>VDFB02271358.1:701473164-701738009 GCA_007258455.2 Sequoia sempervirens | reverse complement strand
ATCAAATATTCATTAAAAAATTATCAGAAAATATCCAATTCTTACTACATACTATTATCTAACTTCTGACTGAAGCGATTTTAAAAATACTACAAAAAAGTCCACCGTACTCGGGTCACACAAGAGTTGCTATGTTATGTTTTTCTCACAGAAACAACAACGATTTATGTGTGTCCCTCTTTTGAACCCCTTAATCTCAACCATTTTCAAAATAAATTAGTAGTTTAGAAAGTAGACTCAGAGCACTGCGGTCCTTGTTTTTGTTCCATAAATTTTTTTTGAGTGTAGCTATCCTCAATTTCACGTCCAAGGTCAGTATTTCCTGATTTCAGAAAAAAAGTGGCCACTTAAGCCCCTTTTTTGGAAACCATCTTGGTGCACTTACCCGAAGATTTAGACAATTAATGACGTATTTAATAAATAAATAAAATTTATTTATTTAATAATCATGAAGAATAAAAGGACATGAATCAATTAAATAATTATGAATTATTTAATCAATAGTCGAATGTGGACCAAAGACATAATTAAATGTCATACTTATGCTAGGATGAAAGTGGTAAAATAGAGCTTGCAGGCCTAGGTCATTTTTAAATGTCTATATTTTGCCCCTTTTTGTTTCATAATGTAGCATGTCGTATTGTGACAAAGAAAATAAGTCAAAGCCATGCCCTAGTGAAGGTGTAGAGTATCAATGCCCCCTCGGGAAATTTTTCAAATTTTGGGTCGGCGGCAGAAAAATTTGTAAAGGGTTCTGATAAGTCAATTTGATGACTAGAAAAACAATGGCACAAACAGTTTCAAATTTTGACATGTTTAAGGCAGGCAACAGGGTGGTTAAAGTTGGTCAAATGAGCCTCCAGTAATAACCTTGTTGACAAATGCCATTTTGACTTTATAAATAGGTTGAGAAAGGGGTAAAAGTTAATTCATTTTCACTATTCACTTTGTAAATTTTGAGAGCTCAAAGCGAAAAGGAGTGCAACGAGGATGGTGATTCCAATGACAGAGCATTGCAGCGAGATCGTGCATACTTTCAGGTGGCCAAAGGGCTCAGAGCCAATGGTATGTACCCCTATCCTCCTTCGTAATTTTTTTGTTTTGTGTGCCAAAACTAGGTTTATAGGGGGAACAACGAATGCGCCACGACGCATATGCGTTCGTGTAAGCGGCATTCGCCTTTGCGTTCGACACATTTGATGCGTCGCGACGCAAGTGCGATGGTAAATTAGGGAAGGCCGAGGTTTTGCGCCACATTTGCCAAAAATTTTGACACATTCACCTTTTTGATTTGCATTTGAAGGCTGGAATGCTGCATTCGTTATCTTGTGACGCAATTGCCTATTTAAGTGACACATTCATGTAGAATGACGCAAGTGTAAAATTTCATGATGCAAATGCTCTGATGAGAGGCATTTGAGCAACCGAGTGGTGCAATTGTTATGTTGCGACGCATTTGAAGTACGAAATGACACATTTGATGTTTTGCGACGCATTTATAGTCAATGCGACACATTTGACTTTGACTTTGACCAGGGCTTATTTTGATGTTTGTGAAACCTTAAATTCTTTTGATAATATTGACAGTTGTGCAGAAGGTACTAATGCATTGCTTGGATTTTTGCAGAGACAACTTGCCTCGATTTACAGACGAGAGAGCAGACCGACGATATTTCGGTTTGCTGATCAGCTGAGCCTGCGAGAGCGGCAATGATTGATGTCACTGGGATTGTTCTATGTTGCCTATATGCCCACTATTTAGGCAAATAGGGGACTATTGACTGTGCTATGCGAGCATTGGCATTCAGAGACATGTTCCTTCCACCTGGCGACAGGTGAGCAGACTTTCCGGGCATATTACCGAGATGAGGGTGTAGGACTCGGCATCCAAGGATACGAGATTCGATGGGAGTTCATGGAGGAGCACTATGATCATTTTGATGCTTTCCTAGCGACACTCATTGGTGGGATACTGATTCCTAACCGTGGCAGACATGGATTCCCTATTGGCCGGGGAGACGTCTTGGTTGGGATGAGACATGATAGGACAGTTTATGCATGGGGCCCATGTTTATTGGGCATGTTCTACCACTAGTTGCATGATGTTGTGTACTGGAGGGCAGAGAGTATCTCCTGCGGGATGACACTGATAATGATTTGTGCTTGGGAGCACATAGCCATATTTCGCCTACCCATTCAGAGACTACAGCTGGCCGAGGGGATTCCCTACACCTATTATTATGCTGGTGCTTTACAACAGACCTGGATAGGTGAGACAGGTTAGTGGCGTCATAGGATTGATATGATGGTGTCCTTTATCTGGAGGCTGTACAGAGACTGCAAGCAATGGGATGATTAGGTGGACCATCTGAGCCTATGCTGACAATATCAGTATTTGATTGGTAGGACTGTGCAAAGCCAGTTGATCATTGAGATGTATTTGCCCCAGCGTGTCCTTAGGTAGTTTGGGGAGCAGCAGGGTGTACCTGTAGGGACAGTCGAGTACGCTCGATCGTCTAGAGAGTATGCTTGGGGACCAGCCATTCCAGTAACCTTTGCAAAGCAGCAGATTGATGGGCTAGGAGCCCAGCTGTGGGGATGGAGAGGTGGGATTGCTGATCCTAGAACCATAGCAGATTACAATTTTTGGTGGTAGGCACATATACCAGTGCCATTGACAGATCCTGATGGGCCAACACCTGTGGACAGACGGTCAGTGATACCTTGTGTGTTAAGAGCCAGGTGAGGAGGTAGGGATGGTGACAGGGGTAGAGGCCGGGGGAGAGATGGAGGTAGGGACAAAGGCAGGGGGAGAGATGGAGGCTGGGATGGAGGGAGGGATGGGGGCAGAGACGGAGGCCGGGGTGGAGATGACGGAGATGACAAAGATGATGGAGGAGATGGCCGGAGGCGAAGGAGAGATGGTCAGGGATAGGGCCGGAGGGTGTGCCCACATGTGGTGAGGGTAGCACTAGATGCTATCCCCGAGGTGGCTGAGGAGAGAGAGAGAGGAGGATGTGGCCGAGGCAGAGGTGGAGGTGGCGAGACGGGAGGAGGATGTGGTCGAGGCGGAGATGGAGGTGGAGAGACAGGAGGAGGAGCAGCCGAGGCGGGAGGAGGATGTGGAGGGACAGGAGGAGGAGTAGCTAAGGCAGGAGGAGGATGTGGAGGTAGATGTGCCCCGAGATGAGGGAGTCGGCAGAGAGGATGTGGTAGAGGACGACGACGACGATGATGATGCTATGGATGAAGCTGAGAGACTGCTCAGATTCAGGATGGTGGAGGGAGATGAGGAGATACCATCCACCTTGGCGCTGCCCCATGAAGCCATGACAGACTAGAGGGTGGATGACCTTCAGAGGAGATTAGATGAGAGTGCAACATAGGTCTGAGCACTACAGTCAGAGCTAGAGGTGGCTCGAGTAGAGCCAGATCGGGCAGTGATCTGCCAGCAGGACTCAGCTCAGTGGTGCGTTGAGTTTGCAGCCTTATGTACATGACCTTCTGGGGATATGGCTTGTGAGCTGGCGAGGGTGAGCATGAGGTTGGGTCAGTACAAGACATTATATGAGCAGGTAGTGCCTCCTGAGTGACAAGATCCTGCATTGTCGTGGTCACAGACGAGGACAGACAGTGACCACCAATTAGGGAGTGGGAGCAGTAATAGGAGTCGTACGAGTGTAGGAGGGTCTACCTCGTCAGGGCACACATCAGGGCACAGGTCCCACCACTCTCATAGGCATGCCTTGAGTCATCACTCGGGCCACAGTCATGGGTCCACTGGTTCAGTGCAAAGGTCAATACAGAGGCAGCCACCAGTGGCAGATCTATCTACTTCTCAGAGTTAGGCCGCAGTGATATCACAGGTGTCTATGACCGTGGAGATGATTCCGTCAGTGTCAGTTCCATTAGTTGCACAGGCAGAGGCTACTACAGGTCCGCCCATCATTTCAGTGCCAGTCATAGAGCTCCAGCCACCACACTCTTTGCTACGAGGGGATGATGAGAGTCTACCCTAGGGGCATATTTGTTATTATGACACATTATTTATATATTATTGAGCTTGCGAGCTCCATTTTTGGGATATCTATTGAATCTATCCTGTGACATTGTATATTTTTTGAGATGGTATTATATGATGATACAGTTTTGATGCAGCCTACATGTGTGTTATGTGATGTTCCTTGATTTATGCATTATGATATATGTGATGTGATGCCTTATGTATATTGTTGCTTTATGATGTATCATGTATGTCCTAAGATGCTTACTTATGATTATGATGCCATGATGATGCAATGCATAATGTATTTATTAAATGGATGCAATGTTGATGATTATGTTAATGCAATGTTTATGATTATGTATATGATTTAATGCTATGGATGATGTATGTATGGACCTAATGCAATGTTTATATGATCATGTATGCACTCATGTTTTTGTATGTCACAAAATATCATAATGAGATGGATGAGAGAAGATGACCATACTGACGAGAGAAGATGACCAGACCGAAGGAGATGCATGTTAGTTCCTAGACCAAATCCTTCAAAACTTTACCATAGGACTTTAATATTTATTGCTCTTAATCATCATTGAGAAAACTATTGTAATGGCCAATAAACACCATGATATGACATAGATCAAGGTGTGCAAGGTTGTACCATCACATAAGACAAGCAGTCACAGAGAAGAATGATCATGACTCAAACTAAGAGCGTGATTTCCCTAGTCTTTTTGTCATAATCAACCACAAGTAGAAAAAGACAAGAACAATTCATGAAACATCATTGCTTCTCTAAACCCTGTTTCTAGGACATCCTTGATCTAAACTAGCAACATGATTGCCAAAATATAAAATAGAGCCCTTATCATGATACGTCGCTTTTTTTCTAAATTGAAACATCAAGACCTCACTGAGAAACTAGTAATCATGCATGCCAATCGTCATGATAAGTCACTGCTTCTCTAAATCCTGTAATTGGGATCTCGCTGAAAAACTAATAACATGATAAAAAGCCAAAAGACAGGTGTCAAATGTTTGCCAAGTGCATTTGGATATCCATTGTTCTGATGTCAAGATGTTAGGTTTGATGATGATGGGATGCCAGAGTGTCAAAGTTTTGATGATGCCCAAATGAAAAATGTCAAAAATTACCGAATTCAGGAAGGACACATCCTGAATAATGTTGATGTCGAGAGGATTTGATCCCTAAAAGTCCAAAGGGGTCCCTCGAAATGATGACGATGCCTAGGAAGGACACATCCTAAGGCATAAATGACAGAGTTTGTTCTTCAAAAGGACACATCTGAAGAATACTGATGTCAAGAGGAGTGATCCTTCGATGTCAAAAGGATCCCTCAAAATGTCGGATGACAATGATGATGCCTAGGAAGGACACATCCTAAGGCATGAATGACGGAGGCTATCTTTCAGAAGGACACATATGAAGGCTAACCAAGAGTTGATAGTTTGACAAGTTATGATGATTTGACCCAGTTTGACTTGTGTTGACCATATGTTGATATTGTCATGATGATATGTGCTGATGAGATTGTCATGTTGAATAAATGATTTCCATAATTTGCTTTATGAGCTTTATCCATTTGGGAATGATTTTCTTTGCCTTGAAGACCTTTTGACATGTGTGCTAGTGTGATGCCATGAACCCTAATGGACTAATCTAGTGTGGTCTCGGGGGTTCATCGACAGATGGCCTTGCCTACATCATGCAATCAGAGACCTCGTAGATCAACACGACCAATGACTTTTTATTGATGACCAAAGATTGTGCCATGATTTTATTTTGACAAACCTAAAAGGACTAACCTAATGTCTCGGGGACTCGAATATGAGTCTTGCCTACGTAGCAAATGCGCAGAGACAACGTAGTTTAGATAAATGACAAAGAATTGACTAATTGTCATGACAGATTTGAGAAGAGATGACTCTGTGTTTGACATCTTCTTGTAGTTTTCTTCAGGACATTTATCAATTTTTAGGTCTTTCTTCAAGACATTTTGTGATGTTTTTGGTCTTTTTTCAGGACTTTTTGTGATGTTTTTGTCTTTTTTAGGACTTTTTGCAATGTTTTTTGTCTTTTTTCAGGACTTTTTGTGATGTTTTTGTCTTTTTTCAGGACTTTTTGCCAATTTTTGAAACCATGTGTGACATCCACTGTAGTTACATGATAAAAATTTTGCCCCCAGTCAGGTCCAAGACTTAGCCAATTTTAAGGGACATGAAAGGGATGTTGTTGGTGTACTAGATGGACAGTCGTCAGGACTTGATGTCAATTGTTTATCAACCATGAAAGGAAGGGTATAATGTGGTGGTGATGGAAAAAATATCTCATCCTAAGCCATGGTAGAGAAAGTAACAGTAGATGGCAGAGCAATGATTGATTACACATGGCGCCTATTTGCTAGGTTTTCACCATGGTAGTTATCCAAAGAGCCTGTTTGCCAGGTTTTCATCAAGGCAACAATTTTTTTTACCATTTTTCAATTTTTTTGTATTTTACAATTTTCAACTTTATCCCCTGATGCTATGCGTAATAATTTTAGAGATATAAACTATTGATAGGTTCTGTTAGTTGTTCCCCATCTGGAGTTGCCAGTTGATAGGCTCCAGAACCAAAAGAAGATACGATGATGTAAGGACCCAACCAATTTGGTTCAAAATTTCTTAGCTTTTCTCTATCAGCCTGGTTCTTAGGGTTCTGCATGAGAACTAGGTCACCAATGTCAAATTTCCTAACCATAAATTTCTTATTGTAACTACAACAGAGACAGTTCTAATATGCTTGTAGATGGTTCAGGGAAAATTTCCTTCTTTCCTCTAGCATCTCCAGTTCGTGCAGGCGCGATTGTCTATACTCCTCTTCATCAGTTAAACCCTTCAGGGAGACTTGTAACAAAGGAATTTCAACATCAATGGGCAAGATGGCCTCAGCACCAAAGACCAGGGAAAATGGAGTGGCTCCTATAGGCGTACAAATGCTAGTGTGGTAAGTCCACAAAGCAGGGTTGAGTTGTATGTGCCAGTCACGACCAACGTCATTGACAGTCTTTTTGAAGATTTTAACAATGATTTTATTTGACGCCTCAGCTTGACCGTTTCCTTGTGGGTAATACGGAGGTGAAAAATGGTGTTGGATGTGAAATGACTCACATAACTCACGAATGTCTTGGTTTTTGAATGGACGTCTGTTGTCAGTGATGATGGATTGCAGAAGGCCATACCGAAAAATGATGTGGTTAAGAATGAACTTGGATATTTATTTACCAGTTATATATGTCATAGGGATGGCTTCGATCCACTTTGTAAAATACTCAGTGGTGGTGATGATGAATTTGTGGCGATTGGACGAGGTTGGATGAATCTTACCCATGAGGTCGAGTCCCCATTGAGCGAAGGGCCAAGGAGAGGTGATCAGCCAAATTTCGTGTGCTGGAGCATGGATCAAATCACTGTGAATCTAGCATTTGCAACAAGCCCTGACATAATCTATTGCATCTTTTTCAATGGTCGGCCAATAGTACCCAAGTCTCGTTACTTTCTTGGCTAGAGTAGGACCACTCGAATGAAACCACATATACCGTCATGTACTTCACGTAAGGTTGTACGTGCTTCATTAGTGTCGAGACATCTAAGGAGGGTTTCGTCAAAGCTACAATGGTAAAGGGTGTCAATGACGATGGCATACCTTACAAATTTTTGGATGAAGGACTTCCTCTGATTATTGGACAGGTTAGGTGTAATGGTTTGAGACTTAAGGTAGTCATAAATATCCTGGTACCAGGGAGAGTCGGGACCAACAAGTTCATAGACCATCTCTGACTCTAGAATGTCATAGGTAGGGACCAACAATTGCTCTATGAGGAATTTCAGCTGAGGTAGATTGCTTGGTATGTCAAGGAGAGAGCCTATTCTAGCCATGGCATCCGCCACTTTGTTCTGTGCTCTCGAAACTTGTTCAAAAGTTACCATATGAAAGTACGTTTGAAAATTGTCGACCATCCATTTGTAGGGAATCAGCTTCTCATCTTTTGTGTCATAGTCGTCATTAACCTGGTTGATGACGAGCTAAGAATCCCCATAGACATGTAGTACTCTAATTTTCCATTTTATTGCCATTCTTAGTCCTGTAACTAGTGCCTCGTATTCTGCCACATTGTTAGTGCATGGAAAGGCAATGCAGAAAGACTTAGGAATGGAGTCTCCTTGAGGGGTGATGAACAAAATTCTTGCCCCCAAGCCATGATTTGCGTGTGATCCGTCAAAGTAGAGTTGCCAAGGTACCTTAGGTTCTGTATGGAATATCGACTCATCTGGAAAATCTACAACTAACAGATGATCACTTTGTAAAGGTGCGTCCACTAGCTAGTCTACAATGACTTGTCCTTTTATTGCCTTTCTTTCTACATATTCAATGTCATATTCGCTTAGAATAATGACCCATTTTGCCAAACATCCTGTTAATGCAACCCGACTTAACAAATATTTGAGGGGGTCGATCTTTGCTACTAGTTGCGTCTAATGGCTTAACATATAATGTCTTAGCTTTTGTGCTGCAAAGACCACAACTAGGCAAGCTCATTCAATTGGTGTGTAGTTCATTTCATAACTGACCAATGTCCGACTGATGTAATATATAGCTCTTTCTTTTCCTTCTTAGTCGTTCTGTGCTAGTAATGGCCCCAGTGCTGAATTAGTTGCCGAGATGTACAGGATCAATGGCTTTCCATGAATGGGAGGCATGAGGATTGGCGTTAAGAGTAGGTAATCTTTGATTTGTTGAAAGGCTTCTTGAAATTTATCTGTCCACACAAAGGGGATACCCTTACACAATAGATATTGGAATGGGTGACACTTGTCAGCCAATTGGGCTATGAAGCGCTTTATAGATTGTACCCTACCTTGTAGAGTTTCGAGTTCATTGATTCCTCTGGGCGGAGGCATGTCTATGATGGCTTTGACTTTTGCTGGATTGACCTCAATGCCTCTTCGAGAAACTATGTATCCCAAGAGTTTACCTAATGTGACCCCAAAGACTCATTTCTTAGGATTTAGCTAGACTTTGTATTCTTCCAGTCTCTTGAAAATTGTGTCTAAAACCCTGAGATGATCTTTCCTAGTTACTGATTTGGCTAATAGGTCATCCACATAATCTTCCATTATTTTATGCATCATGTCATGGAAGATTGTGGTCATAGCCCTTTGATATGTGGCACCTACATTTTTGAGACCGAATGGCATGACATTCCAATAGTATGTACCCCATGGGAAAGTAAATGCCATTTTGTGCTGGTCTTCGGGGGCAATGCGAATCTGATTATAGCCGGAGAAACCATCCATGAGGGACAACATCTCATATCCTGCTGTGAGGTCAACTATGATATCAATATTCAGTAAAGGAAAATCATTTTTTGGGCATGCCTTATTTAAGTCTCTAAAATCTGTACAAACGTGAATCAACCCATTTGGCTTTGTTACTGGCACCAGGTTAGATATCCATTCAGCATAGTCAATAGACCATATGAATCCAACGTCTAGAAGTTTCTTCAACTTAGCCTTGACCAATATAGCGACTTGAGGGTGCATTTTGCGTAACTTCTGTTTGATTGGTTTGGCATTCGACAATAGTGGCAGATGGTGAATAACTAGTTCTGGGTCTAATCCCGACATGTCAGCATAGGACCATGCGAAGTTGAATTTGTGTTCTGCAAAGAATTTGTGGAATTCTAGTCTCTCTTCTTTGGTCAGTGATGCAACAAAGAGGACCATTTTGGGATCTTCTGCAGTTGATATGTTATTCTCTATGGTGTCTTCTATAAGCATAGCCAATTTCTCTTGTTATACAGGAAGAATGTGCAAGCCTCCATATTTGGGCACCTTAGAGAGGTTTTCAACCCCAGATACGTCCTTTTTTTTACTTTTTTGCTGTCAGAAGGTGCCTTTCAGTTTTCACCTAAAGACGTTTCATTTTTTATTTTATTTTTATTTTTGATTTTGCAACTGGAGGATGGAGCAGTCTCGCTGAAGTATGCTGTGCAATCTAAATCAATGGTGAATCCTGACTTATGATCACCACTGGGTATGCCCTCACATAATCCCATAAATTCTGCAATTGCCTCATCATTCTGAAATGCATTCAGGACTGGCAGGCCTTGTTGGTCCCAATCGACTAGCTGAGGATAAACTAAGGAAATGCCATCGTCAGTGTTGGTGAATTGAGGGGAGGATGCAGAAAGCATGCAAACGGATTCAGTGATGTTGTAGATGAGATTATCATCGTCCAACTCTACATCAGACTCTATCCAATATTCCCCTTCACTAGTCTCATATTCGTTGGAAAAATAAGGGTTGAAGGACTTAGAGTTCTGGTTGTCAATGTCATCTGGTACTTCAGATGGATTGGACTGAAGGGATTTAGATGGTGGGTCTCATATGTCATGAGGAGTGGTGATGGAAGTTTGACTATTTGGTGCCTGATCAATTGAAAATGTTTTCCAAAATCTTTGTTCAGAGGTTAGTTCCCCTGTTTCAACAAACAAATCATCAAGGCAATAGTCACTTAAGGATCGTTCTGAGCCAAATTCCCACTCTTGGGAGTCAGTTTCGGTGAGGGTTTCCTTAGTGGTCTTGACACTTTTTGAAGCATGTACTCGCTCACTCGAAAGTCCAATGGTACGTCGATCATCATTATCGGGTGATCCAAATCCTAATCCAAGATACTTTGGAATTTGGAAAGGTTATATGGGCTCTCTTCGTCCAGCTTTATTTCTGCCTAGGCCACTAGTACCATCGTATCCCTTAGCCTTCATTATTTCATAACCCTTGCCATATTTTTGAACTCACAATGGGGATAGTGCGACAATATTCTTATAGATCCATCCTGTGATATCATCAAGGTCCTTGTTACTCATGTCTCCCCATTTGATAAAAACTATTTTTGGTGGAACTTTGAAAATTTCCTTGGGTTCCATTCTAAAACATGGTCGACCATAGACCTTCAGAGACTTGGGTATCGTTGTGATGTTGTATGCTATGTGCAGTTTGAATTCCCCACAGCCGAGGTCCTAGATCTTGATAGTGGATTCAGCCTTAGGGTTTGCGGAAGATGGTGGTGTGGTGAAAGACGTGGATGGAGCAGATGTGGAAGGTGATGTGAGTGTGGATGGGTCAATGTATTTGGATGATGAGGAGCCAGGTGCTTCTCAGTTAATAGGCACTCAGTTTTCAGAAATATCCCTTAGGTTGGTACAATATTGGAAAGGGTCGGGGTCTCCATATATGGTTATTTCCGTGTCGTCAAATGGAAACTTTAGGCATTGATGATATGTGGACAAAACAAATTTTAAGGCATGAATCCATAGATGGTCAGGCAAGATATACAATAATTCCAAATCCAGGATCTGGCAGGTTGTGTCCACAATGACTAGTCCCACTCTAATAGGGAGAGAGATAACGCCACATGAAGAGCGTTCTTTGTCATCATATTCTTTGATCACTATACTCTTTGTCGGGTCCACGCATGCATTAAAGAATCCTAGAGCCTTAACCAGTTTGAGGGAGCATATGTTCAATCCTGCTCCGCCATCTACTAAAACCCGTCTAATTTTGTGCTTGTGGACAAAATTTTCTATGTGCAGTGCATCGTTGTGGTTGGTCTTAGGTGATGAGTAGTCCTTATGTAAGAAGGTGACATGGTGAGGCATGGTGAGGTATCCCACCATGATCTCAAACTGATTGACATCAATGTCCTTGGGGACTGACGACTCTTACAGGGTTTTATCTAGTATATCCTTGTGCGCGGGAGAGATATGAAGCAGCTCAATTATAGAGATTTGCGCGGGAGTCTTGCCAAGCTGGTCGATAAGGTTGAACTGAATTTTGGGTTGCCACTGCTTTGCCAGGTATGGTGATTTTGGGTTGTCTAGCGGGAGGTGGACCAGCTATGGTGACCTTGCCACTTCAAGTAGTAGCATTGCATTGAGGTGCTCTCTTGACCGTAATGGTATTGATGTATTCGTCGTCAGTTCATACATTATTTATAATTGGTCCACCAGAATAGTCGTACTTGGCTTTGGAAAAGTTAGCTTTATTATTATTCATCTGTGGACCTGAGGTGGAAGCATTATGAGAACCATGGTCCTACAGTGGATTCTTATGGATAGTATGATCTAAATTGGAGGTGAATTGTGATCCACCTACTTCAATGATATGACTTTCTATAAGATCTTGTACTATGTTTTTCAGTTGATGAAAGTTAGAGGTTTTATATCCTTTTGCTCGATGGTACTCACAAAATGCATTATCGTTCCACCATGCTGGTTTTAATTGTCCTAGGTTGTATGGTTTGGGTTCTTCAAGTTTGATGACCCCATTCTGGAGGTATTTCTTGAGGACTTCTTCAATGGGTTCACCCAAGGAAGTGTATGTGCGACCCCTAGGAAATTGTCTCATCTGACGGTGTTGTCCCTGATTATTTTGGCTGCTCTGGTTGTTTGGAGGGACATTGGTAGGGGGTTTCAATATCATTGTTGGTTTTTTTGTTGTTGAACCCCTTTTAGGGCTAGTACAGGACCCACAATGTTTGCAGTCTTGGCATCAACAACACCGTCATTTGTAACATGTTTATTTTTGACCCAGTATTTATTCTTGTCAGTGGGAGGATTTGCATTTGCATTTTTGGGACTGTACCTTAGCTCTCCCTTTGCGATAAGGGATTTCTCAATCTGGACCCCTTTTTCGACTAGGTCCATGAAGGTTGTGCAGCAATGCACTTGTAATGCATATTTTAGGGGACCCATAAGTGTTTGAACAAACATGTCCACCTTTTCCCTTTCGGGTATGTCAATGTGACACTGACTAGCTAGACTTCTCCATTTTTGAAAGAATGGCATGAATGTCTCACCAACATCCTCTTGCATGAGATTACACAAGCTAGTGATAGAGGTATCCATGTCAATGTTGTATGCGTAATTTTTTATGAATTTTTGTTCAAGCTCATCCCATGTTTGGATATCCTTTTGAGTGGAAAACCATTCAAGGGCAGGACCCACCATACTTTTAGGAAAAATTCTCATTAAGTATGTTTGTTCATAGGCGACGTCCATACAATTGGTTGCAAATTCGTAAACATGTTCGATGGGGTTTGTCTTGTCTCTATATTTTGTAAAATTTGGTGACACGTATCCCAGAGGTAATGGTGGCATGTATAAGTTCATGTCGAATGGGTATATGTTTAGATCATATGATATTTCCAATTTCTTTCCTGATATGTGCATGTTTTGGATAGTTTTCTCTAGACCCATCATTTTTCTTGTAAGGCCTCTATTAAGGGGTCGTTTGTGGTCGCATATGTTGTACCATAGGTCCCCATTTGTTGTGCATAAATATTGGTGTATTGTGGCGGTATGGATTGTTGTGACATGTATGATGTGTTTGGATTGGCGTGTTGTTGGTGTTGAAAAATTGGATTGGGTGTATGTTGGTGAGTATGAATGTGGGATGAGTAAGTTGGGATGTGTCCCCCAATGATTTGTGTCATTATTTGTGGGACATGGTGACCATGAACATTGTGATGTGTTAATGATGCCATGGGTTGTGTTATTTGGCCACCTTGCGCAAATTTTTGGGTTTGTAAAAGGGGAATGTTTGTATTTGGTCCTTGGGAGGCAATGACATTTGACAGTGTTGGTGTGTTAACATGTTGTTGTTGTCCTTGGATAAAGATACGTCTTTTTCCTCCTCCCAAAGGATTTTGTGATATACCAATGAGCGGATATGTTGAAGGTGTGCTCATGGTAGTAGATGTAGTTGTCAAGGGGGGATTGTTGTGATTTGATGATGCCCCCATGGCATTTACTGTCATGGTAAAGGGAGGGTTTGAATAACCTACCCACATTGCCAAGGAGCGAGAGGTGGTTCCAGCTGATTGTGACACTATTGTGGATGTTGTGGGCATTGTGGCAGATTGTGATCCTCCAATGGATGTAGCATTTATTGTGTTGGAGGTGTTTGGGATGTTGGAGGTAGCATGCACAGTCGTTGTAGCGTCAAAGAGAGTATTGCTCATAGTGTTTGGAGGTTAACCGCTATTTGTCATGTTATATGCATTCTTGACATTAGGGCCAAGAGATGTTGATCTCAATGTGTTAATGTCGAAACCATGGGGTAACTTGGCTCCTTGACTTAAGAGTATAGCCAAATATATGTCCTTGTCATATAGGACCATTTTTTCCACGAATTGGGAAGCCTCTGGATCTTGTGCCACTACCTCTAGGTTTTCCTCAAGTATTTGACTGTATTCATCCTTACGTAAGAATGGTTCAAATGTACTATTTGATGAGGATGGTATTGTTGTGAGAGGTTGATTGTTTGTATTTCCAAATGGATCGTTAAAAGTCTAGTTTGGGTCATATGTGGGATTGTTGACAATGGAAGTGGGATCTTGTCGAAAGTTTTCCATTTGTCGTTGTTGTTTTTGGAGTCTAGTTTCCACCATAAAATGAGATTGCTCAAATGAAAATGACAACTAAATGCAAGGATGACACTATGCAAGGTCTAAGTTTAAAATGATGACTAGGATGAATAATATTTTTGGATTTTTGGGAATAAAATATGCAATGTCTAAACTTATAATGTAATTTAAGACAAGGATACCTAAGCACTTCTAAGCTCAATCTTTGTTTTTGATTTTGGTTACTAAAGGACTTTGTTGAAAAGGACAAGACAACAAGGTCAAAATAACTAGTGAGTTTTCCTAACTAGACTATTTAGTTGGAAAATCTCACAAAAGGGACAATGACTGAGAAAGGGATTGATAATTTAGTTCAAGAGAACTTAGTTTCGAAAGCAATGACATTGCAAATTGTGCTGAGATTTGCCTAATCCAAATTATGCGAGATGTAAAACCTAGGGACAAACTAATGCCTAATGTATGCAACTATCAAAAATGAAGGATGGAACCTATGGTGAAGAATGCAAACTAATGGTCAAAATTTTGAGCAATTTCAAAATTGGTTTATGACAAAATCCTTTTGGAAACAGTGTTTGAAAAAATGATTGACAAGGTGTAGACTCAGATTTGAATTTGTGTGAAGTTTTTACTTGTGACAGGAAAATGCATTGTTTGAGGCCGCGAATGCGTCACAATTTTGTGAATGCGGTTTGGTTTGAGTGAATGCAGCTCTTGATTTGAAAAATGCGACTGTGTTTGACAAATGTGGCTCTGTGAGGTTCATATGCATCGTGACGCAGGAAAATGCGACGTTTTAGATGTCAAATGCAGTTTATTAGAGTGATTGTATCTCAGAAACTCGAATGTGGCTCAACAAATGCGACATAGTTTGTGAAAATTGAGTTTCTTGTCATTTTGATGACAAATTTGATCTGTCTAGTGATGAATGTTTTGTTTAGAAATTGAATCTAGAAAGCACTTGACAAGCACAATGTTTTGAACGTAAGAAAGTGCACATAAGACAAGTACAATCCTAAAAGGCCAATAGGCCAAGGGTTTGTATACTTGATACAACCCACCTTTATACCCCAGATTGGTGATAAACACCTTTCCTTCTCGAGAGCGAATAGCTTAGAATTTTGGTGGCATTGGCTCCCCTCCACGACTCATTAACGTCATTCGAGCACACCAAATTTAGATTCTTTGGGTAATGACTTTAGAAGAATTGCTATCTCTACTCAAGGGGATCAGTAGTGAGTGTCTTCGGGCATGATACTGTACCCTGCAGTATATCAAGTAACGGCCAAAGAACGGTTGGACACTAAGACAAAAGGTTTTTTAATATGGGCATTCTGTTCATAGGGCATGATCCATGCAGCGAGAGTCCCCTTTCGGATCCATCTTGTAAGAACCACACGCGTGATTCTTCGGCTTTCCCCAAGAATCTACTTTTATATACCAGTTGGAAGTCTCTCGGTGTCAGAGTGCTACCGGTCTGAGTCATCTTGGGGTGAGTACTTTTTCCCACTAGAATAGGCCCAAGTTCTAGTGTTAGTAACCGTTTCTCTTACACCTAGGAACACCCGAAAGCGCAAGGGGAGAGGATACTTCGATTACTAAGTCGTGAGGGTAATAACATACAAAAACGGGTCTGGTTTTCTGATCACCGAGTTTTCACAAGGTGAGAGCATACTCACCTACCATTTTGCAAAAACAGTCATGCAAATTTGAAGACATTGTTCTTTTTAATTGCACTGAAAGTAAGTGTGTACTAATCTAAGAAAAATACAGGCACAATGTTTTATTGTTAAGTCTTCGACGTTCGAACCTACAAGGCCACACATTAGGAGTTTGAATTTTTGCCTTTGACCCACGAAAAGTAACCTCCAAATGCTACAAATGAAAGTTAGTACCACGAAAACCTAACTAGCCAGAATGCAAAAGAACCAGAATAAAAAGAATCAAAGAAAATAGCAAAAACCTGAATGCAAATAACAGAAAATGTTACCAATCAAATGCGTCACGATAGAGCGAATACGTCTCTCTGTTTGTGAAATGCAGCTCGGGAATTCAATTGCGGCTTGCTAGACTACGATTGCAACACGACATAGCGATTACAGTGTTTCGGTGTGCGAATGCGTCATGAAACATCAGATGCATCACGATTTAAGAAAACAACTGCATCACTCTATACCTATACCTGCAAAAATAACAGAAAACACACAAAACCGTACAAAAAAAAAAGGAACAAAGTTGAGTTCACCAATGTATCTAAGGGTTAATTTTCAGGTTAGATTAAGGTTAGCAAATTAATACAAATTAAGAAACCCAAAGAAATTACAAAATACAATGGAAGTAAACATAAACAAAACAATTATACTAGCTAATTGCTGAGACCTCCATTATTCACTTTTGTAACACCTTCTAACTTGCTGGTTGATGTGTTGCCCTAAGATCGAACATGCGAGTAATCCTTGACGAAGACCTACACAAGCTTTGAAGGATTTTCTTCTAAAATGCCTATGCCTATGACAATATTATTGAAATTCCTATGCCTAAAATGTGCCAAGACTAAGTGGAATAAGCTAATAAAATGTTGCAATGTATGTAAAATCTCTAAGTATGTCAGTGAGTAATCTAAAAATGAGAACAAAATAGCATTTTATAGAAAATTCCATTTTGAATGGAAGAACGAGATTGACTTTTGACAGAGACCTAAAATTAGAGGCCCAGATTAAATTTGATAATCCCTAATTAGGGTTAGGGAAAAATAATTGAGTGGTCGAGATTTCATCTAAGAGAATCGAATCGGTGGTGGAGAATAAATGAGATAATTAATTCAAAAATAAAGATTTTCAAAAATCAAGAAGATAAGAGTTGAACTGAAGATCAGATTTGGAAAATCAAGAATCTGCCCGATTACTTGATTTTTGGAGGAAAGTTACCAATTTGAATTAAATTAATTCCAAATATGGATTTTGTGAAATAATAAATAATCGATTTTCAGATTATTTACCAAAATGGACTATCAGTTAAGAATGTGATGACATTTTAAATAATTTTATTTATTTAAAATGAAAGGAATATTAATTTTGACAATTAAATAATTAAAGATAATTATTTAATTTAGTAGATAAGATTAATTAATTAAATAAATTAATCACTTCATTTAATTATGACAATTAGTGAAATATTAAATAAATAACTAAAACTTATTTATTTAATAATCCAGAAGAAATGACTGAAGTAGGGTGATTAAATAAATTAAGAAATTTATTTAATTAAGGGAAGATTTAGACAATTAATGACGTATTTAATAAATAAATAAAATTTATTTATTTAATAGTCATGAAGAATAAAAGGACATGAATTAATTAAATAATTATGAATTATTTAATCAATAGTCGAATGTGGACCAAAGACATAATTAAATGTCATACTTATGCTAGGACGAAAGTGGCAAAATAGAGCTTGCAGGCCTAGGTCATTTTTAAGTTTCTACAAATATTTTCTTTCTTCTTATTCGATTCCTACTCTTTTCGTCTATATCTCTTATTTCTACTCGCCAAATTGCTAACAGTGATTCTTCATAATATATCCTTTCTCTTCCTTATTCGACGCCTTCTTCTCTTATTTTGTCCTTCCCTTCAACCACTGAATCAATTTTTTTGTGCAAAATATCTTCCTTCCTTTCTTTTGATTCCCCTCACATTATTTACACCCTCTCACGTTGAGAAGAGATGTGCTCTTTAGGAAAGTAATGTTCTTTCTGTTTGATGAGTCACCCAGCCTTGTTTTGGTATATATTTTAATGAATTTTATGTACATGTTTATTTTAATATGTTTATAGTTATGTGTTCTTCAATATTTATGTGTTATATGTTAGTCAATATTTATACTTTTATTTTGATATATTTATATTTACATGTTATTCAATATTTATATATATATTTGTATTTACACTCTATTTAAATATATTGATATTTATATTTAGAAATATAATGATAATGAATTTGTTAACGGGTATTTTACTAATTATAATGAATTTGTTAATTATAATTATAACGACTGTTCGGTTATTTTTATATTTCAGTATTATCATCTGGGGGGACATGACAATCCTCCCCACTCAAATTTCCTTGTCCTCAAGCAAATAATTTTTAACTAAAATCTTTCTTTAATGTCGTATATCAAGATGAGATTTAGAATTATGTCATATACCTATATGATGTTTTATGAAGAGGTTTCTCATTTATTTGACAAGGAAACCTCGAGGATTTTAGGGCATATTACAATTCTCACTAGGGAGATTAGTCTTCCATGAAGGTCCAATTGTTTATGGGATTTTCTTCTTTTGAGTGAATGCTTTTGAGATCTCCATAATTGTACTTGGTTTTCTTGTTAGAATTTCTTTCTACTTCTTCCTCCGACATTGCCTCTATGTTACGTATTTGGATTCCTTTTCCACATTTGTGTCCTGATTCCCAGTTCTGTTGGCATTTGTATCACAAACCTCTCTCTTTTAGGTCACTTTGGTTACAAAAATGTCCCACCTTCCATTCACCTTTGCATTTGTGACATGTTTTCCTATTTCTAACTTCATCTTGTTTACAAATATGACCCTATTCCCACTTTTCTTTATAGTCATAACATATTCCTCTCCTCCAAAGCTCTTCTCGATTGTTATGAGAAAGGAATGTTCCTTTGTGCTTGTCCTCCCTATAGAAGTGTTTTTCTTTTGACGTTGTTTTATTTGAGAAAGATTTTCCTCTTGTTTGGGCCATATCTAGTCGAGTAGCCTTGAGGATTGCCTCTTGAAGTGAGGAGGGGTCTAGAACACTTACTAGGGCATGGGTGGCATCTGACAACCCTTCTATAAAAACCTAAGTGAGTCTATCCTCGGGTATTCCTGGGACCATTATTTATATCCTTTGGAATTCGGGAATGTACTCCTCCAGGGTCCCTCTTTGTCTTATTTTGGTTAGGTTCCTAAAATATCTTTGGGGATGGGTTTTTTCAAATCTTCCAATGAGTCATTTCTTGAAGGTCTCATAAGCCTTGACATTTTTGTGATCTTGGGTAATTAGGCCATGATGCCACTAGTCATGTGCCCCCCTTCTAGATGTAGTATTGCAAATGTAATGGCATCTTTCTCTATCATGGGACAAAGAGTTAGGTAGGTTTCTAGCTTTTGTAACCATGCATGGGCTGTAATTTTTCTCTACCCATCAAAGTTCAGGATGGAAAACTTTCCTATTGTACTTTGTATATCTTTGTTTGGGCGATTGTTTCTACCCCTATGATCATTTTTCATCGCAAACTCACATTATGCCATGAAAGGAATGATTCTTCGAACTTTGGGATCAAGTCCTGCATATTCCAAGGTAAGTTTACGTGCATTTGGATTGTTAATCCTTTCATTTTCCCCTAAAGAGTTTTCTTCGGCCAAGAAATGCAGGCCATTGGTACTTGGGTTTGATCCTATTGTACAGTGTTTTGATTACTTTCAAATTGGCTGGGGGTTCTTTCTCTTTCATGTCTTGTATTAGGCCCAAGGTTGTTGTTTATGTCCTGAAGGGCTTGGAGCATTGCCTGGCTAGTTTGTTCTTTCTTTTGCATGAATGCTCTCAATTCCTGCTCCATAGTCCTCTTCTTTTCTCTTTCTAGGGCCCTTAAAGTTCGTTAGCTTGGTTGCATCAACTATTATCCCTCAAGCTGGCAAGATGGTGCTCTGATACCACTTGTAATGTCCCCTTTTTGGGATAACCCTAAATCTTCCCTAATTTTTCAATTTCAAGTGATCACCTTGGTTTCAGGGATGTTTATGGAGCGAGTAGGCCTATGCAAAAAATAGAGTTAGAGAATATTTACAAGATAATATTAATTAGAATGCATATAAGAAAATAAAAGAGAGCATGGTTAGGGATGCAACTACTTGTTTAAATATATATTCATAAATCCTAATATATTTAAATATATTTATAAAACATCAACTGTTATTTAGTAGCCAATCATAATATATTTATAAAGCATTAGCTTTTATTTAGATTACTAATATATTTGACCATCATTAATAACTAAATTCATAATTGTATTTAATAATTCTTATTTCTTATATAAATAGTTACCAACCTTACCTTACCTTACTCTCTACTGGTGATAAGATTTCAGAGAGTTATTGACCGAATATATCTGATTTCTACCTTTCAGATTGCTGACAGTGATTCTTCAGTATATATCCTTTATCTTCCTTATTCAATGCCTTTTTCTCTTATTCTATCCTCCCCTTCAGCCAGCGCATCAGATTTTTTGTGCAGAATGTCTTCCTTCCTTTCTTCCGATTCCCCTCATCTTCTTTATACCCTCTCCCGTTGAGAAGAGACGTGCTCTTTAGGAAAGTCGTGTTATTTCTGTTTGAAGGGACGTGACTTTAGTGGTTGCTGTCTATGATGAGTCGCTTAGCTTTGTGTTGGTATATATTTTAATGACTATTATACATGTTTATTTTAATATGTTTATAGTTATGTGTTCTTCAATATTTATGTGTTATATGTTAATCAATATTTATACTTATATTTATTTTGATATATTAATATTTATATGCTATTCTATATATATATATATTTGTATTTACACAGTTGTATTTAATATATTGATATTTATATTTAGAAATATAATGATAATGAATTTGCTAATGGATATTTTACTAATTATAATGAATTCGTTAATTATAATTATAGTGATTGTTCGGTCATTTTTTATATTTTAGTATCATCATTTTGGGGGACATGACAATGAAATACAAACTAGAAATCATCAAAAAGTATTGGAAAATCATGTACAATCCAAAAGGAGGTATAGTGCCCAAGTCCATGCAATAAATTCTAATGCCTCCCTTGTTCTTGATCTTCTAGGCTAGTTTTGGCATATTCCTTACACATTATCATTTTATCAAATTACTTATCGTTATTTTGTCACTTTATCATTACTTATTGTCATTTTGTCATTACATTTGGTAAATCTATCCTTATTTTGACTAATTTCTATCACACCTATTAATTAAATAATGTTTAGTTATTTAATCAATATCCCCTACCTTTCATCTATTTTTCAAGAACTATCCTAAGGTTATTAATTTAATTAATTTACCTATCCTAGACTATGGTGTTTCATTCACCTATTAACACTACAACAAATCCCTGTGATTAGCTCCCTTTTTTGCTCAGTTTTTTGTTTCTACCCATTGTTTTAATGTATTTTTCTCCAATTTTTTGAAAACATCGGCGCTATTTATTGGGATGGTGATATTTTTGGCATTTTTTACGCCGATTAGAACAAGTTGTTGCTAAATTAGGCGCAAATTAGCACCCAAATTAGTGCCTAGATTAGCACCTATATTATAGCCTAATTTAATGCCTAATTTAACACCTACTTTAGAGCCTACTTTAGTACCTAATTTAATGCCTAATTGAGTTCCTAAGTGTTCTGATCTAGCAGGGATTAAGGGTTAAGGGATTAGGGGTTTTAGAACAAAAAATCCTTCCCCAATATCACTGGCCTTCAATTGCATGCCTACATTTTACTTGCATCAAAAGATCCGTCAACCCTCAACCCTCAACCCTAATCCCTCAACCCTCAACCTTAAACCCTAAACTCTTAACCCCTATACCCTCTACCCAATACATTGGACCCTCAACCCTAATCCCTCAACCATATACCCTCAAACCTATACCCTAAATGCTTTACCCTCAACCCTTAACCATGCATCAACCCTAAACCCTTAAACACTAAGCCTTAAACCCTAGTTAAAACTTCTACTCTCTACCCTCAACCCTAATCCCTCAACCCTATACCCTCAACCCAATACCCTAAACCATCAACCCTATAGGTCCTCAACTCTATACCCTCAATTCTCAACCCTCTACACCTATACATTGGATCCTCGACCCTCATATTTCTCTGTCCCTCCCTCCTCTTCTCTCCTCTCTATCTCAGAACTTCTCACTCCATATCTCTCACTCCATCCATATTCCCTACCTCTCTACCCTAATCCATCAACCCTAAACCATCAACCCTTAAACCATTAACCACTCAACCCTAAACCTTCAACCCTTACCCCTTAAACCCTAAACCATCAACCCTTAAACCCTTAAACACTCAACCCTATAAACCCTAAACCCTAAACCCTCAACCCTTAAACCCTAAACCCCTAAACTGGCCTCTACGCTCTACCCTCAAACCTCAAACCTTAAACCCTTAAACCCAATTAAACTCTCTACCCTAATCCCTCAACCCTCAACCCTCAACCCTCAACCCTTAAACCCTAATCCCTCAACCCCTATACCCTCTACCCTATACATTGGACCCTCAACCCTATACCCTCAATCCTCTACCCTCAACCCTTAAACCCTCTACCCTATACATTAAACCCTCAACCCTCAATTCTCAACCTTCAACCCTTAATCTCTCAACCCTCAACCCTTAAACCCTAAACTCTCAACTCGTATACCCTCTACCCTATACATTGGAACCTCAACCAAATCCTTCAATCATATGCCCTCAAACCTATACCCTAATCCTTCAACCTAATCTTTTCATTGCATTTAACATGAAATGTAACAATTTGTGTGACAAGATCCATACTATCACCAACATTCCCTTTGCATATACCCATTTATTCCTCTAGATAATCATAAACAAAGAAATTTTTTTCTTTACCACAGTACCACAACATCAAAATAAAGGAAACACAGGATGGTGGCTTCTAAGTTAAGAAATAAGCCTTTATTGCCATACCGCCAAGAGATTATATAGCTTGCATGATAAAGTGGTACTCATCTCCACCTCGCAGGGAGAATTATAAGGCAATGCAATAATGCGATACCTACCACCATCCGTTATAAGGTGATTTAAAGGAGTGTGGTAAGGCGATAAACAATAAGAAGATAAATCATACACCACTATACTATCGGGAGGGTGAGCAATCTATGTGGTAGAGCGGTATACACCACAACCCTGCAACAAGAAGTCTTGAGCAAGGTGGTAGAGCGGTAATCATTGGAAGAAAACTAGACGCTGCAATACTGCATGAGGTGGATAATATGGCTGTGGTAGAGCGGTATACACTGCAACCCCACAGTAAGATGTCTTAAGCAAGGTGGTAGTGTAGTAAACAACAAAAGGGAAGGGAAAACACCACCATATCACATCGGGTATAATAAGAGACAATGATAGTATGGTAATCATTAAAAATTATGGTAATAAATGCAAAAAATCACATTAGCCACCCCGACACACAGTGTAAAAATTAAATGTAAGGATTTGAGCTTGCCATGAAATTATTTTATGAAGATTTGACATTAAAGTTGATATGAATGAATATTGTGCCATCCAAAGACAAGTAATTTTTCCCAATATCGCACTCAATTGCAATGCACTAGCGTGGAAGGGGCTAGGGATACGTGAAGAAGTCCTGGAAGCATCAAATACTCGGGTAAGAGCATGAAAAATATTTGAAAGAGCTTTGTTAATATAAAAAATATTTCAAGGTTTTGTCATCTGAAGCCATAGTAGAGAAAATTGAAACATGCCTCCTAAAAGAAAACAATCAGAAGTAAAAGAAAGTTAGTCTAAAATTAAAGATGAAGTAAAGAAGAGACAACTTCATAAGTCCATATTATATATACTTCTAGGGTGTAATAAAGAGGGTAATAAGAAGCTTCTCGTGGAAACCACACAAAGTTGTAGGGATGCCCTCATCCCCAAATCTGGATGGGACCTATTTTGGTATTTTTACAATAAGAGAAATGAGAAGATTCTAGTGTCAAACCCTTGGATGTTGGATTTAGCAAGATTGATTGTCCTAAATGTGTTTGTTGATGTAGAATTTATCAGACTGCTAGCCAAACACTATCACTTAGCTACCAAAATAGTAAGGTTTCCAAACACCAAAGTATTGGTAGAAGTAACTAGAAAAGCCATTATTGAGTGTTTTGACTTAAACATGTAGGCTTTGACCAAAACAAACCTATAGAAAAGTGAGGAGGATTATACTAGGTTAAGAAAGACTCATAGCAGTGATGAGCTACCCCTATATATGAAAAGAGGCATTGGTAACAAAAAAATCCCCATCTCTTCTAGCACTACTGGACCATTTAATGTGACATATTTTCAATATTACTTGTGAATACATATTTTTCTCTTTTCCAAGTGTTGGGGATGGATGCTCAAGATAAAATTCCAATAGGCCTAATGATGATGGCCATGGGAATTCAAAATCCTAAAACTAATATTGAATATGACTTTGCTTCATACCTTGAGAAGGCATCAGATGATGAATTCTACCAAGTTATAGATGATAGAGCACCAATTACATTCATACACTATTCCCTACTATGTCATCTGATATTGTACCAAAATAGGGACAATAGGACTAAAAGAATGGACTTGGCTAAATTAGATGAGCGAGGGAATTCCACACCTGTCTAGAAATGGTGCCATATTTGGGATAGTCGGTGCAATAATTCAAGCTTTGTAGTATTCTATGAAGAATTTGTACACATAATCCTTGGAGTTTTTGGGTATGCAATACCAAGATTTTCAACCAAAATGTTGCAACTATTGAGACCTTTGGCTTTAAGACCAGAGCAGGGTCATACACACAATTTTGGAGATTGGTTCTTCCTCCCGGAAGCTACAATAATAAGAGTTTATGGATGCCCTATTTCTCCACACATACTACAAAAAATTGTGCCCCTCATATTATCATTTCTTGAATTTATGCGGGAAATGATTTGGATGGAAAAAGATGTAATGCACAAGAAGAAGAAAGGTACTTTCCTGCCAAACCAAACCAAGTGTGAAGATTGGACTGTAGGCTCAGACACACTAGAGGAGTTAGAGTATTATTTGAAGACAAGATATGCATTGAATTCTTGAAAAGAAAGAGCCTTTGACCCTCAAAATCATATGAACAACATTAGGCACAATCTTCTTAATAAAATTATAGTGGCACACCAAGTGGATTATCAAAAAGATGTCATAAGGAATTGCATTACTTATAATGATGTATTTAGTAGATGGAAAAAAATGGAAATATATGAAGAAGCTTGAAGAAAGGAAGAAGCAGAGGTCCAAGGATTTTTGAGGATACTTTGTTGAGGAAAAGGACCCCATCAAGAGGATAGATTTGATAATGGGTAAATTTGGATAGTTGTACAATAAGAAGGAAGCATATCTCCAAGAACATGATAGTGGTGCAACTGTAGAGCATACCCCAAGTGAAACCTCTGAACCTCCCATGGAGCAGTTACCTCCCAAAAGATAGAAAACAAAAAGCATTGAACAATTAGTACGTTATGAGGAGAGTGAAGAGGTGGGTGATATTGAGGAAGTGGCTACAATACTACAGTCATTGAAAGGTGGTATTGAGGTTGATTAGCCCATCCATGAGACCAGTTCACATAAACATGAGGAAATGATGGGTGATGTAGAAAAAAAAGTATAGAGATACATGAAGATGAAAGGGAAATTATAGCCAGGAGATTCATAAAAGATGACGAATTCATTAAGACTCCTGAGTTTAGGGATTTTTGGATGAAGATGAAGATAAAATAATTTGAAGAGAAGATGGAATCAGTTGAAGCAGAAATTGAAGAATCAGAGAAAAATCAAATGGTAGCACAAACTTTCCAGGAATTAAGAGTTGACAACATTGAAATTAGCCCCAATAAGGCTAGAGAAATGGTCTTGAAGAGCAATATGCTCATTTTCCCTAGATTGGAATTAAAGAAAATGTTTCTGCTTGATCAAGTGCAGGCTCAGGAAGATCCAATGCTATTTGTAGAATTTGAATTTTATAAAGGAGTGAGTGGAACTCGGTATAACCCAAAGATTGAAAACCTAGTCATATGCATCAAATAGAAAAATACACAAAAGCCAAAATTATTGGATGTAATTCAAGGGATGAAAGGGGCAGCGATGGTAAGGAAAATACAAGATACCACCCCTTTGGAGGCAGCCACAATGACCATGCATTCGACCATGTTCACTTGATCAACTATTAAGGGATTAGAAGACAGATTGAAGGAGTATGAAAAGGAACAAAGGTTCCTAAATGATGAAGTTAATAAACTGTTCATGAAGAATTTCAAATTGGAAGAACAATTAAGAGGAGTAGGACCCTCACAAAGCAAGGAGATGGTGTTATATATGCCTCCTATTGTTAAAATGGATATTGTGAGGAAATTTTTTGTAGAACAGGTAAAAGCTCCAGAGAAAGAAGTGGATGATGTAAAGAAGGCCAACAATAAAACCCAAGATGAAGTGAAAAGGTGAATTTTTGAAGTTATGGAAAAGATTCTTGAGCGCAATATAAAATCAGTTATGGATAAATTGGATAATGTGCATGATAGTTATAAAACACTTTAATAGACAATGGATCAAATAAAGACACATATGCTTGTATTAGATCCTTTGTTTAAAAGGTGGTAGCCTATTCATGACACTTTGGCTAAGTTATGCAAAGTTATACAAAGAAGTCTTGATGCTCCCACAACATTAAAGCCAACTAAACAAACTGTGAAGATGATTATTAATAAATTTTAGTATATACAAGGGGAAGATAAACAGATTGTAACACGAATGGATTTATTCCATACCTTGAAACAATGGTATATACTTGAAATTGTGAGAGATGGTGATTAGTTGAAGGACTTTGATAAGTGGAAGAAATAATTCAGTCAAGTTATTCATAAGTGCATAACTCATATACATGAGGATGATGATACTAGTCTTCATAGGCTAAATCAGATCATGAATGGGTTATTGTTCTTGATGAGGGATACCTAAATTTTTTCAATGATACAAAGGCATTACAAGATAGTCGATGGAAAACTCATCTTGAAAACATGCCAAAGATCCAGGAATATAAGTGGCCATCATATTTTACGATGTATTAGTGGGAGGAAACGTATTTGGTTTCAGAAGAATAGGATACTGAGGTAAGAGCATTTGGATGTTTATCATGGAGAGGAAGACTTTTCTAGATCAATGATCATGAGTCTTCTACATTGAATAATGGAACCATATGTCAAAATGTCTTAAGTCTTGTTATTTCCTTAATTATGCTAATTAAATAGTTGTTAGTAAAAGAAGTAGTTATAAAAGGCCGTCTGTTTTTGTAAAAGGCCTGTAGCTTGTTGCTTCCTATATAAATAGGAAACCAAGGCCTAGTTTTAAATCATCATCATCATATATCATTTCCATCACCACTAGTAGAAGTACATAGGTTTCATATTCCACTCATCCACCTTCACATTTGAAAGAATTTTGTTATTAATGTATATTAATGAAGCAATATAATGGATAACATCTTATTATCAGTGATTCTCCATGATTGTGTTATCATTCTGTATTTTTCTTATGTTTTCCATGGGTAAGTGCAAAAAGATGGGTCCCAAAATGGGGGCTTAAGTGGCCACTTTTTTTTTGAAATCAAGAAATGCTAACATTGGACATGAAATTGAGGATCTAGTTACACTTAAAATTTTAAGATGGAACAAAAAAAAGGGTTGAAGTGCTTTGAGTCTACTTTCTAAACTACTAATTTATTTTGAAAATGGTTGATATTAAGGGGTTCAAAAGAGGGACGTACAAAAATTGTTGTTTTTGTTAGAAAAACATAAAATAACAACTTTTGTACATCCCTAGCACAGTGAATTTTTTTTTAGTATTTTTAAAATCACTCTAGTGAGAAATTAGCTAATAGTATGTAGTTGATGCATGATTTTTCTAATAAAATTTTAATGAATATTTGAGTTTTTACTAATTTTCTAAGTGGACACTTCCTGAAAAATAGAATTTTGTCCAGACTACTACAAATTTTGGAAACTATTTTTTTAAAAAAATTTGTAGAATGAAGTCTAGTTTCTAAAAATGTAATTTATTTGAAATTTTGATGAATGGTTAATTTATAACAAAAAAAATACCAAACACTAATTTTTTCCAAGAAAGAGACACAAATAAAAGAAATTATGGATGAAAGGCTTAACATTGTAAAAAAGTGAAAAAAATTACATCGTTGGATAGCTAAGAGAGAACCTAACATTACCCAGGTGTTTGATTTGTTTGACATTGAACCACGTGCAATCCTGACGGTGAGCACAAACCCGATTATATGTGAAATATTGTAGAATTTGCAAAAATACGTCTTTGGTCATTGGAAATGCCCTCCAAGCCTTTGGGTTGGTATTCCAGGGAAAATAATAAGCCCAAGGCATAGGGATTCCCAAATCAAGATATAACGTGAGCACGTTATAATGTGCTCGTGTTATATCTTAGTTTTGACATGGTTTTTTACATTTGTGAGGGACATGTCTAGCAAGACATAACATGAGTGCAGTATAACGTGCTCATGCTATGTCTTTCTTTATGTTAAATAATACTCTATTGAATGTATGTTTATATATTCATATGTTTGTATGTACATGTATTTATGCATGCATGCTTGTATTTATGTATGTATGCCTATATGTATCAATGCATGTATATTGTATGTATGCCTATATGTATGTAAGATTGCATATACATAATGATATGTATTTTTATAGTAGATAATTCCCAACAAAAATATACCAAGGAAAGCATTGAAAACCTAAAATATGGCTAAATTCTTAGCCTCTCAACACTTACTCAACAATTGGGAAGCAAAACACTAAACTTCAACCAAACAACAGGGATTAAAATGAATTTAAATTTGTTTTTGAGATGCATAAAGCTAAATGATAGACCAGTTCCTAATTCTGGGCCATAGACTCAAATGCATAAGAAGAATTCATTAGCAATCAAATTCAACCAGTGGATTTAAATTGTTAACATGCATTGCATCAACAAATCCTCTTCTGTTATCAATCAAATTTTGCTTACCAAATCCAACCTACACACTTCAATCACAATCATCTGTTCAAAGTATTTAACCATTTCATTGAAACAAACCAATAAACAAATAAAACAATCTCATAAAATTGAGATGCCAAACTCAAAGATACTTGGTATTATTGAATTCAAATGACTGAAAATATATAAATCTAGAGACAATTTGAAGATATTCATGAATTTCATGATTTATTTACATAAACTAGCTGATAATTGCTCATGAAATCAGAATTTACAGCTTACAAAATCAACTAATGACTCAGAAATTAACATTTTCTATCTACCCAGCCCCATACAAGAATTCAGAATAGAAGCTCTCAGAACCTCCTACAAAAATGAGAGAAGAAGAAAATATATAGAAGAATAGAAAGCTCTAGAAGAATCCCTAAAGGTGATGGAGATTCCATCTGGAAACTCCATTCATCGTTGATCAAAAAATTTGCAAAGCCTCTCTCCTCTCTCTACAACAAACTTATTGCCTCCAATTTCTTCCTGTCTCAAGTTACCTAGCAACAAAAAATTGGCCCATGTGAAGAAATTCACTCCATTTTACTTTGCTGTGTAAAAATATTTTACTCGTGAACAACTTTTGTATTTTTCTCTTTATTGCACTTTATTTCATCCTCTAGATATTAAAGTTTCATACTTTAATACATAGGCTTTGACTTAATTTTATTCCCTGCAAAAGAATATTTCACAAACATTCCCCATCCACTTTCACGTGCATATGAATTTAAATATTTCATTTGAAATATTTATTTACTCCTCAAGCAAAAACATTTTACTTGTGCACCCAATTGCATTTCACTTTATATCTTTGAAATATTTGCTCGCACCCACGCTTTCATTCACATTTTATGAGAAACTTGGTAAAATCACTTTACCCAGCCATATTTTACCTACACACTAAATTTTTATTTAAGATGAAAACATTTTAAATAAAAACCATTGGGCTTATTTAAATTTTTTCTCTTTATTCAAAGCTCTTTATATTTATTGGGCTTCTTTTAAGACTTTACCCGTGTGTTGTAAATTCCTTGGGCCCACCATGAGCTATGTGCTCTCTTCTCGCTCACCCTACCAGAAATAATGAGCTTTCATTTCAAACCCGCGAGACATTGGGGAAGGCCAAAATTCCCTTTAATATTTCACTCACAAACTTTAATCGAGCCAATAATAAACTATACTCATGCATTTATTTTTGTTTATGAGCCCACCATTCATGTAGTCTTCTCACCAACCTCGCGGCCTTATTTCATGAGAATCTTTGAGCAACGAGCTGGCGGGGAAGGGTGTAGATTATGCTGCATCCAACTTTCATTCTTTGCCGTTGGATCTCCCTTATCCTGTTTCTCCACATTTTCCCTAACTTTTTGTGTTAGCTCTACTCTCCCTCCAACCATGGTGGCATAAAAAATCCTTTCAACTGCATGCCTCCATTCTCTTTGCATTGATGGGCTTCTATACTTTAAGTTGCATACCAAAGATCCCTCCAGTCACAATTCTCAATAGCGCCTTTCAATATTTCATTATGTACACAACCTCCATTCATGCCCTGTTGCCAATGCGTGACTGCTGCCTCTTTTAGCCTTCATGCGTTTAATTTAAAGTCTTTAAATCATATTAAAAAAATGAATTGTGAAGTGCATGCCCAATCACTAGTTTGATCCCCCTTAGCATTTGCTTTAAATTTTAAAGTCTTTTAAACATTCATTTTGTTGATACACTACAACATGCGTTCCATCTATTTTAGAGCCCCTCACTGTTCCAACAATGATGCCTTCATTTCAATGCGCCTAATGCACTTTGGTTAAAAGTTTCTTAAGTCTTTTCAACATACTCAATTTGGCTTTGCTCTGCCAGGCCGCACCATCCACTCTACCACGCCTCTCAAGCCTTCTCCATTCGCACTTGCATGAGAGTTTCTAAAGCTTGGTCAACAAATTTTGCTTTGGTGCATACCCAACATTTGTAGCATTCCCTATGCATCGACATTCCAACTTGCTTGAAAGTTTCTAAAGTCTTTTCAACATTCTATATTGTGCGATGTAGCCAACAATGATAGCTGCTCCGTCTCCATTTTCTTTGGCTATCTATTATGCAATATCTACATTATGAGATTTCTCCATCCTCTGTTTGAGCTACGTGCATTTGTTTGGAATTTTTTGACTTCTTTGATTTGATATAAATACCAAGAAAAATGCCTATAGCCTCAACATTTAACAAAGTTTCACTCTCCATTATGCCTTGACAGCTGGAATGTCCATAAATGCTACTTCCATCTTTACTAATAACCTCCAGGTAAAGTGAGGTTTTGTGTGTTATTTTTTATGGAGCAATGACACTAAAGCACCTCACACTATAACAACCTATTTTCAAAATCTTGAAACTATTAAAACAACCATGCCAGGATAAATAGTGCTGTAGTTTTATCCCATAAGAGCTTAAACCAACATCATCTATTTCTGCATATGTACTCCATGGCACTGATGTTCTTGGGATCAATCAGTTAAACAAGCTAGCTGCCTTACATATGCTTCCAAAATTCATTTGCATATGATGCCCCTATTAGGAAACACTAAACAAGCGTTGTACCATCTCTTCAAGACCTCTTTATCAAAATTTTACTCAGCATATTAGCATTGGTACATTCATACTTGTTATCCCTTGCTCAACACCTTTACTCATTTGATGAAATGTCTTTCAAATTTCACATTTGAAAAGTGGATCTCGTTTTGCACCTCAAAACTTGAAAGATATCACAATTGTATACCCTTCCACATGTTGACCAACTCAGGGCAATTTACTTGGGATGATTGCCATAGTGCAATGTTTAGAGTTTCACACTTGTGCAAAGCATGCCGGGTCCACATGTGGGCCCGACTAATTTTTTTTCATTTTTAGAAAATTTTTATGTTCAATTTGACTCAACACTACCTTTTGAATACTTTTGCCATGAAAATTTGAAATGGGTTGTCGTTAAAACCTGCCTTTTGGCCTATTTGCAAAATGTGCAAAACTGGCTTGGTGGGCCTTGGAATTGGCTTGGGAAACTAGGCAAATGACCTCCTAGAGTCACAAAAACTTGCAAGCATGTAGACATATGTCTTGAGAATGAAGTGCAAATGATGACTCAGCAAAATGAGTCACGAGGTGAAAGTTATTCGCTGTCAAAGTTACGTACTCGAACTTTCTGCAACAACCTGCTCAGAACCAATTAAAACTCACGAAATCACCTCATTGAAAAAATACCAAATCAACTCCTGGCGAGCTACCACTGGACACAATATATCACTTTGGCACAGTGAACACGTGTGAAAAATGGATTTTATTGAATCATTTCCCATCAAAAGATATTGAAGGTCAAAGATGACCTCTTTGAAAGGTTTCTAAAAATGCAGGTGCAAAACTGAATAAATTGCATTTGGTTTTGAACTGGTAAAAATAGTAAATCAGCTCATGAGAATTTGAAACCTGACATGGGAGTTCATTTTGGTATGGAGAATGGAGAGAAACAATCATTTTTACTTGATAGTCATATGGTTGCAAAATGCAAGCTCAAACAGGAGGCTAATTTGCAAAACTGAAAGTTTGCAAACAACTGGATAGTGTCAAAACCCTCCAGCTTTACTTTTTGAAACCCTATCAAAAATCATCATGGGAAGCTAAAAATTAACATTCCTGCTCACATAGGACACATGAGTGGGCTTGCAAATGGGTTTTGCACTAAAATCAATAGGCTCTGAAATATGACCTTCTAAAGTAGGTCACTCAGGCAAATTCTCAAGTGCACTTCTGAAAGTACAGAGGCCAAATTTTGAAATGGGCACTTCAAATTTAAAAAATTTGAGAGTGCCATTAGTGGCTCCAACTAGGGATGTATGCCCCCTGTGGGCATAGCAAGATTCCAGATCTTTGGGGAGTAGACCAAATATTGAGTCCATCAGGTGTTGTCAAATTGCTCCTTTATTCAACCTTCTTTTTCAACTTCATTTGGTGACACCAGGCCACCAAATGAAAAAATGAGAATCAAAATTTACCTCTTTCAAACACAATTCTATTGTTGATCTCCCTTAACTCATGCTTGCCTCTGTCAAACCACAACAACATAGGTGACTACACTCTTGCAAACACAAGTACTAGGCTACCTTTGTGCAAGTGGAAACTTGCTCTTTGTTCAACTTTTTCATCAAGTGGAAACCAAATGAAATATGCCACATCACTATCACTTTCTTCATTCTCTGATATTGTATCAAGTGACAACATTTGAATATGGTGATCAAGAGCATATGTAAGCATAGTCTAATCACAACTATCTGCCTGATTGAACATGTTGGTATCTCCTAATAGGCCATCATATACAACATTATCAACATGTTCACAATCACCATGCATCTGAAATTTAGGTATACTTTCAAAATATTGATTATCATGTGGCAAAAACTCATCATATTCATCATATAAATAATTCTCAAGCTGAAAACAACTTGCTTTAGTGTTTTGCACATTGCCATACTTGGTGAAAACTTCTCCTAGCTGACAAAAATAACACTCACATTTTGCTACATGGCTAGAACTGTTAAGCTCAATCTAACAACTAGTTTGCATGCCAAAGATGAGACCATCAGAAGAAATTACTAGAAGACCTTGCTCATCATGCAAACCATCTTCAAGTGTATGCTAACAGATACACTCATCTATGGGAACACTCTGTAACTATTCTTCATCATGCTGGTATTGAGAGTCATCAGAGATTTTTGACTCATCATCTGTAGTCACCTTATCATCCTTTGAACATAAGGTATCAACACTTTCAACATCCCAAGCTTGCTCAACAACCAGCAATTTTGGTTCAGAAGCATAATCTGATTTCTCATTGAAATCAACATCCACATTCACATGAAAAGAGTCATGGCTAGGCTCATTCTGGTCAACAAACAAAGACTTGTCCAAATCTGCATTAAAATCTTCAAAATTTGGCTCATTATGTATGTAATCCTCATGGTCATCTGCTACTTCAAACTTATCAAAACATATTTCTGAGTTTGCATCATCATGAACACTATCATATTCATCATACCAAGCATCATTACCACCAAATGGCTGCTTTTCTTTATCCACACCAGCATTATCATGATCACCTGGTTCATCATTAGAAGGAGAATCAAACATACATGCATTATACCTTGAATCTTGAAGGTCATCATCATTGTCAAAGTCAATAGGGGCTGCAGATAACACCTAAGAGTCATCCACATGTGCAAATATTTGATATTCAGTGGTCAATAGATTTGAAATTTGTTCACAACTTAATAGATCACTGTTCTGATCCATTGTTTCAACCACTTCCTCTTTTTGACCTTCACTTGAATTGGATGCATTATCAAATTGCAAATTAGGACATGTAATGGTGTCATCATCTTCAAAATTTGAAAACACAATGGGTTGATCATAAACATGATTTCCCCAATCATAGGAGATAGAATTGCTAACAACCTTCTCAGAAGCATGTTCACAACCTGTCATAGAGAATAGGCTGTCAATTTGTTGATTTTTTCTTAGCACTGGGCTTCCATAACAACAATCCGCATCCTCTTTCATTTCAATATTAGACTGGGTGTCTTCATTGAGTTCATCATTTTCATCCTCTTGAGGGTAAACACAAATATCTTCTCTATCAATATGAAAACCATCAATGGTTTCATCATTGCAGCTGCTTGTGGTTGATCTTTCAAATAGAAATTCATCACATACGCTTTCACTCGTAGCTGACAAACTAACATTCTCAAGAGCATTTTCTAAATCAAAAAACTCCAATGTCTCATTATGAAGACTTGCATCAAGGCTACGCTCAACACATGTAGAATTGACATGGTCAATTGTACCATAACATTGCTGATTATATATCTCTTCTTCAAAGAGTAAATCCAATTGATATCCCTCTTCAAGTTCTTGGCTCAGAAGTTCAAATGAAATCCCATCATTCCTTGCAACATCATATTCATCAGTTGAAGGGAAAGTGTTATCAACACATTTTGAATTGAGATGATCATTTAGGAAGTTATCTGCATCCTTGCAACCTTCAATTGCTACAAAAAATTTTCTCTCTATTTTTGCATTTTCAGAGGAGATAGAAGAGACTTAAAATGTTTCATTTCTCTCATCATATCTTTCATCATTATGGCTGCAACTTTCAGCTGGGTACATTTCCTTTGAATGTTGTTCAAAGAAAACTTTCTCATCATTTCATGATGCGTTCTTCTTGGCTTCTAATTTCTCAAGTATGCACTTGTTTGAAGAATTCTGGTCATTCACACTCACATAACTGCTGATTTCATCAACATGTTTTCCCACAATTGAAGACAATAAACTTAGCACATATTCATTCCTTTGTTTCTCCAAATTATCTAAAAATGTGTAAGCCATCTGCATACTAGATATTTTGAAATCTTTTAACAATGCACTAGATCCTTCTAAACATAAGCTTCAAAATACATATGGATACAATATGGAGTACTAGGTCTGAAATTCTCTGGGATTAGTGACAAGGCTGCAACAAATATATGACTAAAATCAACACTTGACTCTTCATCTTGTTTCTTGATCCGCTTTAACCTCATGACAAGGTCAGAAGGGTCTCTTGCAAATTATTCTCTATAAGCACTCACTAGTTCATCCCAATAAGGAAATGACTTCTCAAGAAAACTTAATACCAATCCCGAGCTCTTGCTTCAAGGGATCTAACAAAAAACCTCATCCACATATCCTGATATCCAAATGAATGTTTCTCCATGAAGCTGGAATTTTTTTTGATATGTCCATCTCCTTCACAAACATTGTATCCATTAAATCTAGGAATCTTCTTGTAGACTTGGGCTGACATATTCTCTCAGTTTTGTAATCAACCCATGAAAAATATAATTGAGCATACAACGGATCAAAGGAATTGAAAAAAGGTGCACTAACTTGGCAAGTAGACACATTATGAATGTCTCTTAACTGGGCTTGTTGAAACATCCGGTGCCTTTCACCCATTTCTCTAAGTCCTCTTTCAAACACAACATTCCATTCTAGACTGAACCTAGGCTTATTAACCCTTGGGTTCCTATATTTTGTGGTGTCAAATTCTTGAGGATTATTAGACCTTTGAGCCTTCTTGACAAGCCAAATCAAGGTGTTCACTAGTATGGCTACTTTACCTTGATGATCCATGGGTATTCTTGCAAATTAGGACTTGACTAATTATGCATAATAAAAATCATGACCAAATGAAGGATTACAATAACAATTTTTGACAATGAAAATGGACGGAAATCTCTAAGATATACAAATGCATTCTAACCATCCAAACCAACAATATACTTGAGCACTATACATAATTCTTTCAATGGAACTACAATTATATTTAAAATAACAAATCCAACAAATTGGAGTGTGCAAACTCAATACTACTCTTCTTTCCCTCTATCAGTGCTAAATCACTAAATAGGGAACCAATATTTTTCCTAATAAGTTCAAATATGGCTTCCATACACGATTTTCTTGAAAACCAAGAGTGAAGAATACCTGGAAACGTTGTAGTTGCTGCAAATTGTTCTTGAAATATTGTAGATTTGGAAATTTTTTTGAACACCTCTTCAATGGATTTTTGAAAGAGTCGCCACCTCTCTTCTTAGAGGATTGAACTTCAAACATTATGAAGTTCTTTCACAGATAAATCTTCTTCCGAGTTCCTTTCACCAACATAGCACCACAAATCATGAAACTTTCTGGTTATCTGCAACAAATGTCTCCTCCAGGTTTGAATTCCTTCAATATTTGAACTAAATTTAGAATGTAAAACAATAATATGACTCTGTATTTAAGTAGTTTGCACTTGGAGATTCAAGTTTATCCCTAGTAGAGTCGCCATTCTATTGGTGTTTCAAATATCAACATATCAATTGAATCCTAAAGACTTAGCCAATGTGTTAGCAACTGACAAGATTTAGTCAACTTGACTAAGATCTTTTGCACTTTTGGCTATGTAGAACCAAAGTGGGTCAACCTATACAATGTCTAAAAAACTTAATTCAACCCTATACAGACATTGCTTTTTATAACAGATAATTCCCAACAAAAATATACCAAGGAAAGCATTGACAACCTCAAATTTGGCTAAATTCTTAGTCTCTCAACACTTAATCAAAAATTAGGAAGTAGAAAACTAAACTTCAAACAAATAATAAGGATTAAAATGATTTTGAATTTAAATTTGTTTTGAGATGCATAAAACTAAATGATAGATTAGTACATGGGGAAGATTCTTACTTCTTACAATCACTTTCAGGTGAATTTCTAGAACTGCCAGTACATGGACAGTTCCTGAAACCCTATTTCTCTTGAAATATGTTTTATCTTCGTGTATAGTGTATAGTCTTGTAAATCTTGTACATAGGGTTTGGTGTGTTTGCTTTTTGTTGCATCTTCTTGCTTGGTCTAGGCAAGCTCCTGGTTTCTTTTTGGGTTCCTTTGTATTTGGTCTGCTTCACCAAGAGATCTATTTCTCACCATACCCACCAGGGGTATGCGTCCTCGAGCATGAGCCATAGATAGAGCCCTCAAAATTCTTAACATTTTGAGACTTTTTGTGCTTGTTATTCACATGTTACATGTTCCCCATTGGTAGGTTTCAAAGTTTTTCTTAGCCAAGTCTTGTCTTCAATTAACCCATGTTTGATCCTTGAACATTCTAATTTTATATTGACTTGTTTTCCTGGTTTCCGGTCATAAAAGTTGTACTTTGAGCCATGGTTATACATTCCTTACTGGCCCCTTGGCTATGGTCATTCAGCCATTTCAAGGTTGCAAGCCATTGTGATTTTCCCAAAATATGATTTTAATATTTTATCATTATGACTTAAGTCTAATTCATTGGTTTCTAAGGGTTAGTTCTCATCGACCTACTCAAGGCCCTCTTTTATGAATAACTTCATTTCATGTGTAGGTTGAGAAGTCACTAGATCATGAGATTTCATTTGGACTATTCCCCGCTAGCCCATCCGTCTGAAGTCAATGCAATTTAATTACTGCGAGGTTAGCAAAATGTCACGACGTGTAGGTGGGCCCAACCGTTACATCCCATCCCAACGCCCAAAGCTTTGAGGTTGACGGTGCTAATTGAGCAAGGAAAGATGATCACCACCATTCCCCACTAGCTCATGGAGGTAAGATGCAAGTTCTTTAAAAGCATCGAGACCTCTAGGAGAAGCTACCACGTGCACTCTGTGGCTACTGGTGGGTGGAGCCCACAAGTACATGGGGAAAGTCTGGTCAGTGAATTTCTATTGGCCATTCATCCGAGCTAAAGCAGCAAGGTGAATTCAAATGATATTGACTCAATCTAAGTCATTCCAAATGCCCAACTCAGCTGTAAATCAATGACACATATTAGAAATTGCAAAGTACGCCCATTGTAACTTTTTTGCTTCCCATAAGTGGGCATTAATGGCGGAGGTGACCAGTAAACTTATTTAATTCCCTTCAAAAATTGTGTATGTGGCCAATTCTTGCTTATTTGGGGTACGAGGATGTTTCAAAAGTGATACAAAGAGTTGAGAAGTGAATTGCATAAGTCATTCCAACTTTTATTAGGGTTTATCACAGTTGAAAGCAGTAAGTGCAACGAACACAATTTTATGCTTTTTTCAGTTTTTTGAGCTAGGGCTTACTTTTAATCTGCTTTTAAATGAGCGTGTTTCATCATTTTTCTTTCATTGCTCTGACTTAGGGTTAATATTTACTTTTAAAAGTCGTAGCCCTGTAAATCGTTCTGAATTAGCACTCGTCGTAGGTCATAAACTACAACTAGGAAGTTGAATAGTTAAAATTCCTCCATTAGAACTTTGGTATACACAAGCCCATGGATCCTAAAGTACAAGGTGCTTATTCTTCCACCCAGTCTAGAACCCTTTCTCAGGATGTGATTGAATTGCTACCCCGGTATATGAACAAGAAATTGAAAGGAAGGGTCTTGTTTCATGGTCCTATTGTGAAGAAAGGGTTGATAGATAAAGCTTGCTTTATCAAGGATGTCGAATTACCTTACACTGGATGGTTGTTGTTTCAACACTAGTTCGGGAATAGGAACCTTGGGGCTCCTTTCAATAATCCATGGAGGTTGGATATGGGGAAGCTGATTGTTCCCAATGTGTACATGGATGTAGATCTCTTGAAAGATATTGCCTCAAAATATGACCCAGTTTCTAGGCTAGTCAGAACATTTGATGGGGTGGTTATTGTAAGAATAACTAGGGAAGAAATTGAAGAAGTCTTTGACTTGCATGAATGGAGTCAAGACATGGTCCCTCTGGATATGGATACTATTAGAACAGAGCACAAAAATACTAAGGTGTTCATCAAAACAAGGATGTTGCCTCTACATACTGTAGTGACTGGTAGTGGGAAACACAAGAGGAAAATTAAGATTGATGATAGGGAGCTCGAACCTTTCCCAATGAGCTATTTTTCCAGCTATTTCAAAAAAAATGTGTACTCTTTGTATCAAATTATTGGTACCAATCCACCTAACACATTGCAAAAGGAGTACTGTTATTTGGCCACACACTTGCAACACCCACCATATAGCATTGTTTATGACTATGGAACTTATTTGGCTGAACATATCCATAAAGGGTTAGTTGAATTGAAGGAAGGAAAACAATAGGTGAAGTTCTGGTGGTACTCATGGTTAATGCATATGTTCTTATATAAAGGGAAATGAGATTGTCCCAAAGAGATAAGATGTTGGCCATACCAATCTTGAATAAGTGGGTCCCAAGAGTAGAAAGATTAAAATTAATATTAGTGGGAGCTCGCTAGCATGAAGATAAGTACCCTCAAGTGCTTCCATTTTATGAGTTTGTATGTGAGTTGAGTGAGAAAAATTTTCAAGGGTACATAGCCCCACTAGAGCAGAAAATAAGAGAACTAATAGCTCAATATGATATGACTGACTTGTCACCACTACCAGACATTGAAGTTGCTAATTACGAATTGAAACCATTGCAGGTGTGGAAAAGGGAACTGAATAAGGTTATTGATTCCTAGGTGGATAAAATTTTCAAGGAAGTTGATATTGATGTCTTTAATGATACTTTGGGGAGGTTAACATTTCTTATTAGCTTTCTATAGGATTTTGACAGAGAATCCAATGTAGTAGTAACTAAGTAATCCCCCTACAGTAAGGCCTTGGATAAAATTATTGACTTTGATTGGCCGTTTGAGGAAGAATATGAAGAATGGGGAAGGGTCTATGTTGGAAAGTTTGGTTTGTGAACAGGGATGTGAAACATAAATTGGGTGAAGTATTGTATAGGTATGGCCTTAGAAGTTATAGTGTATAAGACATATGTTTCATAGGAAAATATTAGTTGTTGTTGATATGGAATGCTGATTGAGATGCTAGCTCACTTTTTGATCTATGTCATTTTGTCATCTTGTTCGATGAAACCGATGTGCTGCTATGAAGAAGTTTATCCTTTTTGACATGTTCTTTTTAGAAGGAAAAGTTTCTCCTCACAACGAATGTAAATAATCTTTGTCTCATATGAATTCCCTCTACTTTGATAAATGTAAATGTAACTTAATTAGGGAATGTTTCTTATACTAGTCCAATTAGAATGTGACATGTGTACACTTGGCCTAAAGCTTATTTTTTCTCCCTTATTCTATAAAAGAGAATTCAGGGCCATATGTGTGGGTCCTTTGTTGAATTCTGGAGCTGAATTGTGAAAATTGATAATACAAAGTGAACATAACGAGTCCTTATCTAATGCTTTAAGTCTAGGTAGCAAGTTTTGTTAAATGTATGGTTTCTGAATATTTTTTAACGATAATGGAGATTTTCTGAGTCTATAGTCTCTCCATTTTGGTTTTGCATTCAAATTATTAATGAAAATCTTGATCATAGATCATTTCATTAATTGTCATTGTTTATGCTTTGATATGTGCTTTTGTTTTAGCTCCCATTCATGGAATGAGTTAAAATGCTTGAATCAAATCATGAATTCATGTGCACGGCCATTGGATTTGATAAGTAGTTTGTAGATTTTGGTCATAGATTTGTGAATTGCAGGGTAATTCCACTAAGATCATGAGTATTCATAGTTAAATAAATCTTGTATTTCAATTTTCTCAGACTCCCATCCCATAGATAATGGCACTGATCTTAAATCATTTAAATCTTTCTTATGGCTCCAGTAACCTGACTTGAGAAAAATATTTTAAATAATCATTGATCCATCTTGAGTTTGTGGTTTGTGTTGTTTTTGTATTCTCCACTTAAGGCATGTAGTTTGTTCAAGGAACTACCAACTTCTTGAAGAATTTCAACTTATTAGCCATGGATGAGAGTATATCTGCTCAAATATACAATGTACACATGAATTGTCTAAAATAATAGTATAATATACATTGTGGGATTACCCTCCCGGGTTTTGCAGAGTCCGAAGTGTAGGAGATAAAATGATTGGTGCCATATCTCATCAATTGGCCACTTGTCTAGTAGATATTTTTGTTAATTAAGCCCGACAAGCTCATAAGTACCTGTAGAGACCTGATTGGTTTGTTGTAAAAATAATCAACAAAGTGCTCAGTAGTGCATAAGCATGATCTTTCTTTGCATCTAGAATATGTTGATCTTTGAAGTATAAGATAGTCATTAATGAGGAAATGAATGTGATTTATTTCTAACTTTCTTGAAACAATGAGGTGAATTACCATTCAATGTTAAAATTATAACATTAGTAGTTAGTCCTATCTCACTTGCTTCATTCATAAGATAGTGTCAACTGTGAATAATAGTGTGAATGCAAGGTGGTAGATTACAGATGATTCTAAATGATGAGTTTGGAAATTGAGCTATTAGTATCTAGTGTGAAATCACTTCCTTGTGAGTCTGAAACATAGATTTTTGGCTCTTAGGACTTCTCTAACTCTTCTAGGGTTTTTCACCTAAAAGGAGAGAGTTAGGCCAAAAATGCTAACTAGTTCATTCAAATTATGTTATGTGTGATGTTGTCTAAGCTAAATGAAGTAAACTAAATGAAATTGAATGATCTATAAAATAGATTATGAATGTAACACTAAGATCCATGCTATGTTTGAAAACACAATGTTGTTTGCAAAAATTCTTTAAAGAATGAATAAAAATGCAAATTAAACTAAACAAAAGGCTATTTCTTAGAGTGAGTGCACCTAGAAAATTAAAGATGAATAGAAAATAATCTGGAAAACTAATGAAACTTGACTTTAGGCTGATTGGGACTCATTCGCCACCTCTGGCGAATTAGTCCCAAATCAGGACTTTTCTACACAAAAGCTATTTTTTGACAGTCGGGGACTTGGATCTACATCTAACTCAAATCTGCACCTCAAGAGGGACTCATTTTCCATGCATGGTGAATCAGTCCACTTTTAAATTTCTGCAATTTCAAAGTTATGTCCTGCACCTTGACACTTGCACAACAATTTCTGATAGAAACCCAGCTTTGGATCTCAAAAAATTCTTGCAAAATAATCAAAATTGTTTTTCTAATTGGGGTTTTCCTTAGTCAAACCCATACTTGGGTAATTAAACCTCATATGGAGAAAAATTTGCATAAACCCTAGCCTTAGATGTGTTAAAGACTAGGAAAAGCTGAGATGTAACAAAGATCCTATTCTATTGCTCTAGAATAAGACATGCAAGAATGATCTTTATAATGCAAGATATCAACCCTAGAAACCTTACAACACATGAAAAATAGGAATGAAATGATATGCAAATGATAAACAAACAAGATGCAAACCTTAACATTGAGGACAAATTGAAAATGGAATATGGAATCAATAGGAAACCAAGTCCTTAGGTGTGATTTGGTGGCTAGTTGCACTTCTTCACCCTAGATTTCTTCATGATTCACCATAGGCCTCCATCATCAATCTTTTGCAATGTTGGATCTTGACAAGAGAAGTGAGCTTCAAGACCTGCAAAAACCCTAGTTTGCTGCCCTAAAACTTCAACTTTTGCTAATGAAACTTGTTGTAAAAGACTTGACTTTATGAATTTCTCTTGAGGAATGATAAAAGATAAGAAAAGATGATAAAAAGATGTGTGAAATGACTTGAAATGAGTATTTATAAGCAACAACACCTTATTTTCCCATTATTAAATTCCCTTTTAAATTTTAATTTTCCCTCAAAGGGGACTCATTTGCCACCCTTGGCGAATGGGCCCCACCAGAGGGGACTCATTCGCCCAAGGTGGCGAATGGGTCCCACTACTGCTATTTGAAGGTGGGTTTTCTAGGTATGACATAATTAAATGTTGTTTATCGAGTTTTATGTGATTTCTCAGGTAAAACAGGCCTCTAGATCAAAATTAATGGGTCAAAGGGGCCCATAAATGTTGTTTTGAAGGGTGAATGATGTGAAGGGACTCAAAAGTGGGTCCAATTATGTGTGAAATGTCTCTTTTCTCAAGAGGGTCCAATTTTATACAACAAATAATCTTTTTTCCAATGATCTCAGTTATTTTTAGTTAGTGCTATGATGCTTAATCATTAGATTGTATGCATGCTTGCTCAATCATAGTCTAGATTTGATAGTGATATACATGCATAATGTTTTGTCTTGAAAGATTTTTCCATTGATATAGTGTCTGGTGTAATGTAAAATGATTGGATGTCATTAAAGTGATGGATAGTGACTCACAATATGTGTTGGTTGAGACAGTGCCATAGTGACAGTTGGTATTCGGTTGCTTGTCAGTGATTAGTGTTTGTTGCCAACATGGTTCAATACAGTCAGTATCACAAGACAATCAGTGTTTGTTAGTGAAATGGATTGTTCACTTTATTCATTCCAAATGCTTCACTCATATTGTTTTTAGCTAGCCAAAGGAAGAGTCTTAAATATAAAGGTCAAAAGGTTGATCAAGATGTGGACACATAGATTGCTAAAAGTGTTTAAAGAGAGTATTAACGATTATGGGCAAGACAACTTTGAGACAGTCTGGACATAGTGTTTCATCCTTGCTTTACTTGCTTTAATTTGATGAAGGATTTCTTGAGATAGTATTTGGATCAGTATTTTAACTTATGCCTGCATCATGGCTTTGGATGCACTTCTTTGATGACTAAATGGAATTATTCTTGGGCACATCAATATTGTCCTTTGCATTGATAATTTCTTAATTACTTGTCATGATCCACAGTAAATTTGTAGCCAAAAGTGTTTTGTGTAGTGTTTTTCGGATTCAACATTTTGCAAAAGATAAAATTACCTATTGATGTCATGAAGAACACTTTATGAGGAGGCATTATGTGAGACAGTCACAATGTGACAATAGATGCAATGAGTTCTTTGTTGATGCAAAAGAAGGTACATGGATCAATTGGGACAACAAGTGCAATGATTAGAATTTATTCATCTTGGTCTGGTTGTATGGTATTTCTTTTGTTACAAAGATTTAGGTGATTGAAGTTACAATTTGTAGTCTACTCTTTTACATTGATGTCTTGTTTGAATTCAAAGATATTGGTTCTTGATGTTTCTCATCTAACCATGAAATGACAGAGTAAGTTTCAGACTGGTATTCATAGGGTGCCTGGTTTAATGTATGGCTTACATAATGCATAATACTCCTATAATGTGAACAAGGTAGTTGTACAAAGCTCATATTTAGGGGGAGCTTGTTATGCTTATTTATATGTGAACAATTTTGGTACTAATTCTTGAGCAGCTTTTGATTACAGATTAAATATTATATTTTGAAAGGGCAGATCTTGTGCTCATTATCATGCCTTTTTAGTACATAAGAATTCTTGATAACACAGATTTGCAACTTCATAACAGTGATCATACATACAAAATAGTGAAAAACAAATTTGTGGCATTTATATTTCATTAGAGATAGTAGCCTGGAAACTCTTCATGCTCATTATTTTTGTTATTATCTTGATACTTACTTTGTGTTGACCATATTTTCATGAGGTAACCAACAGTTGTTTCCCTTCATGATGGATATCAAAATTACTCTTGTATTGTCTTTGCTGCTATATATCATGGGTATATTCTTGGAATGTTGTTGTTCCATGATTTGTGTTAAATTGCAAGGATTTGGTGACTCTACATTTGTGTTCACAAATTTTTGGTAACCATGTATTGATTGTTACAATCTTCATATATATCCTATGTTGGACATGTATCTTTACAAGACTTTTTCACAATTTTGTGCACATACAATAACTATGTTACATTTGCTTCATCTATTTTTGTGCAATCCTTTGTCTCTTGATGCAAAAATGGGGAGAGAGCTTTGGTGTTTTTCCATCAAGGCCAAAGGGGGAGTTTTTTGGCTCTCACAGTTGTTTCCCTTGATGTCAAACACACACAAAGGCACTTGATGACAGGTATTTGATAGGAATACTGGCATTTTAGTTAGTATGACAGTGCATGATCATGGAATTGATATGGTATCACCTAAGATTTCATTTGATACATGGGCATGAAATGTTTGGTTTTAGTATTCAACAATGCATTATAAAGGTTGATGGCATATTTTCATAGATGGCATTATCAGTAAACAAATTGGTTGGCTTGTTAAGTCACTATTATAGTGACATTGTGATGGCACTTTACAGTTCTATTTCAACTTCATAAAGACAATGATATTGTGATGGAAGATAAGACTTGTGTTTGATAAATTTTTTTACATGTGATCATATTTATATTGGTGATTTGGTGTTTTCTCTTGATCAGAATCAAATTGGTGAGTTACACTTTGGTTTGCATGGTATATGACACATGAGATATGTGATTAAAGCAAAGTTTCATTTTTTGATGAAAAAGACAATAGCATTTGTGGTTCAAGGTGATTCTTCCTAAGGACAAGGTTGTGTTCTTTTTGATATTAATTCCAAGTTCTTTGAAGTTAAAATGGGAAATAAAATCCAATCAATATTATTCATACCTTATGGAATATACATGGTTTTTATTTCTAATGGCATTTTTTTATTGATTATTGAAAAGTCCTTATATTGAACATTGTACCTACTAACATCTCTATGGAGGAAATTATTTCAAGCATATCATGGGAATAGCTAGGCGTATTAATAAGGACAACTTGTGTGGTCGATAAGGCACATGTTGAGTTTAGTATTTTGGCACATGACAAATGTTTGGAAGGCAGAAACCTCTCAGATACATTTGTTAAAAGCAATACATTTCTTTGTGAAATCATTACTTGGAGTGCTCTATTAGGGCACAAGAAACTTAGGGTTATAGTAAAATGATGATGTTGGAGGTCTTTGAAGTGACAATGCTTAGCTTTAGGTGATTTAGCAATGGAAGAAAAATGGGTTTCAGGCACAAATTTTTCAGTTGGTCGACTTCCATGCTCCATTATGGTAACACTGTTTCTGAACCAAGTACTTCAAAGAACAATTTTTTTTTATTTTTGTGGTCTTCATGTTCATTATGGTGTCACATAGAATCTCTTATTCTTTATATATGTGGGTTTATTGTTTTGTGTCTACAAAACTCCATTTCTAGGGAACGATGTTGAACTTGTATATAAGAACATATTACAAAAGCTTGAAATGCATAATGTTTATTTAATTGACAACAATTCATGTTTAGTAAAATAAAGAGACTACAGTGACATAAACAATTATAAATTTTTTAGTTTTACTTTCAATGAAAGTTAACAGATTAAGTGTGGCATTTATCTGAAAGGCAGTTACCATTCTTGCAATGTATATATAAATAGTGTTTCATCATTGTTTGGAGTTTGGTGTTTTCAACAGAGTTATCATGTTGAATGTGTAAATAGAATTTTGAAATTGAAGTTTTGCAAACATGATGCAAAACAGAGTGTATAACTAATATATTTGATATTTTAGAGATTCTAGTGAATGAATCTTTAAGATATGAAGTGTATTAGATTAGAAGTGAAATATGATTTGTAGAGAAACAAAGTGATCCTCTGTAGTTAATGATTCTTTATTGAGAAATGTATAGTGAAGTTAAAATGATCAAGTTAGTGAGATAGATTGATCATTTCCAGTGAGGCATATTTGTAAGTAGTGAGGTTCTTTGGTTAGTGAGACCATTATTGCTAGTGAGGCATATTTTTAACTAGTGAGGTTCTTTGGTTAGTGAGGTCATTATTGCTAGTGAGGCTTATTTGTAACTAGTGAGGTTTTTTGGTCAGTGAGGCCATTCTTTCTAGTGACACATTCTGTAACCAGTGAGGTTCATTAAGCCAGTGAGACAATTTTTGTGAGTGGTTTGTCTACCCCAAGAAGGTTTTCCACTTTGAATTTCACTGTGTTATGGTTCTTTATTTGGTTTCATTTGTGATCTTACTGTTTCATAGTTATGCATTTTTTCACATACATTTATGTGAATAAGAATCAACAATTAAAACTAGTACACATATTTGTTTTTGAAACATAATTCATATTGTTCTTAAAAGGTTTTACAAAGGGTTTTAAAAGATAGTAGATTGGATTAATTTTCCTAGACACTGATTCACCCCCCCTCTCAGTGTCTCACGTACTCCAACACATTCAATGTGTACAATTGCAAATTTATGCATTATTTACAACACTACTTTTTCCATTCATTTGTTCTATTTATTTTCTCTTAGAATTGCCTAAAATGGTTTAAATTTCTTATCAAACATATTGAATGATATGGTCTACATTCATTGCAAGCTCTATTTAAATGTATTACGAGTTATCTAAAATGAATCTACACTATACATGTAAAAAGACTATGTTGTGGCCCTATGGATATGTTAAGAATAATTTTGGATGGTGAGGCGAGCTTATCATTAGGGTGGGAAAGCAAATTTATTAAATATAATAAATACAAGATGTTCTAGGTTGTAAAACCATAGGTACAAAATATTAGAGATTTTATTTACCTACAAGGCCAAGGTTTTGTTATCATGAAGGTAAAGGAAGACTCAACATAAAATTGAAAAAAATAAAGGATAACTATGAAAGTGGGTAAGATCTCCTACTCTTTGGGATCAAATTAAACCTAGAAGGGTATTCCTAGAGGTATGGCTTAATAAGCATTCAAATAACACAAAATGAACATCTAATATAACTTATAATAACTATACCCAAATAAAAATTTAATCCATATAATTGTCACTAGGTTAAACTTGACTAGCTACAATAAACTTCTTAACAACTAATAAAAATTATACACATTATTATAAAATAAGGATAATGTTACAATTGATTGAGATAATTTCATTTATATCTTCAAATATTTAATGGTAAAGTAAATGAACATGTTGGAAATTATTCACATACAAAATGTAACATTTTTTTTACTTAAGGCTTATCCCTAGTTTGTAATACTAAATCATAAATAGTAATTGTTACTCTACTTCTACTTTTTATAGTATTAATAATTTTTTTGATGATTTGAAATGTATGTGGGAATTATAAGTCTTCAAGATTGGTGCCATATTTAGTAATGGAGTCATATATTGTCATTAGAATAATAAACAATAAGCTACAACAATTTAGGTATGATATAATGAAAATACATCTACTTAATGGTTTTTCATAAAACTCAAACATTCATATGTTACAACATAGAGAAGACCAATACAAAAACCAACTCATATTGATTTATAGCACACTACATAACTTATCTACTATTTGTTACAATCAAAATAAATATGGTAAAGGAATATTTTAAGTCAACAAGAAACCTTCATACTCTAGCTCAAAACCTTCCAAAATGTCTACAACTGGTTAAGTAGAAATATGGTTACAAATATATGCTTTTGTAGCTACCTTCCTATAATTTCTGAGTGACAAATTGAATGGTAGACATATTAAAAACTATGAAAAACCTAGAATGCTCCACACATGTGTTTGTAGAATACTCAAAATGAGCAACTCTTTGAACTAGTGAAAAACTTGCATATATTAATCAACCACCTAGGAAGTCAAGCAACAAAGGGGAAAATGTGTCCATCTAACACTATATTATCATGTTCATCAATTTTCTATATAAAATTTCATCTCTTTAGGACCTACAAACATCTTAGAAAAGTGAGAAAATAACTCTTTGTAGATTTGTGTAATGTCCCCACCAAGATTTTTAACATACTTTACAAATTTTTTGATTTAGCTTGCAATTTTTTTATCAAATTGTTAGAAAAACATTGAATCCTTAAATATTTTTGAGTCTTGTTTAAGAATTTTTTTACTAATGTTTAGTTGCATAAGAATTTTCACAAACACTTTACATTAAAAAAATACATAGGCATTTTGTCAAACAATTGGTAATGACTAGTAATTACATTAACAACTTCAAAAAATATATAGATTTATAATTTGATGAGTACATAGTAAAGTTCTATACCGTTGAACTTCTTATAGGCACTCAACCACACACTATAAAATTCATAAAACTTCTCTTAGATCTACACAAAATTTCCATATGCCCCTATTGAAATATTGATACTGAAGTGTAGTATAAGATGAGTATAAACTCTAAGCACTAGAGTTGAAGTAAATAATAAATAGTTCCAAATAACTATTAGCAACTAAAATTATTCAAGAATGTAAGGAATTTTTTTTTAATATCACTACAACAATATATATTTATATTTTCCCATATATTTAAGGCCTATATAATTTCTTCTTAATGGTGCTATAATCACTTTTAGAACTACTATTATGACCTCTCAAGTTTGAAATAATAATCAATCTATTTACGATTACTCTAAACTGTCGACCTAATAATTATATAGTTAAATAATTCTAAAATAAGTGAGAAGAGGTGGTATGATTGAGTATTAAAATATTATAGTATTAAAATGATCACTAAACTTAAAAAATCCAAGTGATTCCTTCTCACTCTCACATGCCCCTTTATATGAATTTTTACAACTTAAAACTTGAATATGCATCCTTTACTTTGTATGACAATCTCCCTATTTTGTACTACTAGTTTGTCTCTTTTTTACCTTTTTGTCTTTTTAATAGCCCACAACTTTCCAAAGGCTGTGATTCCTTTGAAGGAGACAACAACCATAAATAATTTCTACGTAAAATATTATGTTCAACATACAACTCCACTAATATGAAAATAATAATATTGGAAAAAAATGATTTACTTGATAAATATTAACCTTTAGTTTGGAAACCAAAAGTGCAAATCTAGAAATGATATCTCAAAACCAAAAAAATTATATAATCAAATGACACAAATGTTCAACACAATGGTAAACTTTGTACGAATCCACTTGATTAGCTAGGTGCATTTTCATCGATGAAGCTAATGGAAAAAAGGATTTTCATCCTTTGGATGTCTAAAGAATGAACTTGGTTCAATCTCTCAAATAATAAATGGTTTGATCAAATATTCAAAATTCCCTTCCTCTCCTCAAAACCCCCTTTTATAAGCACTTTTTGGAAGAAAAAAATATATTATTATTTGTGCACGCTCTTATTTTTCCCCCGAAAAATTCACTTTAGATTCCTTTTAAATAATTAAATATAAGTTATCTTTTAATTTTTACTTTTTCGCCAACTTAACATTTAACTATTTGATTATTTAATTATTTTTACACATCCATCCAAAGTCACATAAAATATTAAAATGAACCAAAAACTAATTATAACTATGCCAAAATATTCTTAAGCTATCAAGATATAAAACTTTATGAAAATTACCACTTTCCAAAAATAGAAAACCTCAACAAGATGTGTGGAGAGCCCCTATAATGTTGAAACTATATCCAAAAATACCATTGGACTCATTGTCGCTATCAAAATTATTTTTTGATAAAGTTGGAATTCTCCAAGAATGTTAGAACTTTACAACAATGTTGGAATGAATTGAAAAGGGAAATTACAACCCCCTCTCTAAAATTGCTTATCCTCAAACGAAGCCAACTCAGTCACTGATTGATCTCGTATAAAGCTAAATGTGATTCTAGGGTTCCAAATCAATTTAAAATTCTTGTGTGTCCTATTTAATGTATAATATTTCATGATAGCATCAAATAAAACCTCCTTGAAACATCTGCTAAATGTGTAGCAATATTTATAATTATTCTGCAATTTCCTCAAAAAATTTCTTTTCTCTACCATGTTTTCATTGCACCATTTTGATAAAAACTAAAAAAATATTCAAATAATTTATATGTTCATTTCTAAAATTCCTAAATGATGGCCATTTTTGTATGGATATGTGTTTTCCCCATTTTACGCCCAAATTAGAATTGTGTTGACTAAAATATTTGTTCTCTTACACTAAAAAAATTTACCATTAATTATACAATGATTCCCTGACCTAAAAGAAATTGAGATTGTTGGTTCTTAAGTCAAAAATTAATAACTTATAATATGAATTTATCAATATTAGAAACCTAAAAGTGAAACAATAGATGCAAAAATGAAATCTCCTTACACTAACAAAAAATATGATTATTCTAATGGCTAAAAATACTTTTATTAAAGCTAAAAATCCTTTCCAAAAGTGCTCAATTAAAAATTGATCCATCCATTAATTTTTTTTCAATCATCTTGTATGTATGCAAATGAAATCATGTGATGTTTGATTGGAATGATGAAAACTACAACAATTCTGAATTTTTGACCCATAGTATTCCATGGTACATGTTACTTTTGTCACCACCGATTTCCAATATACTTGGTTGATAAAGTATTACATATAAATTGAACAATGAAGTAGCTGCACCATGCTTATGTTGTGCTACTCTATTATTCACGTGAGCTTCATCTTAAGATGTTTTGATTGTGCTTGATATTTCTTCACTAGGAAGAATACTTCCCATACATCCAATCTTTGAATCTAGATGATTTCCATCACTTTGTGGTGATCCTAAAAATACAAATCCCATTACCCTGACATCTTAATCTAATGCAAAAAATATACCATCATGAGAAAATTGCTCCTCTAGCTCCATAAGAATTCCCTCTTGATGTTCTTACCAAATTCTATCAACATGTTGAGTATCCATGCTACTAGAAATACCAAAGTCATTGTGCATTCTTCCATCCTCCATGAATTCTCCTTCATGTTTCCAAGGGTAACAATCTTGACCCCAAATTATTGTTCTTTTGGATCTCATCATTTCCTTCAATTATTTTCTTGAACTCCATAATTCTAGTGTTAGCTTATTTCTTATTGAACATGATATCAATAGATGGTTGGTATTTATATTTATAGAGTGAGAAGTGAGCTAAACTTGGATCTAGGTTGAGTTCATAAAACTATTTCTCCTTTTCTTTGAATGCACTAAGGGTCTCTTTTCAAACTTGATGGCATGATCAATTCCCTTGATTAGATACAAATATTAAAATTCATTATTTCTATTACACTCTTGATTGTCTATAAATCTATAGTAGTGATAATTTTCTCAATCTTCCCTCTTTGCATCTTTTTCCTTAATTCCTCAATGAATCTTTTTATATTATCCAATCTTAATAAGTTTGTACTTTATTCTCCTTTGTCACTAACATATATTTCTTTGATCTTCTTTATGAATGCCAAGATCATGCAAGGATAATTAACTATTATCAATAAGCATACAAAAATGAGCATTTTATTCATACTTGCTAATGGTGTCATCATGGGAGCCATATGTCTCATGTGCCTCAATTTTAATTTTCTTAGGATCAGTTTAAAGAGATGTTTAGATTTTTCAATAGACCTACTTGTGAGCTAAGGTAGTTCTATTTTTTATTCTTTTGAATTTTCAATTCAACTAGGGATCCTCTCTACATCCTTTTTTCCATCCTTCTACTAAGCCTCTATAGTTTGTAGTCACCACTTCCACTACTAAGGTTTTGATCCATGGTTTCTAGTTGCTAGTATTAGTATAACTCTTTGCCACCCCTATTTCATGGTATCACCATCACTATAATGCCACATCCAAGCCATGACTAGCCTTCATATGCATCTTTATTGCTACTAAATTTTTCCGATTCTTTGCAAAGGTCTCTTCTTTGCATCTAACGATAAATACCATTTGTGTACTATAAACCATACATGCACCACCTTGCAAGTAGCTTGACCACTAGCAAAGGTAGTTTTTTATTGATGCCCAAAACACAAGGTGCTAACCTTCACAATAAATGTCATGGTTAAGGTTAGAATTTAAGTTAATTGTTTAGGTTCATAATAAATGCTAGCATTTTATGTTTGTAAACCTAATATTTTATGTTAATTTTGAAGAGGTTAGATAATATTAAAGGAAAAAAGGGAAGATAAAAGCCATACAAAGAACAATACCTTAACCTAGAATATCTTCTTCTCTCCTTTATGAGCAGAAATGGAGTGCACCCTTCTTCCATTTTATTTTATCTTTGATGTTGATATGTGGATTGTTCAATTCTATAGCCTTGATATGATTGATAGTGATGGAATGACAAGATTGATAAACTATATATGATCAAAATGATAGTATATATGTTTGGTAGCTTGATAAGTTCATGCATTAGCCAAGAGGATTTATTAGCTAGAAATGAAGGATGAGAGCCTCTAGATATAGAGTCTTGAGGAGACAAAATCAATGGCTAGGAATGATTGGTGATGGATGGTTAAGATTGGAGGATTAGGGTTTGGATCAAAGATGCAGTCATGTGACAAGTGATGCATGAAGGATATGATCCAGGTTTATGATTTCAAGATAAATACAAAAATCCTTATGGAAATGACTAGGATTAAGAAGTTAAATGAGATGAGTGGATAAGATGAAAAGTTAATTTAACTTTTGGATAGGTGTATAGGTTCAATGAATCTAGACAAGGATTTAGTTAGACATGTGAAAGGGGAATTTGTCACATGAGGAATTTAGTGACACATGAAGGATAAGATCCAAGTTTATGATTTCAAGATAAAGACAAAAATCCTTGTGAAAATGACAAGGATTAAGAAGTTAAATGAGATGAGTGGATAAGATGAAAAGTTAATTTAACTTTTGGATAGGTGTATAGGTTGAACAATGAATCTAGATAAGGAGTTAGTTAGACACGTGAAAGAGGAATTTGTCACATGATTTTTTTTATTATGAACCATGTAAACAAGATGAAGGGATATGATTAGATGGACAAGGATAGAGGACAAATGGGAATTAATTAAATAAATAAAGTTTTTATTTAATTAAGGGGATCATGTGAAGGGATGATAATTAAATAAATAGTAAATATTTATTTAATTAAAGGATTAGGATAAAGATGGGAAAGGATAAGAATAATTAAATAAATTATAAATATATCTAGATTTAATTAATGGGTAAAGATAGGATAAAATTAAGTGTGGTTGGCTACGACTAGATTTTAGGTGTTTACAACTATAACCATTGGATTTTTTTGTTCATCATAAAAATCAATCCATGAATATTATGTGTTGAAACCATCATGAAATTAGTTGGACCTTTAAAATTCTAGCCCCTCTCCATCAACATTTTTATTTTGGAACTCAAACTTTAGAGGCCTCATTCTAAGCCATACAAAAACATTTTTCCATGCATTTTTTAAATATTTTGAGGAAATTTTTCATGATCTAAATTGTGGTGCATGATCTATTTAAAAAGTTGGTGTACAGATTTTCAAGGTCACACTACTCGGTTCCCATTTTTGGAACATTAAAGGGCTTGTTTAGGCACATACAAACTCCTTTTTTAGTCTATTTTTTAAAAATTGCCTAAATTTTTGAAAACTACATAGTAATGTTATTTTTATAGTATCTTAAAATTATACTTTCAACAAATGATTATTTTTAAAAAAAAATTATAATATTTTTACATAAAATACACTTTCGGTAATCATGAATATGCTAAATATAAAGTGCAACATCACTATAATTTCTTGGGGGGCTTCACTAATTAGATCAATGAGGTAATGTGGTGCTTCTACTTTTGTATTTGTAAATTTTCAGATCATATATTTAATACTAAATCCCCTCCATTTTAGTATTCTTCATAATTCTCTTAATAGATTAAAAATCAAACATGGTTAATGTGGGAAGAATAAAAAAATATAAGAAGATTATATACACATTGATGAAATAAAACAACTTCTTCTAGATCATGTTATTGATTTACTTGATCTTTTTTATTTAGCACCTACATAATCATCATATGGTCTTACTCAAACATCTTGTGATAACAATATTATTTTGGGATGAAAATATCTAGAATGATGACTTACATTGAGATCTTAGATCCACCTTCATCAACTATTGTTACAACCAAATTTAATGTTAATTTATCCATGGATTCTAGTGATTATTTATAGTATTATATAAAATTTTTAGAACACCATATTGAGAAACATTTATATGATACATATTAGATCCTTATTTATAAAGTCTCACATTGTAGATTTGGAAGACAATTGAGAAAAAAATTCTTCTATTTGATGACAAATGTGATGGAGTTATATCACCATCTTCTTTTGTAGATACAATTTTTCTTCATTCTCTTAATCTTTAGTCATTTTTTGATATTTTTTGGATATCTTTGAGCATTATTCAAACACATTATCTTAGGTTCCACCATTGTCTTTGGATCATATGAAAAAATTAGAGATTATCATCATTCTTCCTACATATTCCTATCCAGAATGGGAAGATATCTTGCACATGTATCTATGGTTCTATTTCTTCCCAGGGGGAGAAATTGTTTTCAATAATCATCAATCATATTCAACTTATAGTGTTAAGCATCAAATAAAACTATAAGAGGTATTTTGAGGGGAGGTTGTACATATTTTTTCTTTTAATCTTAGTTTTGGGAGGGAGTATTTCCTTGCATAATGTTCTTTCCTTCTCACCTTTTTTGGAGGCCACATAACCTTCTCTCTTTTCTCTCCTATGATGGGGAACATTTATTGTACTTTGTGTTAAAAATTAGTCCCTGAGGGGTCATAATAAGTCATCCTTCTTTATTTTTCACTTTTACATTTCTTCATGCATCTTGTTTTCTTTTTGAGGGGCATTTTTTCCCATTGATTTTTCTCCTAAGTTATTTATGAAAAAATTATACACATGGGTACCTAACATGTCCCAATATCCAAGAGCTATCATCATTGCATTTATTTCTTCCCAAGTTATACTTAAGGGTGGTGCTAGAGTAAACAGTAACATTATCAAACTAGTTAGCTTTTAGCCTATTAGGAGAGTCCTATTCACACATATATAGTCTCCACTTAGGGTTTTTTTACTTTTTTTTCTTACTTCATAATATGGCTAAGACACATATTTTTATATTTTGAGATACCTATCTCATGTGCACATGACACATATTTACACTTGTCCCATGCACATGTAGGGAAGTTAAAGTCCTAAACCATCTTCTCATCTTGATCCTTTCCTTTATATGCAAGGGATTCATTGCATATTCTTTATTCATTTGTTGTGATAGTTATCTTTTCTTATAATGGACATATTCACTTGTAGAAAACTATCTTGAATTTTATGTTAAGATCTTGACTACTCCAATAGGAATAACAAGAAGCTATATTTTTTTTATATAAAGAACAATAATGAAATTATTAAATTTAACAAATAAACACAAGAGAATCACACATATCTACTAGTTTTAACTCAACAAAATATATGGATATAGCAATCATCTAGGGAAATCAATTAATCACATGATTATATTTTTCATGGAACAAACTAAAAGAAATTACCATCAAATTACTTTCACAAATAGTTACTCATGGGCTCATAAATAGGTATACATCGAGCTTAGAAATTTATGTTTACAAAAGAAATTTAATATTCATATTTATTTGATTTAAATACACGAGTAGAGAGAAATCTATACCAAATTCCTCACACAAGAGAAACCCATTTTTGGTTGTCACCACTCTCTTGTAACCCTTTCTACTACAAAAATCATAAAAAAAATTCCCACCTTGAGGCATCCAACACATAAGAGACCTAGTAGTTGAGCAACCTATGTTTGCACCTCTCAAAATCATATGTGAGAATTTTGAATGACTCTTAATTTTACAACTTACTTAGCAAGTCCCTTGCTTACAACTAGGGTTTTGGGTCATCAAATATGATGCTAAGTCAACATATTTTTTGTTGAGGTGTCTAAAAGGACTCCATAAAAAGAAAGAGCTATAGTTGTGCATTAAACTGTAATAAAAAATGACATTACATGTTATTTATTATTTTTATATCTAAAGAAGAAATTTCATTCAATTATAAATATTTATGATACTAGCAAATTTGATATCACAAATAATAATATTATACTATTAAAAATATTATACTCTAAATTTATAAATACTATCACATCAACTAAAACATACTCAACTAATACATCCTCTTCGCTATATAGTCCACTTCATAAAATAATAAAAAATATTTTTGTTATAATTTAATCTACCAGCCCCCATAAAAATCTATGCTCATCACATCAAAATCTCTTTCAAATGGGTTTGGTAATTTCAAGTCAACTCGTACGGCTAACAAACATGTCTATTTCTTTGACCATTGAATTCACGCACATATCATTTGAAATGGGAGGTCCTCGTTGATGTGACACGTGGTAATACTCCCTTTGAATGCCCTTCATCCCCGCGCCCCTTCTTCATTTGTTATGTGCACAATTTTTTAATGATATTCAATAACTTCTACCCCTTCTTCATAAACGCCTAGTTATCTTTTTATTAAATGTTTTTCTTTTTCTTTTGCCTCTTATCTTTTCAAAGGTATCCTTGTTTCATTATCCCCCATACCCTCAAATGATTTTATTTTCAAGGCGCCTATATGACATGTGCGTCCCATTTGATTTTTTAATTTTATTTTTAAAATGTCCATTTTGCTTTTTTTTAGGTGTCTACTTTTTTTTCTTTCTTTAAACACAATGGTCATATATATATATATATATATAATTAGTTATCTTAGATGGATTATATATATAATCAGTTATCTTAGATGGATTTTATATATATATTAGGAGACATGTATATAAATGTGAGTAAAAATAGTTATCTTAGATGAATTATCAACAAGACTTAGATTTAAACTAAGATAAGGTGAGATGATACACATAGATATTAGAGAGAAAATTGCAAGCACACATGTTAGAAAAGAGGCCCTAGTGTTCTAGTGAAACATTCAATGTGTTGCAAAAGTGACAACAACAAGGATATGGAGATTAAGAATGGATAGGAAGAGAGAGTCCTCTTCCTTTTTAGGAAATGTTGCTAGGGGCTAGTCCTCAAGAGAATAACGAATGTTGACGAGTTTAATGAGGGAAAGTTGATTACTAAGTGGAAGAACATTAGGATCAAGGAAGGGTGACTACATAGGGGAGTAGGGGTATTCATAAGAGGGAGAATAAAATTTTAGTACTTATCAATGGACATGTGAATGGTATTGAATGTGTTGCCAACGAAACTAAGTCGATTGGGTTGGAACTCGAATACTAAGAACATAATCCTTATAGTTTCTTCTTCTTATTGATCCTTCCTTCACACTTATGAGTTTTGGATCTCTTGCGAAGACCTATTGTGGATCCACCAAAGTTATAGGATCATGGCTCATTTCTAGACATTTGGATGCAATGGTTACTTTTAATCCTCAATCTCTTGAATTTTTCTAGGTTATAATGACTTGAAATTTATTTTCCCTACATGGGAGACATAGTTGAGGGAATTTCTTCATGCATGTGTTGCATAGGAAAAGAGCTAAGGTAGCCCTTGGAGAAAATTTGAGAGTTGTGAGGACCTCTAAAGTGATTTTTGGATGATTTAAGTATCTAAAACATATAATCTAAAGCAATTTTGGTAACATAATGGTACCTACAAATAAAAAATTCAGCTCATGTACACTACTCCATCCTCAAGAACTAATTTGAATATATTTATGTAATCTCCCCTTTTTGGGATAACCCTAAATCTGCCCTAATTTATCAATTTCAAATAATCACCTGGGTTTTGGGGATGTTTATGGAGCGAGTAGGCCTCTGGAAAATAGAGTTAGAGAATATTTACAAGATAATATTAATTAGAATGCATATAAGAAAATCAAAGAGAGCATGGTTAGGGATACAACTACCTATTTAGCCTGCAAATATGTTAGTAGACATCTATAAATAAATACATCATTTTATAAGTATATTGAATCTTCTTTAGTTTCCTAATTCATTCTTTCTTGTGCATAATGGTAGATGATAGGGTGCGCAAGAAACCCTCTACCCTAGGGCCAAGAGTAGTACACCCTCTTGGCCCCATGTGGCACTTGCCATATATGTGGGGTGGTGTGCCTAGTGAGGAATCCTACTGTCGTTCCCCTTTATCATAACCATTATCGATTAATCACCAATGTCCATAATGCATTGTGGAAGCTCTAATCATAATAGGACTTGGATGAGACACATGATAAGTCTATCTGTAGCTCTCCATCTAATCCCAAGGGAACGAGCGTACAACCAAGACAACCCATCCCTTGGCGCCAAGCGGTAGGAACGTCTGAACCAAGAAAATTCCACCCTTGGAGTGGCGTACTTAGTGGATACACTTGTACATTCTTTTCCTATCCATGATATCTTACCCATCCTCCTTATGATTGAGAAGTTCCTTCAATCTATCCTAACAATCAATCATAGTTTGGATTGATAGGGAAACCTTGGAAAGGGTGCGTGTAAACTACTCAACCCATCTAGGCCCAAGAGCATGAGTGTCTAACCAAGACAACCCACCCCTTGGACCTAAGCGACAAGGATGTTTGACCAAGAAAATTCCACTCTCGGAGTGGTGTGCTTGGCATGGGAAGCCCATAAACAACATCCTCCTAACTTTCTCCTTTCAACCTTGCCTTTGATTGATCATAAATATATATACAATCTATTCATTTACATAAAGAACCATAATTACTTATAAGGCTCAATAATTACTACAAGCATCATTATTAGACAATCATAAATAATATATATATGTATATATATTAACCTTCGCTATCCACATCCTTAATGTACTTATCAAATGCCCTTATTTAAATATATTTATCAACCATCAACTATATATTCATCAATCCTAATATATTTAAATATATTTGTCAATCATAATATATTTAAATATATTTATAAAATATCAATTGTTATTTAGTAGTCAATCATAATATATTTAAATATATTTGTAAAGCATCAACTATTATTTATATTAATAATATATTTGACCATCATTAATAACTAAATTCATAATTGCATTTGATAATTCTTATTTCTTATATAAATAGTTACCAACCTTATCTTACCTTAGTCTGCTACTCTTTGTTGGTGATCAGATCTCAGAGAATTATTGACTGAATATTGTATCTAAGGGTTAATTTTTAGGTTAGATTAAGGTTAGCAAATCAATACAAATTAAGAAACCCAACGAAATTACAAAATACAATGGAGGTAAACATAAACAAAACAATAATACCAGCTAATCGCTGAGACCTCCATGATTCACTTTTGTAACACCTTCTAACTTGCTGGTTGACGTGTTGCCCTCAGATCGAACATGCGAGCAATCCTTGACGAAGACCTACACAAGCTTTGAAGGATTTTATTCTAAAATGCCTATGCCTATGACAATATTATTGAAATGCCTATGCCTAAAATGTGCCAAGACTAAGTGGAATAAGCTAATAAAATGCTGCAATGTATGTAAAATCTCTAAGTATGTCAGTGCGTAATCTAAAAATGAGAACAAAATAGCATTTTATAGAAAATGCAATTTTGAATGGACAGACGAGATTGACTTTTGACAGAGACCTAAAATCAGAGGCCCAGATTAAATTTGATAATCCCTAATTAGGGTTAGGGAAAAATCATTAAGCGAGTGGTCAAGATTTCATCTAAGAGAATCGAATCGGCGGTGGAGAATAAATGAGATAATTAATTCAAAAATAAAGATTTTCAAAAATCAAGAATATAAGAGTTGAACCAAAGATCAGATTTGGAAAATCAAGAATCTGCCTGATTACTTGATTTTTGGAGGAAAGTTACCAATTTGAATTAAATTATTTCCAAATATGGATTTTGTGAAATAATAAATAATCGATTTTCAGATTATTTACCAAAATGGACTCTTAGTTAAGAATGTGATGACATTTTAAATAATTTTATTTATTTAAAATGAGAGGAATATTAATTTTGACAATTAAATAATTAAAGATAATTATTTAATTTAGTAGATAAGATTAATTAATTAAATAAATTAATCACTTCATTTAATTATGAAAATTAGTGAAATATTAAATAAATAACTAAAACTTATTTATTTAATAATCTGGAAGGAATGACTGAAGAAGGGTGATTAAATAAATTAAGAAATTTATTTAATTAAGGGAAGATTTATACTATTAATGACATATTTAATAAATAAATAAAATTTATTTATTTAATAATCATGAAGAATAAAAGGACATGAATTAATTAAATAATTATGAATTATTTAATGAATAGTTGAATGTAGACCAAAGACATAATTAAATGTCATACTTATGCTAGGACGAAAGTGGTAAAATAGAGCTTGTAGGCCTAGGTCATTTTTAAGTGTCTACATTTTGCCCCTTTTTGTCATAATGTAGCATGTCGCATTGTGACAAAGAAAATAAGTCAAAGCCATGCCCTAGTGAAGGTGTAGAGTATCAATGCCCCCTCGGGAAATTTTTCAAATTTTGGGTCGGCGGCAGAAAAATTTGTAAAGGGTCCCGATAAGTCAATTTGATGACTAGAAAAACAATGGCACAAACAGTTTCAGATTCTGACATGTTTAAGGCAGGGAACGGGGTGGTCAAAGTTGGTCAAATGAGCCTCCAGTAATAACCTAGTTGACAAATGCCATTTTGACTTTATAAATAGATTGACAAAGGGGTAAAAGTTAATTCATTTTCACTATTCACTTTGTAAATTTTGAGAGCTCAAAGCGAAAAGGAGTGCAGTGAGGATGGTGATTCCAGTGACAGAGCATCGTAGCGAGATTGTGCGGACTTTCAGGTGGCCAAAGGGCTCAGAGCCAATGGTATGTACCCCTATCCTCCTTTGTAATTTTTTTGTTTTGCGTGCCAAAACTAGGTTTATAGGGGGAACAACGAATGCGCTGCGACACATATGTGTTTGTGTAAGTTGCATTTGCCTTCGCGTTCAATGAATTTGATGCGTTGCGACACAAGTGCAATGGTAAATTAGGGAAGGCCGAGGTTTTGCACCACATTTTCCAAAAATTGTGACACATTCGCCTTTTTGAGTCGCTTTTGAAGGCTGGAATGCCGCATTCGTTATCTTGCGACGCAATTGCCTGTTTAAGTGACGCATTCACACAGAATGATGCAAGTGTCAAATTTTGTGACGCAAATGCTCTGATGAGATGCATTTGAGCAACCAAGTGGTGCAATTGTTATGTTGTGATGCATTTGAAGTATGAAATGACGCATTTGATGTTTTGCAACACATTTACAGTCAACGCGACACATTTGACTTTGACTTTGACTAGGGCTTATTTTGATGTTTGTGAAACCTTAAATTCTTTTGATAATACTGACAGCTGTGCAGAAGGTACTAATGCATTGCTTGGATTTTTGCAGAGACAACTTGCCCCGATTTACACACGAGAGAGTAGACCGATGACATTTCGGTTTGTTGATCAACTGAACCTGCGAGAGCGGCAACGATTGATGTCACTGGGATTATTCTATGTCACCTATATGCCTGCTATTTAGGCAAATAGGGGACTGTTGACTGTGCTATGCGAGTGTTGGCATTCAGAGACCTTTTCCTTCCACTTGGCGACATGTGAGCAGACTTTCTGAGCGTATTACCGAGATGAGGGTGTAGGACTCGGCATCCAGGGATACAAGATCCGATGGGAGTTCATGGCGGAGCACTATGCTCATTTTGATGTTTTCCTAGCAACACTCATTGGTGGAATACTGATTCCTAACCGTTGTGGACATGGATTCCCTATTGGCTGGGGAGACGTCTTGGTTGGGATGAGATGTAACAGGACATTTTATGCGTGGGGCCCGTGTTAATTAGGCACGTTCTACCACTAGCTGCATGATGTTGTGTACTGGAGGGCAGAGAGTATCTCCTGTGGGACGACACTAATGATGATTTGTGCTTGGAAGCACATAGCCATATTTCGCCCACCCATTCAGAGACTACAGCTAGCTAAGGGGATGCCCTACACCTATTATTATGCCAGTGCTTTATAGCAGACCTGGATGGGTGAGACAGGTTGGTGGCGTCATAGGATTGATACGATGGTGTCCTTTATCTGGAGGCCATACAGAGACTGTGAGCAATGGGATGATGAGGTGGACCATCTGAGCCTATGCCGACAATATCAGTATTTGATTGGTAGGACTGTGCAAAGCCAGTTGATCATTGAGATGTATTTGCCGTAGTGTGTCCTTAGGCAGTTTGGAGAGTAGCAGGGTGTACCTATAGGGATAGCCGAGTACGCCCAATCATCTAGAGAGTATGCTTGGGGACCAACCATTCTAGTAACCTTTGCAGAGCAGCAGATTAATGGGCTAGGAGCCTAGCCATGGGGATGGAGAGGTGAGATTGTCGATCCTGGGACCATAGCGGATTACAATCTATGGTGGTAGGCACATATACCAGTGCCATTGACAGATCTTGATGGGCCAACACCTATGGACAGACGGTCAGTGATACCTTGCGTGCTGAGAGCCAGGCAAGGAGGCAGGGACGGTGACAGGGGCAGAGGTCGGGGGAGAGATGGAGGCAGGAACAAAGGCAGGGGGAGAGATGGAGGCTGGGACAGAGGGAGGGATGGGGGCAGAGACGAAGGCTAGGGTGGAGATGACAGAGATGACAAAGATGATGGAGGAGATGGCTGGAGGCGAAGGAGAGATGGTCAGGGATAGGGTCGGAGGGTACACCAACATGTTGCAAGGGTAGCACTAGATGCTATCCCTAAGGTGGCCGAGGAGAGAGAGAGAGGAGGATGTGGCCAAGGCAAAGGTGGAGGTGGTGAGACAGGAGGAGGATGTGGTCGAGGCGGAGATGGAGGTGGAGAGACAGGAGGAGGACCAGCCAAGGCGGGAGGAGGATGTGGAGAGACAGGAGGAGGATGTGGAGGTAGATGTGCCCTGAGATGAGGGAGTTGGTGGAGAGGATGTGGTAGAGGACAATGATGATGACAATGATGCTATGGATGAGGCTAAGAGACTACTCAGATTCAGGATGGTGGAGTGAGATGAGGAGATACCATCCACCTCGGCACTGCCCATGATGCCATGACAGACCAGAGGGTGGCCAACCTTTAAAGGAGATTAGATGAGAGTGCAACATAGGTCTGAGCACTACAGTCGGAGCTAGAGGTGGCTCAGGTAGAGCTAGATTAGGCAGTGATCCGCTAGCAGGACTCAGCTCAGTGGTGCGTCGAGTTTGCAGCCTTATGTACATGACCTTCTGGGGATATGGCTCATGAGTTGGTGAGGGTGAGCACGAGGTTGGGTCAGTACAAGACATTATATGAGAAGGTAGTGCCTCCTGAGTGACGAGATCCTACATTGTCGTGGTCATAGATGAGGACAGGCAGTGACCACCGATTAGGGAGTGGGAGTAGTAGTAGGAGTCGTACGAGTGTAGGAGGGTCTACCTCGTTAGGGCACACATCAGGGAATAGGTCCCACCACTCTCATAGGGATGCCTTGAGTCATCACTCGGGCCATAGTCATGGGTCCACTGGTTCAGTGCAGAGGTCAATACAGAGGCAGCCACCAGTGGTAGATCCATCTACTTCTTAGAGTCAGGCTGCAGTGATATCACAGGTGTCTATGACCGTGGAGATGATTCTGTCAGTGTTAGTTCCATTGGTTGCACAGGCAGAGGCTACTACAGGTTCGCCCATCATTTCAGTGCCAGTCATAGAGCTCCAGCCACCACACTCTTCGCTACGAGGGGATGATGAGAGTCTACCCTAGGGGCATGTTTGTTATTATGACACATTATTTATATATTATTGAGCTTGCGAGCTCCATTTTTGGGATATTTGTTGACTCTATCCTGTGACATTGTATATTTTTTGAGATGGTATTATATGATGATGCAGTTTTGATGCGGCCTACATGTGTGTTATGTGATGTTCCTTGATTTATGCATTATGATATATGTGGTGTGATGCCTTATGTATATTGTTGCTTTATGATGTATCATGTATGTCCTAAGATGCTTACTTATGATTATGATGCCATGATGATGCAATGCATAATGTATTTATTAAATGGATGCAATGTTGATGATTATGTATATGATTTAATGCTATGGATGATGTATGTATGGACCTAATGCAATGTTTATATGATCATATATGCACTCATGTTTTTGTATGTCATAGAATATCATCGTGAGATGGACGAGAGAAGATGACCATACTGACGAGAGAAGATGACTAGACCGAAGGAGATGCATATTAGTTCCTAGACCAAATCCTTCAAAACTTTACCATAGGACTTTAATATTTATTGCTCTTAATCATCATTGAGAAAATTGTTGTAATGGCCAACAAACACCTTGATATGACATAGATCAAGGTGTGCAAGGTTGTACCATCACATAAGACAAGCAGTCACAGAGAAGGATGATCATGACTCAAACTAAGAGCATGATTTCCCTAGTCTTTTTATCATAATCAACCACAAGCAGAAAAAGACAAGAACAATTCATGAAATGTCAATGCTTCTCTAAATCTTGTTTCCAGGACATCCTTGATCTAAACTAGCAACATGATTTCCAAAATATAAAATAGAGCCCTTATCATGATACGTCACTTTTTTTCTAAATCGTAACATCAGGACCTCACTGAGAAACTAGTAATCATGCATGTCAATCGTCATGATACGTCACTGCTTCTCTAAATCTTGTAATTGGGATCTCGCTGAAAAACTAATAACATGATAAAAAGCCAAAAGACAAGTGTCAAATATTTGCCAAGTGCGTTTGGATATCCATTGTTTTGATGTCAAGATGTTAGGTTTGATGATGATGGGATGCCAGAGTGTCAAAGTTTTGATGATGCCCAAATGAAAAATGTCAAAAATTACCGAATTCAGGAATGACACATCTTGAGTAATGTTGACATCGAGAGGATTTGATCTCTAAAAGTCCAAAGGGGTCCCTCAAAATGATGATGATGGCTAGGAAGGACACATCCTAAGGCATAGATGATAGAGTTTGTTCTTCAGAAGGACACATTTGAAGAATACTGATGTCAAGAGCAGTGATCCTTCGATGTCAAAAGGATCCCTCAAAATGTCAGATGATAGTGATGATGCCTAGGAAGGACACATCCTAAGGCATGAATGACAGAGGTTATCTTTCAGAAGGACACATCTGAAGGCTAACCAAGAGTTGACAGTTTGACAGGTTATGATGATTTGACCGAGTTTGACTTGTGTTGACCATATGTTGATATTATCATGATGATCTGTGCTGATGAGATTGTCATGCTGAATAAATGATTGCCATAATTTTCTTTATGAGCTTTATCTGTTTGGGAATGATTTGCTTTGTCTTGAAGACCTTTTGACATGTGTGCCAGTGTGATGCCATGAACCCTAATGGACTGACCTAGTGTGGCCTCGGGGGCTCATCGACAGGTGGCCTTGCCTACGTCATGCACTCAGAGACCTCATAGTTCAACATCACCAATGACTTTGTATTGATGACCAAAGATTGGTCCATGATTTTATTTTGGAAAACCTAAAAGGACTGACCTAATGTCTCAGGGACTCAAATATGAGTCTTTCCTACGTAGCAAATGTGCAGAGACAACATAGTTAAGACAAATGACAAAGAATTGACTGATTATCATGACAGATTTGAGAAGAGATGACTCTATGTTTGACATATTTTTGTAGTTTTCTTCAGGACATTTCTCAATTTTTAGGTCTTTCTTCAAGACATTTTGTGATGTTTTTGGTTTTTTTCAGGACTTTTTGTGATGTTTTTGTCTTTTTTCAATACTTTTTGCCATGTTTTTTGTCCTTTTTTAGGACTTTTTGTGATGTTTTTGTCCTTTTTCAAGACTTTTTTCCAATTTCCGAAACCATGTGTGACATCCATTGTAGTTACATGATAAATTTTTTTCCCCAGTCAGGTCCAAGACTTAGCCAATTTTAAGGGACATGAAAGGGATGCTGCTGGTGTACCAGATGGACAGTCGTCAGGACTTGATATCAACCATTTATCAACCATGAAAGGAAGGGTATAATGTGGTGGTGACGGAAAAAGTATCTCATCCTAAGCCATGGTAGAGAAAGTAACAGTAGATGGTAGAGCAATGATTGATTACACATTGCGCCTATTTGCTAGGTTTTCACCATGGTAGTTATCCAAAGCACCTGTTTGCCAGGTTTTCATCAAGGCAACGATTTTTTTACCCTTTTTCAATTTTTTTGTATTTTACGATTTTTAGCTTGATCCCCTGATGCTATGCGTAGAACTTTCAGAGATGTAAACTATTGATAGGTTCTGTTAGTTGTTCCCCATCTGGAGTTGCCAGCTGATAGGCTTCAGAACCAAAAGAAGATACAATGATGTAAGGACCCAACCAATTTGGTTCAAACTTTCCTGGCTTTTCTCTATCAGCCTGGTTCTTAGGGTTCTGCATGAGAACTAGGTCACCAATGTCAAACTTCCTAACCATAACTTTCTTATTATAACTACGATAGAGACGGTTCTGATATGCTTGTAGATGGTTCAGGGAATTTTTCCTTCTTTCCTCTAGCATCTCTAGCTCGTACAGGCGTGATTGTCTATACTCCTCTTCATCAGTTAAACTCTTCAGAGAGACTCGTAACAAAGGAATTTCAACATCAATGGGCAAGATGGCCTCAGTGCCAAAAACCAGGACAAATGGAGTGGCTCCTATGGGTGTACAAATACTAGTGTGGTAAGTCCACAAAGCAGGGTTGAGTTGTATGTGCCAGTCACAACCAGCGTCATTGATAGTCATTTTGAGGATTTTAACAATGATTTTATTTGACGCCTCAGCTTGACCATTTCCTTGTAGGTAATACAAAGGTGAAAAATGGTGTTGGATGTGAAATCGCTCACATAACTCATGAACGTCTTGGTTTTTGAATGGATGTCTGTTGTTAGTGATGATGGATTGAGGAAGGCCATACCGAAAAATGATGTAGTTAAGAATGAACTTGGATATTTGTTTGCCAGTTATATATGTCTGAGGGATGGCTTCGATCCACTTTGTAAAATACTCAGTGGCGGTGATGATGAATTTGTGGCGATTGGACGAGGTCGGATGAATCTTACCCACGAGGTCGAGTCCCCATTGAGTGAAGGGCCAAGGAGAGGTGATTAGCCGAAGTTCTTGTGCTGGAGCATGGATCAAATCACTGTGAATTTGGCATTTGTGACAAGCCCTGACATAATCTATTGCATCTTTTTCAACGGTTGTCCAATAGTACCCAAGTCTTGTTACTTTCTTCGCTAGAGTAGGACCACTTGAATGAGACTGCATATACCATTATGTACTTTGCGTAAGGTTGTATGTGCTTCGTTAGTGTCGAGACATCTAAGGAGGGTTTCGTCAAAGGTACGACAGTAAAGGGTGTCAATGACGATGGCATACCTTACAGATTTTTGGATGAAGGACTTCCTCTAATTATTGGATAGATTAGGTGTAATGGTTTGAGACTTAAGGTAGTCATAAATATCCTGGTACCAGGGAGAGTCGGGACCAACAAGTTCACAGACCATCTCTGACTCTGGAATGTCATAGGCATGGACCAACAATTGCTCTATTAGGAATTCCAGCTGAGGCAGATTGCTTGGTATGTCAAGGAGAGAGCCTATTGTAGCCATGGTATCCACTGCTTTGTTCTATGCTCTCGAAATTTGTTCAAAAGTTACCATATGAAAGTATGTTTGAAAACTGTCGACCATCCGTTTGTAGGGAATCAACTTCTCATCTTTTGTGTCATAGTCATCATTAACCTGGTTGATGATGAGCTAAGAATCCCCATAGACATTTAGTGCTCTAATTTTCCATTTTATTGCCATTCTTAGTCCTGTAACTAGTGCCTCATATTCTGCCACATTGTTTGTGCATGGGAAGGCAATGCAGAAAGACTTAGGAATGGAGTCTCCTTGAGGGGTGTGTTGATGGTGTTTTTATGCACTTCTCAACACAGGTAGTGTGTAGGTGCACTAACTCTCTTAAAAGACAATCTTCCATAATTAGATTGTAGAACACTATCCCAAGGTCTCTCGAATGTCAGGTCATGACAGTGCTTAGATACCTCAGTAGTTTGATGTGATTTGCTGGAATCACAAGGCGGTCTTACAGGAAATACGAAATATGGACACAAAGAATAGAAGTTGAATCTTGAAATGGAGTTCTTAGGATGGAAAGCTATTGTGCATTGGCTGTAGGTTCAAACAACAATCTTGGACTCTATTTTGTTGTTGGATTTGGCTTTACAATGTGCAATGAACCTTAGTATAGGTCAATCATTAAGAAAAAAGAAAAAAAGGCGAGGAAGAGAAAAAGTTCCTAAGTCTGCAACTAGCTATGAATAGTGACAATGGAGTTCCTACAATGGACAATTTTTTAAAACAATATCCCACTTAACCAGGGATTTCACAGTATCATGGAAATTGTGCTATCTTCTAAGGTCTGCAGATTTTTCATCCCTCATTCACCATGTACATGTATGAATCAAAGATAAATGTTTAGAGAAGCTTTGAAATCAAGTCCAGACTAACTTTGCACAACTATCTACCTTCAGCAAACAACAAAAAGTATGGACAAATGAATCATCAACAAGGCAGGAATTTTCATAATCACCCAACAACATTTCTAAGATCTATCCAAAGAAATAAGATAACTAACTAAACAACAATAGAATCTAAGTCAAACATCTAACATTGGAAATTGAATCAAGCCACATGAGAGAAATCAAAGAAATACACCAAGTCAATGCCTTTTCCTTATAAATTTCTGCAGCATGTCTTTACAACAACTCAACTCTCACTTTACAAATGAGAGAAGGGCCCTATTTATAGTTTTCTAAAAGTTAAATGAATGGCCAAGATTCATTCTCATTGTGTGGCCAAGATTCATTACAAAATAGGGCTTCACCTACCCCCAAATAGATCACAATTTAAAATTACATTTTTGTCCTTTCCCTATTTCATCTTCTAGCTGATGGCATTGTAGCTCTTTTGTCTTTTAGCAACTTGCTATTTTTTTTGCTGTAGCTACTCTTCAGGAAGGTCTTCATCTTTGGTTGGGCTGTCCTCCTGCTCCTCGGAAGCTGTGTGTTCTATGTATTTGAGGACGACCGCTTGGAGCTTATCTATTTCAAGGATTTCACATCGCAACGCTTGATAGCTCCACTCCTTTGCATTTTCTTCCAGCTTTTTCCAATCTTCATCATATTTTGAACCTTGGTCCCTGAATAGCTCCGATTGGTCGAAGGCGCAGGTAGAAAAACTTAGGAATTCTGTTGTGATATCTTCAGCTGTCCCGTCCTTCATCTTCTCCTAGAAGTATGGTTTTATTTTCTTCGGATCCATTTGCACCGTGGGCATATCATAGCCCGTCATCAGCTTAAGATATCGGGCACATTCCACCTGGATTTCCTTGATCCACTCAATATCAGGATCCACCCTGCTCAAGATTTGCTCCAACCTCTCCTTCCGGTTGTTAAAGTCCCTGCGCTACACATCCATCAGCCAATGATCTTCTTTCTTGAATGCAAACTTCTCCTCCCACGTGGCTTCAGGCATTTGAAGTATAGCTTCGATCCTTGGGAAGGTGGAGTCGTAGGTTGCGGGGAAATTGGTGCAGAGCTTCTTTGTGCTCTTCAGAGATTGTATCAAGTCCAAGAACTTGTTGGCTGTCTGCACAACCCTGCTGATTCCCATGTTTCTGACATATGAGACCTTTCAGAACTAGTCCTCGGTGGTTTTCTCTAAGTTCTTCCTTCTTTCCATTTTGTCGATCTGCTCTTTGGAGAGCAGCTATGGTGCAACTATGGAGGTAGTGGGCAGGTTGTCCACTGAGGACCATTGCTGTATATAATCCGTTAATGCTGCAACCTGCGCCTTGAGCTCATCCTTAGATATTTTATCCTGCTTTATCAGGTGCACCACTGTGGCCACCAACTCCTCAAGGTGCTCGACCTTCTGCTCTCTGGTTGCAGTTCCCAAGTCAATGGTAGAGATGTTATAGCTTACCCCAGCTTGGCCCATGGTGGGCGTTGCGATTTGTGCCGCTTGGGAGCTGGAAGCATCCATGGTTATTTTGGATCAGACCTTGGGCCTTTTCTCCTTCTTCGTTGTGATTTGGGCTCAAGCCAAGATGGCCTCCAACCTTGCCCTTGGGTCCTTTAGCATAGGGGTCGTTCTTTCGATCTGCCTCTCTAACCACTCGGGCACAACATACTTCCCTTTGGGCAAATCATGGTCACCCTCGCCCCTCTCTGTCAAAGGCAAGACCTCTGCTTCTTTTTCCTTTTGGGATTCTCCTTTCTCTTTGGTAGCATCCTCCTCCTCTTCATCGGAGTCATGAATGAACACAAGGCGCTTGACAGGCAGCCTGGTGGATGGTTTCCGAATGGGACTTCCTTCCCTTGCTGTTTCTTCTTCTTTCTTCTCCTCAATACCCTCAGCCTCGGGGCTTTTGGCAACATGGGTCTTAGCCTTAGTCAAATCCTTTATCTGTTGCTCTTCTGGTGGCTACCCCTCTTCGTCATGTGGTGGCCCTTCCGCCTCTGTCCCAACGTTCTTCAATTGTTGTGCCATTTCTTCCTCAAGGTCATCATCGAAGGTTTGAATGATTTCCTTAGCACCCGAGCCACCCTCCTCATCCCCACTCTCAGAAGAGCCCATCTCCTCCTCCTCATAAACCACCCTATTGATGGTTTGGTGCTCGTACTCTGGGTGTTCATGATACTCATTAGCCTCCTCTTCAACAGGCTTCGAGGCTTCCTACTCTCGCTCCTCCAACTCCTTCGAGATTAGCATTGTAGCTTCCATAGCTGGTGGCCTTGTCGGTAGTTGTGACGGTTGAGCCGTTGCAAGGACTTGGGCGAGAGCTGCTTGGAGAGTTGGATCCATCAAGATTTGGGAGAGCTCATGGGGAAGGTTTTGCATAGGTCGTGTAAGAGTCTCGGGCATAGTGGCAATGGGAATAGGCGATGTTATGGTTGCCAGAGGGAGTGATGTGATTGGCGACATGGCAGCAGAGGAAGGGGGAGTAGTCACGCCGGAAGAGGAGTCAATGATTATTACCGATTCGGCCAGAGGCAAAGGGGAAAGATAGACAGAAATGTCTACTGCCGGCGGGGAAGCGACAACCATTGCCAGGGAGGTGGGCGGTGCAACAGGAGGGGCAGGGAGAGCCAAGGGAGGTCGGGATTCTTCCGCACCCACTACTTGTTTAAGCATTTTGGGGGATGAGCCTCCCGTTTCTTTCTTTGCAGGGGCCTTGGGGTCTGGAGATTGCGCGGTCTCTGTTCCTTTTCTTTTCTGCGACATGGTGACGGGAGGAGACTTGGAGGTCCTGCTAGTTGACGTGGTGGCAGCAACATCCTCTGTGGCACTTGGCTCACTTTTGAGCCCCTCATAGGTTAGGACTACTCCTTGCCACTTTAAATGAGCCACCTGCCCATCGATCCACTCCTTGGTACGAGCTAAGACCGGCTGGGTAATGGTGTCCAAGTCATCGACCTCCTGTTCATCCCAGTCGATCGACGGTATTGGCAGGTTGGCGACTGCCGGGTATCCCGGATGCATGATGGTAGACTCATCCTCCTCGACCTGGTCTGGCACGGGGAATGGCTACACCCTTCTCAAGAACTGCACCGTCATGCGCATATAGTGCCTTGCGCGCACTTCTTTGTCATCCTGGCAGTCGGCCCAAAAATCCTCAATGTGATATTGATGGGCATATGCTAACCCCAGTGCTTTCCTGATGTGGCCATGTAGGTCCATCCGTGGGCGGGCGGTGTACTAGTTGAAATGGTATTCCTTCAGCTCCTTCTCAGAGTTACCAACACATTGTGACATCTGCAGTCGGTACATGCCCTGGCCGAGGGTCATGGGGTAGGAGATCCCTGCTATGTGCTTGTTGCTGAAAATGGCCTGGAGATGTTGGAGCTACTGGGAAAGCTCCAGGAGGATGATTCTGTCATTGGGGTAGCGAGACAATCTATTCAGCCTTTCAGTGAAGCCCTGGGCTCGGATGTACGTAAACTTTGGGTACTAGATGAAAAAAAAAGCATATTGCTTTAGAAGCGCTCTGGCATTGTGGGAGACTCTCCTCTCAAAATATCTAGCAATCAATCTGATGATGCGGCCAATGAAGGCATCGTTTACTCTGCAGTAATCTTTCTTAAAATTTCAGTACTAGAGCTGCGGGTATTTGTCATAGGCCTTGAGTCCTCGCTTCTGCCCCTGATCAGGTGCCACAAACAACCCACTGTATTATCTTTGATCTGCCAGGGAATATACAAGGTAGGAGGTCATATAGAATTTAGAGCTCTTCTTTACGTTAACAAACTGCTCATGGAAGCAGTCGCTTATGATTCCTCCCCAATAGAATGAAACCTTCGTTGTGACATCCTCGTTTCCCCGCAGGATCTATTCAATGAAATAGGCCATCCATTCCTGGAAGTAGGCGGCCATTGGGAGACCCATAACCCTGCTCAACATGGTTATCAGGTCATGGTAATCCTCGTGGAAATCACTACGAAAAAGCTCTTGAGGAACTTTCACAGCGCTGCTTCGTCTTTCCTTAAGCCAATGGAGGTTTATTGACTTCTTGCATCTTGTTGGGTTATCATCCCACGCCGCCTGACATTCTTGTAATGTGGGGACCTCCATCTGTTGGAATGTGGGGATATGAAAGGTCTTGGTGATCCCCTCTGGCGACATGTCCGCGATAATGTTTCCCTCCTTATCAGCAATTGTTTGGGTATCGGTTTGGTAGGCTTCTCAGCAAGCCATGACTAATTCGGGCGCCACGAGAGATGGGGAAACCGACAGCCTTAGCTATTCCACTCTTCCTTATCAATCTAGCATTTTTGTTGTCAGGTTGACCCTGACTCTTTGTGTGAATTCATCTATATCCACTTGGCCAATATTAGTGTCGGTGATTTCTTTCCAGTCTGTAGTGACCTTCGAGTGGAGCGGCTTGCCCTGGAACTGGTACTTCATCTGATGCTTGTCTTCTTTCCCTCGAGGGGTCCTTCTTGACTTCTTCCCTTTGTCCCCTTCGGCGGATGCCCCTGAAGTTCCTACACCCAATTCCATATATTCTGCAAGCAAGGGCAAAGTTAGGACAATAGGCCATAAAAAACATTCATGTTAGTCCATATCTTGAAAACAACATCTATTTCAAATAATCAATCAAACATATCATGAACTTTCATCACAAGATGTTATTGATCTTTGTTTCAGGGCATTTGGGTAATTCGAGCCCGGAGGGTCAGACTTCCCTGGTAGGAATGCGGTCTGGAAGGGAAAATGTAGTGGAAAGCTCCTGGAGACCTTCTTCGGTCAAGCTTTAATATCTCAAGAGGCTCATGATGAATAGGACCAAAAATCAGCACGTGGGTCGAAGTTAGATTCCAATTTTGGGCTCATTAGGATCGATTTAAGGGAGCGCGGAAGTGCCAAGCTGGAAAGCTGTCAAGAGATAGCAGTTTGGAGGGGTAGACAGCTGATGGAAATCTAGGGACAGAAGTCCAGGGTCCGGGGCCTGGAGGGCCAAAGGGTGGCCGACATATGTTATGTCATTTTCGAGGGCTCGGGTCGGTGACACTGGAAAGACGACTGAACTTTGCTGTGTAGGATGGCAAACACTAGACGGAAGTCCGAGAGAGGAAGTTCGAGAGCAGGAGCCCGGCGGCAGGGTTTTACATTTAAAGTTTGGTGGAAATCGGCAGGGCGGAGCCTGGAAGCCGAGACGACAGGAGGGATTTTCCTGTTTACAACGGCGACCGAGGACGGGAGTCCCGGGACACGGGGCCCCATGAGCAGACGGCCATTCAAAGTTTCAGCATGATTCTATGGTGAACGGCGGTCCGGGGTCCGGTGGTCAGACAGACGTCTGAATGGCGAGGAGCAAGATCGGGCCCAGGCAAGGGCTCTGCTGTTAAACTTTGATTTTCGCCCTGGCAGTAGATGGAAGGGTAGAACCCGAAGGCCAGAGGGACAGAGGGACATCGCCATGAGGGTAGTGGAACAACGAGCAAGCACACCCGTTGCCCGGAGCTCGGAGGTCAGGAGGTTAGACGGGGTCCGCTGTTAGCAATGGTGGGTGAAAGGTAGACTTTCAAGAACTGAAGTCTGGACACCGGGACCTGATAGGTGCGACGGACGCAAATGCAAAAAGAGAGGCCAATAGCGGGGCAAAGGTTGGGGTCCTGAGCACGGAGGGGCCGAAAGACTTCACTGTCCAGAACGACGGAAAATGAGGCACAAAGGCCCGACACTTGGGACTCGAAGGCATCAACAATGTAACCATTTTTTATCACCAAAGGTCCAAAGTGGAAGCGATGGCGGAGCCCATGGGGCGGGAAGTCCGGCGACGTTCGCCGTTGAAGACAACAAATCACCCGCGGAAACCCAGAGGCAGAGCTCTGGGGTCCTGGGCCTGAGAGGACCAAAGGATGCATGTTTAGTTTTCGAGGTTTGATGGCGAGGAGCATGTCGGGGTCTGGTAGCCGGGAGGCGGGGAGGATTTTGTAGTTTGGCATGGTGAAATGCAGGCAGAACTCTGGACGGAGAAGTCTGATGACACGGGCCCGGAGAGCAGCGTCGCCATCGGCAGGTGATCGAAGTTTTGAAATTGGACGACGAAGGCGGGTTTCTGGCCCGGGGCTAACGTTTTCCCTGCGCGAAGAACAGCTGCGGCAGGGAGAAACTCCAGATCAGCGAGGAGAGCATCCTAAAGGTTTTCTCAGTTTTCTAACATATGGGTTTGGCGCGTGATTTTATGCTCTATCACTTATGTCTTCCTAATGATTTGTTCATTTATTTAGATATCTCAAAATGACGAAATGAAGCTCAGGAATGGCAGACGGATGGCCTACCTCCAAACCGTAGCGGGGAGATGTGGGATCCTGGCAGTCGTCGAGGGAATAGCCCAGGGGCGATGATCGTCGGCGTTCTTAGGGATGGTGAGCTCCAAATGACCGACTTGTCAGTCGCTCCAATCTGTTTGATAGAAAATAATAAAACTAGGTTATAGACATTATACTATTGCCATGAATGGCCCGCATTAAATGTAAAATTGTGGAAAAAGTTAATTAGTTGAATAAATTAAGCCGATGGCGGTAGTTTCTTCAGGAGCTCGGTAGGTAGGGAGGCGCATGACGACAATGGTGATGTTTGATTGGTTGAACGGCGACGGCGGGAAGCGGGTCAGGGCCCGGAGGGCGGAAAGCTGCTCGGCGAACGCCGCCGGGAATGACGAAACCATCATGGAATTTTAGAGACAGAATTCTGGATGGCCGGGCCCAGAAGAGCCCACGACAGAGAAGGGACGACACCAACTTCGGACGGCGAAAGGACTGGCGGGACCCGGGGAGCGAGATGCCGCAGGGAGTCCACCGTCGCGGACGGTGAAACTCAAATGGAACCTCGGAGGAGGAACTCCGGGGTCTGGGACTCGAAGGGCGGGGCGCCGCTTTAAAATTTCAACAAGTTTTAGACAGCAGACGGGGCTTCGGACCCCGAGGTCTGGAAGGGCGCCCAGCGAATGCCGCCCGGAACGGCGGTTCCCGCAGGGAAACTTTTAGAGGGAAACCCGGACGCCCGGGCCCGGAGGGGCCCGGGGCCGTTGGCAGGGCCAAATAGCCAAAGGGACCCCGCGAGGTGCCAGAATGCAGTAAAACCAAAAGGGGGAGGCATGGTCGAGTTGTGATGGGACTTTGAAGCAACATTGACCATCCGAGACATCAAAAAAAAGGGGGCACACAAAACGAGGCGACGACAAAAATGACCTGACAAGGCGAAAGAAAAGAGGGTCCCTGTTCTGAATGAGGTATGTGTGCTAAGGGCACAATAGGGTGATGAACAAAATTCTTTCCCTCGAGCCATGATTTGTGTGTGATCCGTCAAAGTAGAGTTGCCAAGGTGCCTTAGGTTCTTTATGGAATATCGACTCATCTGGAAAATCTACAACTAACGGATGATCACTTTGTAAAGGTGCGTCCGCTAGCTGGTCTGTAATGAATTATCCTTTTATAGCCTTTCTTTCTACATATTCAATGTCATATTCGCTCAGAATAATGACCCATTTTGTCAAATGTCCTATTAATGCGACCCGACTTAACAAATATTTGAGGGGGTTGATCTTTGCTACTAGTTGCGTTTGATGGCTTAACATATAATGTCTTAGATTTTGTGCTACAAAGACCATAGCTAGGCAAGCTCATTCAATTGGTGTGTAGTTCATTTCATAACCGACCAATGTCCGACTGATGTAATATATAGCTCTTTCTTTTCCTTCTTGGTCATTTTGTGCTAGTAATGCCTCCAGTGCTGAATTAGTTGCCGAGATGTACAGGATCAATGGATTTCCATGAATGGGAGGCATGAGGACTGGCGCTGATAGTAGGTAATATTTGATTTGTTGAAAGGCTTCTTGAAATTATCTATCCACACAAAGGGGATACCCTTGCGCAATAGATATTGGAATGGGTGACACTTGTCAGCCAATTGGGCTATGAAGCGCTTTATAGATTGTACCCTACCTTGTAGAGTTCCGAGTTCATTGATTCCTCTGGGTGGAGGCATGTCTATGATGGCTTTGAATTTTGCTAGATCGACCTCAATGCCTCTTCGAGAAACTATGTATCCCAAGAGTTTACCTGATGTGACCTCGAAGACACATTTCTTAGGATTTAGCTAGACTTTGTATTCTTCCAGTCTTTTGAAAATTATGTCTAAAATCCTGAGATGATCTTTCCTAGTTACTAATTTGGCCAATAGGTCATCTACATAATCTTCCATTATTTTATGCATCATGTCATGGAAGATTGTGGTCATAGCCCTTTGATATGTGGCACCTACATTTTTGAGACCGAATGACATGACATTCCAACATTATGTACCCTATGGGAAAGTAAATGCCATTTTGTGTTGGTCTTTGGGGGCAATGTGAATCTGATTATAGCTAGAGAAACCATCCATGAGGGACATCTCATATCCTACTGTGAGGTCAACTATGATATCAATATTCAGTAAAGGAAAATCATCTTTTGGGCATGCCTTATTTAGGTCTCTAAAATCTCTACAAACGCGAATCAACCAATTTGGCTTTGTTACTGGCACCAGGTTAGATATCCATTCAACATAGTCAATAAACCATATGAATCCAACATCTAGAAGTTTCTTCAACTCAACCTTGACCAATAGAGCGACTTGAGGGTGCATTTTGCGTAACTTCTGTTTGACTGATTTAGCATTAGGCAATAGTGGCAGATGGTGAATAACCAGTTCTGGGTCTAATCCCGACATGTTAGCATAGGACCATGTGAAGTTGAATTTTTGTTTTGCAAAGAATTTGTGGAATTCCAGTCTCTCTTCTTTGGTCAGTGATGCAACAAAGAGGACCATTTTGGGATCTTCTGTAGTTGATATGTTATCCTCTATGGTGTCTTCTATAAGCATAGCTGATTTCTCTTGTTGTACGGGAAGAATGTCCAAGCCTCCATATTTGGGCGCCTCAGAGAGGTTTTCACCCCCAGATACGTCCTTTGTTTTTACTTTTTTGCTGTTAGAAGGTTCCTTTCGGTTTTCACCTAAAGATGTTTCATTTTTTATTTTATTTTTATTTTTGATTTTGGGACTGGAGGATGGAGTAGTCTCGCCGAAGTATGCTCAGCAATCTAAATCAATGGCGAATCTTGACTTATGATCACCACTAGGTATGCCCTCACGTAATCCCATAAATTCAGCAATTGCCTCATCATTTTGAAATGCATCCAGGACTGGCGGGCCTTGTTGGTCCCAATCGACTAGCTGAGGATAAACTAAGGAAATGCCATCGTCAGTTTTGGTGAATTGAGGGCAGGACGCAGAAAGAATGCAGACGGATTCAGTGATGTTGTAGATGAGATTATCATCGTCCAACTCCACATCAGACTCTATCCAATATTCCCCTTCACTAGTCTCATATTCGTTGGCACAATAAGGGTTGAAGGACTTAGAGTTCTGGTTGTTAGTGTCATTTGGTACTTTAGATGGATTGGACTGAAGGGATTTAGATGGTGGGTCTTGTATGTCATGAGGAGTGGTGATGGAAGTTTGACTATTTGGTGCTTGATCACTTTAAAATGTTTTCCAAAATCTTTATTTAGAGGTTAGTTCCCCTGTTTCAACAAACAAATCATCAAGGCAACAGTCACTTAAGGATTGTTCTGAGCCAAATTCCCACTCTTGGGAGTCAGTTTCGGTGAGGGTTTCCTTAGTGGTCTCAACACTTTTTGAAGCATGTACTGGCTCACTCAAAAGTCTAATGGTACGTCAATCATCATTATCAAGTGATCAAAACCCTAATCCAAGATACTTTGGAATTTGGAAAGGTTCTATGGGCTCTCTTCGTCCAACTTTATTTCTGCCTAGGCCACTAGTACCATCGTATCCCTTAGCCTTCATTATTTCATAACCCTTGCCATATTTTTGAACTCACAATGGGGATAGTGCGACAGTATTCTTATAGATCCATCCTGTGATATTAGCAAGGTCCTCGTTACTCATGTCTCCCCATTTGATAAAAACTATTTTTGGTGGAACTTTGAAAATTTCCTTGGGTTCCATTCTAAAACATGGCCGACCATAGACCTTCAGAGACTTGGTATCGTTTTGATGCTATATGCTATGTGCAGTTTGAATTCCCCATAGCTGAGGTCCTGGATCTTGATAGTGGATTCAGCCTTAGGGTTTGCGAAAGATGGTGGTGTGGTGAAAGACGTGGATGGAGCACATGTGGAAGGTGATGTGAGTGTGGATGGGTCAATGTATTTGGATGACAAGGAGCCAGGTGCTTCTTGGTTAATAGACACTCAGTTTTCAGAAATATCCCTTAGGTTGGTACAATATTGGAAAGGGTCGGGGTCTCCATATATGGTTATTTCCGTGTCGTCAAATGGAAACATTAGGAATTGGTGATATGTGGACGAAACGAATTTTAAGGCATGGATCCATGGATGGCAGGGCAAGATGTTATACGGTAATTCCAAATCCAGGACTTGGCAGGTTGTGTCCACAATGACTGGTCCCACTCTGATAGGGAGAGAGATAATGCCACATGAAGAGTGTTCTTCGTCATCATATTCTTTGATCACTATACTCTTTGTCGGGTCCACGCATACATTAAAGAATCCTAGAGCCTTAACCAGTTTGAGGGAGCATATGTTCAATCCTGCTCCGCCATCTACTAAAACCTGTCTAATTTTGTGCTTGTGGACAAAATTTTCTATCTGCAGTGCATCATTGTGGTTGGTCTTAGGTGATGAGTAGTCCTTATCCGGGAAGGAGACATGGTGAGGCATGGTGAGGTATCCCACCATGGTCTCAAACTGATTGACATCAATGTCCTTGGGGACTGACAACTCTTACAGGGTTTTATCTAGTATATCCTTGTGCGTGGGAGAGATACGAAGCAGCTCAAGTATAGAGATTTGCGTGGGAGCCTTGCCAAGCTGGTCAATAAGGTTGAACTGACTTTTGGGTTGCCACTACTTTGTGGTTGAGACAGGTTTTGGCTGTTTAGCAGATGGGCCAGTATGGTGATTTTGGGTTGTCTAGCAGGAGGTGGACCAGCTATGGTGACCTTGCCACTTTGAGTAGCAGCATTGCATTGAGGTACTCTCTTGATCGTAATGGTATTGATGTATTCGTCGCCAGTTTGAACATTATTTATAATTGGTCCACCAGAATAGTCGTACTTGGCTTTGGCAAAGTTAGCTTGATTATTATTCATCTGTGGACCTGAGGTGGAAGCATTATGAGAACCATGGTCCTACAGTGGATTCTTATGGATAGTATGATCTGAATTGGAGGTGAATTGTGATCCACCTACTTCAATAATATGAATTTTTATAAGATCTTGTACTATGTTTTTCAGTTGATGACAGTTAGAGGTTTTATGTCCTTTTGCTCGATGGTACTCACAAAATGCATTATCATTCCACCATGCTAGTTTGAATTGTCCTAGGTCGTATGGTTTGGGTTCTTCAAGTGTGATGACCCCATTCTAGAGGCATTTCTTGAGTACTTCTTCAATGGGTTCACCCAAGGAAGTGTATGTGCAACCCCTAGGAAATTGTCTCATCTGACAGTGTTGTCCCTGATTATTTTGGCTGCTCTGGTTGTTTGGAGGGACATTGGTAGGGGGTGTTAATCTCGTTGTTGGTTTATTTTGTTGTTGAACCCCTTTTAGGGCTAGTACATGACCCACAATGTTTGCAGTCTTGGCATCAACAACACTGTCATTTGTAACATGTTTATTTTTGACCCAGTATTTATTCTTGTTGGTGGGAGGATTTGCATTTGCATTTTTGGGACTGTACCTTAGCTCTCCCTTTGTGATAAGGGCTTTCTCAATCTGAACCCCTTTTTCGACTAGGTCCATGAAGGTTGTGCAACAATGCACTTGCAATGCATATTTTAGGGGACCCATAAGTGTTTGAAAAAACATGTCCACCTTTTCCCTTTTGGGTATGTCAATGTGACACCAACTAGCTAGACTTCTCCATTTTTGAAAGAATGGCATGAATGTCACACCAACATCCTCTTGTGTGAGATTACACAAGCTAGTGATAGAGGTATCCATGTCAATGTTGTACGCGTAATTTTTTATGAATTTTTATTCAAGCTCATCCCATGTTTGGATATCCTTTTGAGTGCAAAACCATTCAAGGATAGGACCCACCATACTTTTAGGAAAAAGTCTCATCAAGTATGTTTGTTCATAGGTGACGTCCATACAATTGGTTGCAAATTCGCAAACATGTTCGATGGGGTTTGTCTTATCTCTATATTTTGTAAAATTTGGTGACACGTATCCCGGAGGAAATGGTGGCATGTATAAGTTCATGTCGAATGGGTATATGTTTAGATCATATGATATTTCCAATTTATTTCCTGATATGTGCATGTTTTGGATAGTTTTCTCTAGACCCATCATTTTTCTTGTAAGGCCTCTATTAAGGGGTCATTTGTGGTCACATACGTTGTACCATAGGTCCCCATTTGTTGTGCATGAATATTGGTGTATTGTGGTGGTATAGATTGTTGTGACATGTATGATGTGTTTGGATTGGCATGTTGTTAGTGTTGAAAAATTGGATTGGGTGTATGTTGGTGAGTATAAATGTGGGATGAGTAAGTTGGGATGTGTCCTCCAACCATTTGTGTTGTTATTTGCGGGACATGGTGACCATGAACATTGTGATGTGTTAATGATGCCATGGGTTGTGTTATTTGGCCACCTTGTGCAAATTGTTGGGTTTGTAAAAGGGGAATGTTTGTATTTGGTCCTTGGGAGGCAATGACATTTGATTGTGTTGGCGTGTTAACATGTTGTTGTCCTTGGATAAAGATACATCTTTTTCCTCCTCCCAAAGGATTTTGTGATATACCAATGAGCGGATATGTCGAAGGTGTGCTCATGGTAGTAGATGTAGTTGTCGAGGGGGGATTGTTGTGATTTGATGATGCCCCCGTGGCATTTACTGTCATGGTAAAGGGAAGGTTTAAATAACCTACCCACATTGCTAAGGAGCCAAAGGTGGTTCTAGCCGATTGTGACAATATTGTGGATGTTGTGGGCTTTGTGGTGGATTGTGATCCTCCAATGGATGTAGCGTTTATTGTGTTGGAGGTGTTTGGGATGTTGGAGGTAGCATGCACAGTCGTTGTAGCGTCAAAGAAAGTATTGCTCGTAGTGTTTGGAGGTTGACTGCTATTTGTCATGTTATATGCGTTGTTGACATTAGGGTCAGGAGATGTTGATCTCAATGTGTTAATGTCGAAACCATGGGGTAACTTGGCTCCTTGACTTAAGAGTATAGCAAAATATATGTCCTTGTCATATAGGACCATTTGTTCCACGAATTGGGAAGCCTCTGGATCTTGTGCCACTACCTCTAGGTTTTCCTCAAGTATTTGACCATATTCATCCTTACGTAAGAATGGTTCAAATGGACTGTTTGATGAGGATGGTATTGTCGTGAGAGGTTGATTGTTTGTATTGCCAAATGGATCATCAAAAGTCCAGTTTGGGTCATATGTGGGATTGTTGACAGTGGAAGTGGGATCTTGCCGAAAGTTTTCCATTTGTTGTTGTTTTTGAAGTCTAGTTTCCACCATAAAATGAGATTTCTCAAATGAAAATGACAACTAAATGCAAGGATGACACTATGCAAGGTCTAAGTTTAAAATGATGACTAGGATGAATAATATTTTTGGAATTTTGGAAATAAAATATGCAATGTCTAAACTTATAATGTAATTTAAGACAAGGATACCTAAGCACTTCTAAGCTCAATCTTTGTTTTTGATTTTCGTTACTAAAATACTTTGTTGAAAAGGAAAAGATGACAAGGTTAAAATAACTAGTGAGTTTTCCTAACTAGACTATTTAGTTGGAAAATCTCACAAAAGGGACAATGACTGAGAAAGGGATTGATAATTTAGTCCAAGAGAACTTAGTTTCGAAAGCAATGACGTTGCGAATTGTGATGAGATTTTCCTAATCCAAATTATGCGAGATGTAAAACCTAGGGACAAACTAATGCCTAATGTATTCAACTACCAAAAAGAAGGATGGAACCTATGGTCAAGAATGCAAACTAATGGTCAGAATTTTGAGCAATTTCAAAATTGGTTTCTGACAGAATTCTTTTGGAAACAGTGTTTGAAAAAATGATTGATAAGGTGTAGACTCAGATTTGAATTTGTGTGAAGTTTTTACTTGTGACAGGCAAATGCATTGTTTGAGGCTGCGAATGCATCACAATTTTGTGAATGCGGTTTGGTTTGAGTGAATGCAGCTCTTGATTTGAAAAATGCGACTGTGTTTGATAAATGTGGCTTTGTGAGGTTCATATGTGTCGTGACGTAGGAAAATGCAGCATTTTAGATGTCAAATGCGGTTTATCAGAGTGATTGCGTCTCAGAAACTCGAATGTGGCTCAACAGATGTGACACAGTTTGTGAAAATTGAGTTTCTTGTCATTTTGATGGAAAATTTGATCTGTCTAGTGATGAATGTCTTGTTCAGAAATGTAAATGTGGTGAATCTAGAGAGCACTTGACAAGCACAATCTTTTGAATGTAATCAAGTGCACATAAGACAAGTACAATCCTAAAAGGCCAATAGGCCAAGGGTTTGTATACTTGATACAACCCACCTTTATACCCCAAATTGGTTATAAACACCTTTCCTTCTCGAGAGCGGATAGCTTAGAATTTTGGTGGCATTGGCTCCCCTCCACAGCTCATTAACGTCATTCGAGCACACCAAATTCGGATTCTTTGGGTAATGACTTCCAAAGAATTGCTATCTCTACTCAAGGGGATCAGTAGTGAGTGTCTTCAGGCATGATACTATACCCTACACTATATCAAGCAATGGCCAAAGAACGGTTGGACACTAGGACAAAAGGTTTTTAATACGGGAATTCCATTTGTAGGGCATGATCCATGTGGCGAGAGTCCCCTTTCGGATCCATCTCGTTGGAACCACACACGTGATTCTTGGAATTTCTCCAAGAATCTACTTTTATATACCAGCTAGAAGTCCCTCGATGTCAGAGTGCTACCGGTCTGAGTCATCCTGGGGTGAGTACTTTTTCCCACTAGAATAGGCCCAAGTTCTAGAGTTAGTAACCGTTTCTCTTACACCCAGGATCGCCTGAAAGTACAAGGGGAGAGGATACTTTGATTACTAAGTCGTGAGGGTAATAACATACAAAAACGGGTCTGGTTTTCTCATCACCGAGTTTTCACAAGGTGAGAACATACTCACCTACCATTTTGCAAAAATAGTAATGCAAATTTAAAGACATTGTTCTTTTTAATTGCACTGAAAGTAAGTTTTTACTAATCTAAGAAAAATACAGGCACAATGTTTTATTGTTAAGTCTTTGACGTTCGAACCTGCAAGACCACACGTTAGGAGTTTGAATTTTTGCCTTGACCCACGAAAAGTAACCTCCAAATGCTGCAAATGAAAGTTAGTACCATGAAAACCTAACTAGCCAGAATGCAGAAGAGCCAGAATAAAAAGAATCAAAGAAAATAGTAAAAACTTGAATGCAAATAATAGAAAATTTTACCAGTCTAATGCGTCACGATAGAGCGAATACGTCTCTCTGTTTGTGAAATGCGGCTCGGGAATTCAATTGCAGCTTTCCAGACTACGATTGCAACACGACAGAGTGATTGTAGTGTTTGGGTGTGCGAATGTGTCATGACACATCAGATGCATCATGATTTAACAAAACAACTGCGTCACTCTATACGTATACCTACAAAAATGACAGAAAACGCACAAAACCGTACAGAAAAAAAGAGGAACAAAGTCGAGTTCACCAATGTATCTAAGGGTTAATTTTCAATTTAGATTAAGGTTAGCAAATCAATACAAATTAAGAAACCCAAAGAAATTACAAAATACAATGGAAGTAAACATAAAAAAAACAATTATACTAGTTAATCACCGAGACCTCCATTATTCACTTTTGTAACACCTTCTAACTTGCTGGTTGACGTGTTGCCCTAAGATCAAACATGCGAGCAATCCTTGACGAAGACCTACACAAGCTTTGAAGGATTTTCTTCTAAAATGCCTATGCCTATGACAATATTATTGAAATGCCTATGCCTAAAATGTGCCAAGACTAAGTGGAATAAGCTAATAAAATGCTGCAATGTATGTAAAATCTCTAAGTATGTCAGTGCGTAATCTAAAAATGAGAACAAAATAGCATTTTATAGAAAATGCCATTTTGAATGGAAGAACAAGATTGACTTTTGACAGAGACCTAAAATCAGAGGCCTAGATTAAATTTGATAATCCCTAATTAGGGTTAGGGAAAAATAATTGAGTGGTCGAGATTTCATCTGAGAGAATCTAATCGACGGTGGAGAATAAATGAGATAATTAATTCAAAAATAAAGATTTTCAAAAATCAAGAAGATAAGAGTTGAACTGAAGATCAGATTTGGAAAATCAAGAATCTGCCCGATTACTTGATTTTTGGAGGAAAGTTACCAATTTGAATTAAATTAATTCCAAATATTTTGTGAAATAATAAATAATCGATTTTCAAATTATTTACCAAAATGGACTGTCAGTTAAGAATGTGATGACATTTTAAATAATTTTATTTATTTAAAATGAGACGAATATTAATTTTGACAATTAAATAATTAAAGATAATTATTTAATTTAGTAGATAAGATTAATTAATTAAATAAATTAATCACTTCATTTAATTATGACAATTAGTGAAATATTAAATAAATAACTAAAACTTATTTATTTAATAATCCAGAAGAAATGACTGAAGTAGGGTGATTAAATAAATTAAGAAATTTATTTAATTAAGGGAAGATTTAGACAATTAATGACGTATTTAATAAATAAATAAAATTTATTTATTTAATAATCATGAAGAATAAAATGACATGAATTAATTAAATAATTATGAATTGTTTAATCAATAGTCGAATGTGGACCAAAGACATAATTAAATGCCATACTTATGCTAGGACGAAAGTGGTAATTTAGAGCTTACAGGCCTAGGTCATTTTTAAGTGTCTACAAATATGTTCTTTCTTCTTATTTGATTCCTATTCTTTTCCTCTATATCTCTTATTTCTACTCACCAAATTGCTAAAGTGATTCTTCATAATATATCCTTTCTCTTCCTTATTCAACGCCTTCTTCTCTTATTTTGTCCTTCCCTTCAGCCACTAAATCAAATTTTTTGTGCAAAATATCTTCCTTTCTTTTGATTCCCCTCACCTTATTTACACCCTCTCACGTTGAGAAGAGATGTGCTCTTTAGGAAAGTAATGTTCTTTCTATTTGATGAGTCACCCAGCCTTGTTTTGGTATATATTTTAATGAATTTTATGTACATGTTTATTTTAATATGTTTATAGTTATGTGTTCTTCAATATTTATGTGTTATATGTTAGTCAATATTTATACTTTTATTTTGATATATTTATAGTCACCAACATAGTCCTTTCCTTCGAATCTCTTCTCGGTTGTTATGAGAAAGGAATGTTCCTTTGTGCTTGTCCTCCCTATATAAGTGTTTGTCTTTTGATGTTATTTTACTTGAGGAGGATTTTCCTCTTGTTTGGGTCGTATCTAGTTGGGTAGCCTTGAGGATTGCCTCTTGAAGTGAGGAGGGGTCTAGAGCACTTAGTAGGCCATGGGTGGCATTTGACAACCCTTCTATAAAAGGCAAGTGAGTCTATCCTGGGATATTATTGGGACCATGATTGCTAGCCTTTGGAATTCGAAAATGTACTCCTCAAGGGTCCCTCTTTGTCTTATTCTAGTTAGGTCCCTAAAATATTTTTGGGGATAAGTTTTTCAAATCTTCGATGAGCCATTTCTTGAGGTCTATAAGCCTTGACATTTTGTGATCTTGGAAGTGAGTGGGCCATGATGCCACTAGTCATGTGCCTCCCCTTCTAGATGCTTAGTATTGCAAATGTAATGGCATCTTTCTCTATCATGGGACAAAGAGTTAGGTAGGTTTTAGCTCTTCACTACAGTCATTTTTCATCACAACCTCACAATAAGCTGTGAAGGGGATGCTTCAGACTTTGGGATCGAGTCTCGCATATTCTAAGGCGAGTTCATGTGCATTTGGATTGTTAATTCTTTCATTTTCCCCTAAAGAACTCTCTTCGGCCAAGAAATGGGATCCATTGGTACTTGGGTTTGATCCTATTGTAGTGTTATGATTACTTTCAGATTGGCTAGGGGTGCTTTCCCTTTCATGTCTTGTATTAAGGTTGTTTATGTTTTGAAGGGCTTGGAGCATGGCCTAACTAGTTTGTTCATTTTTTTCCATGAATGCTCTCAATTCCTGCTCCATAGTCCTCTTCTTTTCTCTTTTTAGGGCCCTTAAAGTTTGTTGGCTTGGTTACATCAACTATTACCCCTCAGGCTGGCAGGATGGTGCTTTGATACCACTTGTAATGTCCCCTTTTTGGGATAACCCTAAATCTGCCCTAATTTATCAATTTCAAGTGATCACCTTGGTTTTGGGGATGTTTATAATGTGAGTAGGCCCCTCTAAAACAGAGTTAGAGAATATGTACAAGATAATATTAATTAGAATGCATATAAGAAAATCAAAGAGAACATGGTTAGGGATACAACTACCTATTTAGACCTGCAAATATGTTAGAAGAGATTTATTTATAAATAAAGACAACATCATTTTATAAGTATATTGAATCTTCTTTAGATTTTCCTAATTCATTCTTTCTTGTGCATAATGGTAGATAGGTTCTGAAACCCTCTACCCTAAGTGAAGATTAGTACCCCTCTTGGCCCATGTGACCACTTCCATCCATGTGGGGTGGTGTGCCTAGTGAGGCGTCCTACCACCGTTCCCCTTTATCAAAACCATTATCGCTTAATCACCAATGTCCATAATGCATTGTGGAAGCTTTAATCATAATAGGACTTGGATGAGACACATGATAAGTTTGCTTGAAGTTGTCCATCTAAGCGCAAGGGCATGATCGTCTAAACAAGACAACCCACCCCTCGGCACCAAGCAACAGTAACATCTAGACCAAGAAAATTCCACCCTTGGAGTGGCATACTTAGTGGCTACACTTGTACCTACTTTTCCTATCCATGATGTCTTACCAATCCTCCTTATGATTGAGACTCCTTGAATCTATCCTTATAATCAATCATAGTTTGGCTTGGTAGGGAAATCTTGAAAGGGGTGCTTGTAAACTACTCAACCCATCTAGGCCCAAGAGCACGAGCTTTTGACCAAGACAACCCACCCCTTGGTTCCAAGTGACAGGAACGTTTGACCAAGACAATTCCACCCTCAGAGTGGCATGGTTAGCATGGGAGGCCCATAAACAACATCCTCCTAACTTTCTCCCTTCAACCTTGCCTTTGATTGATCATAAATATATATAATCTATTTATTTACATAAAGAATCATAATTACTTATAAGGCTCAATAATTGGTGCAAGCATCATTATTAGACAATCATAAATTATATATATATATCTATATATATACCTTCGCTATCCACATGCCTAATGTACTTATCAGATTTCCTTATTTAAATATATTTATCAACCATCAACTATATATTCATAAATCCTAATATATTTAAATATATTTATAAAACATCAACTGTTATTTAGTAGCCAATCATAATATATTTATAAAGCATTAGCTTTTATTTAGATTACTAATATATTTGACCATCATTAATAACTAAATTCATAATTGTATTTAATAATTCTTATTTCTTATATAAATAGTTACCAACCTTACCTTACCTTACTCTCTACTGGTGATAAGATTTCAGAGAGTTATTGACCGAATATATCTGATTTCTACCTTTCAGATTGCTGACAGTGATTCTTCAGTATATATCCTTTATCTTCCTTATTCAATGCCTTTTTCTCTTATTCTATCCTCCCCTTCAGCCAGCGAATCAGATTTTTTGTGCAGAATGTCTTCCTTCCTTTCTTCCGATTCCCCTCATCTTCTTTATACCCTCTCCCGTTGAGAAGAGACGTGCTCTTTAGGAAAGTCGTGTTATTTCTGTTTGAAGGGACGTGACTTTAGTGGTTGTTGTCTATGATGAGTCGCTTAGCTTTGTTTTGGTATATATTTTAATGACTATTATACATGTTTATTTTAATATGTTTATAGTTATGTGTTCTTCAATATTTATGTGTTATATGTTAATCAATATTTATTTTGATATATTAATATTTATATGTTATTCAATATATATATATATATTTGTATTTACAAAGTTGTATTTAATATATTGATATTTATATTTAGAAATATAATGATAATGAATTTGCTAATGGATATTTTACTAATTATAATGAATTCGTTAATTATAATTATAGTGACTGTTCGGTCATTTTTATATTTTAGTATCATCATTTTGGGGGACATGACAATGAAATACAAACTAGAAATCATCAAAAAGTATTGGAAAATCATGTACAATCTAAAAGGAGGTATAGTGCCCAAGTCCATGCAATAAATTCTAATGCCTCCCTTGTTCTTGGTCTTCTAGGCTAGTTTTGGCATATTCCTTACACATTATCATTTTATCAAATTACTTATCATTATTTTGTCACTTTATCATTACTTATTGTCATTTTGTCATTACATTTGGTAAATCTATCCTTGTTTTGACTAATTTCTATCACACCTATTAATTAAATAATGTTTAGTTATTTAATCAATATCCCCTACGTTTCATCTATTTTTCAAGTCCTATCCTAAGGTTATTAATTTAATTAATTTACCTATCCTAGACTATGGTGTTTCATTCACCTATTAACACTACAACAAATCCCTGTGATTAGCTCCCTTTTTTGCTTCTACCCACTGTTGTAATGTATTTTTCTCCAATTTTTTGAAATCATCGTTGCTATTTATCGAGATGGCGCTATTTTTGGCATTTTTTATGCTAATCAGAACAAGTTGGTGCTAAATTAGGCGCAAATTAGCACCTACATTATTGCCTAATTTAATGCCTAATTTAGCACCTACTTTAGAGCCTACTTTAGTACCTAATTTAACGCCTAATTGAGTGCCTAATTGTTCTGATCTAGAAGGGATTAAGGGTTAAGGGATTAGGAGTTTTAGAAAAAAAATCCTTCCCTAATATCACTGGCCTTCAATTGCATGCCTACGTTTTACTTGCATAAAAAGATCCCTCAACCCTCAACCCTCAACCCTAATCCCTCAACCCTCAACCTTAAACCCTAAACTCTCAACCCCTATACCCTCTACCCTATACATTGGACTGTCAACCCTAATACTTCAACCATATACCCTCAAACCTATACCCTAAATGCTTTACCCTCAACCCTTAACCATGCATCAACCCTAAACCTTTAAACACTATACCCTAAAACCTAGTTAAAACTTCTACTCTCTACCCTCAACCCTAATCCCTCAACCCTATACCCTCAACCCAATACCCTAAATGATCAACCCTATAGGTCTTCAACTCTATACCCTCAATTCTCAACCCTCTATCCCTATACATTGGATCCTCAATGCTCATATATCTTTGTCCCTCCCTCCTCTTCTCTCCTCTCTATCTTAGAAATTCTCTCTCCATATCTCTCGCTCCATCGATATTCCCTACCTCTCTACCCTAATCCATCAACCCTAAACCATCAACCCTTAAACCCTTAAACACTCAACCCTAAAACTTCAACCCTTACCCCTTAAACCCTAAACCATCAACCCTTAAACCCTTAAAAACTCAACCTTATAAAGCCTAAACCTTCAATGCTTAAACCCTAAACCCCTAAACCGGCCTCTACCCTCTACCCTCAACCTAATACCCTCAACCCTCAACCCTCAACCTTTAAACCCTAATCCCTCAACCCCCTGCACCCTCTACCCTATACAATGGACCCTCAACCCTATACCCTCAATCCTCTACCCTCAACCTTAAACCCTCAACCCTTAATCCCTAAACCCTTAAACCCTCTACCGTAGTCTACCCTCTACCCTATACATTAAACCATGAATCCTCAATTCTCAAACCTCAACCCTTAATCCCTCAACCCTCAACCCTTAAACCCTAAACCCTCAACCCGTATACCCTCTACCCTATACATTGGAGCCTCAACCTAATCCTTCAACCATATACCCTCAATCCTATACCCTAATCCTTGAACCTAATATTTTCATTGCATTTAACGTAAAATGCAACAATTTGTGGGACAAGATCCATACTTTCACCAACATTCCCTTTGTATATACTGATTTATTCTTCTAGATAATCATAAACAAAGAAAATTTTGCCTTTACCATAGTACCACAACATCAAAATAAAGGAAATGCAGGATGGTGGCGTCTAAGTTAAGAAATAAGCCTTTACCGCCATACTGCGAAGAGATTATATAGTTTGCATGATAAAGTGGTACTCATCTCCACCTCGTGGGGAGAATTATAAGGCAATGCGGTACCTACCGCCATCCTGTATAAGGTGATTTAAAGGAGTGCGGTAAAACGATAAACAATAAGAAGATAAAGATTACACCACTATACCACTGGGAGGGTGAGCAACATATGCGGTAGAGTGGTATACACCACAACTTTGCAACAAGAAGTCTTGAGGAAGGCGGTAGAGCGGTAAGTATTGGAAGAAAACTAGACACAACAATACCGCATGAGGTTGATAATATGGTTGTGGTAGAGCAGTATACACCGCAACCCCATAGTAAGATGTCTTAAGCAAGGTGGTAGTGTAGTAAACAATAGAAGGGAAGGGAAAAACACCATCATACCACATTGGGTATAATAAGAGACAATGCTAGTATGGTAATCATTAAAAATTATGGTAATAAATGAAAAAAATCACGTTAGCCACCTCGACACATGTCGTAAAAATTAAATTCAAGGATTTGAGCTTGCTATGAAATTATTTTATGAAGATTTGGCATTAAAATTGATATGAATGAATATTGTGCCATCCAAAGACAAGTGAGTTTTCCCAATATCACACTCAATTGCGATGCACTAGCGTGGAAGGGGCTAGGGATACGTGAAGAAGAAGTTTTGCAAGCATCAAATACTCGAGTAAGTCACAAAAAATAATGAAAGAGCTCTGTTAATATAAAATATATTTCAAGGTATTGTCATCTGAAGCCATAGTAGCGAAAATTAAAACATGCCTCCTAAAAGAAAACAATCAGAAGTAAAAGAAAGTCAGCCTAAAATTAAAGATGAAGTAAAGAAGAGACCACTTCATTAGTCCATATTATATATACTTCTAGGGTCTAATAAAGAGGGTAATAAGAAGGTTCTCATGGACACCACAGAAAGTTGTAGGGATTCCCTCATTCCCAAATCTGGATGGGACCTATTTTGGTATTTTTACAATAAGAGAAATGAGAAGATTCTAGTGTCAAACCCTTGGATGTTGGATTTAGCAAGATTGATTGTCCAAAATGTGTTTGTTGATGTAGAATTTATCAGACTGCTAGCCAAACACTATCACTTAGCTACCAAAATAGTAAGGTTTCCAAACACCAAAGTATTGGTAGAAGTAACTAGAAAAGCCATTATTGAGTGTTTTGAATTAAACATGTAGGCTTTGACCAAGATAAACCTACAGCAAAGTGAGGAGGATTATGCTAGGTTAAGGAAGACTCGTAGAAGTGATGAGCTACCCCTATATATGAAAAGAGGCATTGGTAACAAAACAATCCCCATCTCTCCTAGCACTATTGAACCATTTACTGTGACATATTTTCAGTATTACTTTGTGAATACATATTTTTCTCTTTTCCAAGTGTTGGGGATGGATGCTCAAGATAAAATTCCAATAGGCCTAATGATGATGGCCATGGGAATTCAAAATCCTAAAACTAATATTGAATATGACTTTGCTTCATACCTTGAGAAGGCGTTAGATGATGAATTCTACCAAGTTAGAGATGATAGAGCATCGATTAATTTAGACACTATTCCCCACTGTGCCATCTAATATTGTACCAAAATAGGGACAATAGGACTAAAAGAATGGACTTGGATAAAGTAGATGATCAAGGGAATTCCACACCTGTCTAAAAATGGTGCTATATTTGGGATAGTCGGTGCAAGAATTCAAGCTTTGTAGTATTCTATGAAGAATTTGTTTACAAAATCCTTGGAGTTTTTGGGTATGCAATACCAAGATTTTCAACCAAAATGTTGCAACTATTGAGACCTTTGGCTTTAAGACTATAGCAGGGTGATACACATAATTTTGGAGATTGGTTCTTCCTCCCAGAAGCTACAATAATAAGAGTTTATGGATGCCCTGTGTCTCCACACATACTGCAAAAATTCGTGCCCCTCATATTATTATTTCTTGAATTTATGTGGGAAATGATGTGGATGGAAAAAGATGTAATGCACAAGCAGAAGAAACGCACTTTCCTACCAAACCAAACCAAGTGTGAAGATTGGATTGTAGGCTTGGACACACTAGAGGAGTTACAATATTATTTGAAGACAAGATATGCATTGAATTTTGGAAAAGAAAGAGCCTTTGACCCTCAAAATCATATGAACAACATAAGGCACAATCTTCTTACCAAAATTATAGTGGCACACCAAGTGGATTATAAAGAATATGCCATAAGGAATTGCATTACTTATAATGATGTATTTAGTAGATGGAAAAAATGGAAATATATGAAGAAGCTTGAAGAAAGGAAGTAGAGGTCCAAGGATTTTCTAGGATACTTTGTTGAGGAAAAGGACCCCATCAAGAGGATAGATTTGATAATGGGTAAATTTGAATAGTTGTATAGTAAGAAGGAAGCATATCTCCAAGAACATGATAGTGGTGCAACTGTAGAGCATACCCTAGGTGAAACCTTTGAACCTCCCATGGAGTAGTTACCTCCCAAAAGATAGAAGACAAAAAGCATTGAACAATTCGTACCTTATGAGGAGAGTGAAGAGGTGGGTGATATTGAGGAAGTTTCTACAGTATTGTAGTCATTGAAAGGTGGTATTGAGGTTGATCAACCCATCCATGAGACCAGTTCCCATAAACATGAGGAAAGGATGGGTGATGTAGAAAAACATAGTACAAAGGTACATGAAGATGAAAGGGAAATTTCAGCCAGGAGATTCATAGAAGATGATGAATTCATTAAGACTCCTGAGTTTAGGGATTTTTGGATGAATATGAAGATAAAAGAATTTGAAGAGAAGATGGAATTAGCTAAAGCAGGAATTGAAGAATCAGAGAAAAATCAAATGGTAGCACAAAATTTCTAGGAATTAAGAGTTGACAACAATGAAATTATCCTCGAGAAGGCTAGAGAAATGGTCTTGAAGAGAAATATGCTTATTTTCCCTAGATTGGAATTAAAGAAAATGTTTCTTCTTGATCAAGTACGGGATCAGGAAGATCCAATGCTAGTTGCAAAATTTGACTTTGATGCAGGAGTGAGTGGAACTGGGTATAACCCAAAGATTGAAACCCTAGCCATATGGGTCAAATAGAAAAATACACATAAGCCAAAATTATTTGATGTAATTCAAGGGATGAAAGGGGCAGTGATGGTAAGGACAATACAAGATACCACCCCTTTGGAGGCATCCACAATGACCATGCATTCGACCATGTTCACTTGAGCAACTATTAAGGGATTAGAAGACAGATTGAAGGAGTATGAAAATGATCAAAGGTTCCTAAATGATGAAGTTAATAAACTATTCATAGAGAATTTCAAATTGAAAGAACAATTAAGAGGATTAGGACCCTCACAAAGCAAAGATATGGTGTTATATAGGCCTCCTATTGCTGTAATGGATATTGTGAAGAAATTTTTTGTAGAACAGGTAAAAACTCTAGAGAAGGAAGTGGATGATGTAAAGAAGGCCAACAATCAAACCCAAGATGAAGTGAAAAAGTGAATTTGTGAAGCTATGGAAAATATTCTTGAGCACAAGATAAAATTAGTTATGGATAAATTGGATAATGTGCATGATAGTTATAAAACACTTCAACAGACAATGGATCAAATAAAGACACATATGCTTTTATTAGATCCTTTGTTCAAAAGGTGGAAGCCTATTCACCACACTTTGGCTAAGTTATGCAAAGTTATACAAAGAAATCCTGATGCTCCCACAACATTAAAGCCAACTGAACAAACTATGAAGATGATTATTGATGAATTTCAATATATAGAAGGGGAAGATAAAAAGATTGTAACATGAATGGATTTATTCCATACCTTGAAACAATGGTATATACTTGAAATTGTGATATATGGTGATTAGTTGAAGGACTTGGATAAGTGGAAGAAAGAATTCAGTCAGGTTATTCATAAGTGCGTAACTCATGTACAAGAGGATGATGATACTAGTCTTCATAGGCTAAATCAGATCATGGATGGGTTGATTGTTCTTGATGCGAGATACCTAAAGTTTTTCAATGATACAAAGGCATTACTAGATAGTCAATGGAAAACTCATCTTGCAAACATGCCAAAGATCCAAGAATATAAGTGGCCATCATATTTTACGATGTATCAGTGGGAGGAAACCTATTTGGTTTCAGAAGAATAGGATACTAAGGTAAGAGCATTTGGATATTTATAATGGAGAAGAAGACTTTTCCAAATCAATGATCACATGTCTTCTATGTTGAATAATGAAACCATATGTCAAAATGTCTTTAGTCTTGTTATTTCCTTAATTATGCTAATTAAACAGTTAGTAAAATAAGTAGTTATGAAAGGCCACCTATTTTTGTAAAAGGCCTGTAGCTTGTTGCTTCCTATATAAATAGGAAACCAAGGCCTAGTTTTAAATCATCGTCATCATATATAATTTCCATCACCACTAGTAGAAGTACATAGGTTTCATATTCCACTCATCCACCTTCACATTTTAAAGAATTTTCTTATTAATGTATATTAATTGAAGCAATATAATGGAGAACATCTTATTATTAGAGATTATCCATGACTGTGTTATCATTTTGTATTTTTCTTATGTTTTCCATGGGTAAGTGCAAAAAGATGGGTCCCAAAATGGGGGCTTAAGTGGCCACTTTTTTTTTTTGAAATCAAGAAATGCTAACATTGGATGAAAAATTGAGGATAGTTACACTCAAAATTTTGAGATGGAACAAAAACATTGATCGAAGTGCTCTGAGTCTACTTTCTAAATTGCTAATTTATTTCAAAAATGGTTGATATTAATGGGTTCAAAAGAGGGACGTACAAAAATTGGTGTTGTTTTTTTCAGAAAAAACATAACATAGCAACTCTTGTACATCCCTAGAACAATGAATTTTTTATTTTTTTTTAAATCACTCTGGTGAGAAATTAGCTAACAGTATGTAGTTGATGCATGATTTTTTTGATAATTTTTTAATGAATATTTGAGTTTTTACTAATTTTCTAAGTGGACACTTCCTGAAAAAATAGAATTTTGGCCAGGTTACCCCTACAAATTTTGGAAACTATTTTTTTTTATAAATTTGTAGAATGAAGTCTAGTTTCTAAAAATGTAATTTATTTGAAATTTCAATGAATGGTTAATTTATAACAAAAAAAATACCAAACACTACTTTTTTCCAAAAAAGAGACACACAAATAAAAGAAATTATGGATGAAAGGCTTAACATTGTCAGAAAGTGAAAAAAATTACATCATTGCATAGCTAAGAGAGAACCTAACATTACCCAGGTGTTTGATTTGTTTGAGATTGAACCACACACAATTTTGATGGTGAGCACAAACCAATTATATGTGAAATATTGTAGAATTTCCAAAAATACGTCTTTGGTTGTTGGGAATGCCCTCTAAGCCTTTGGGTTGGTATTCAAAGGAAAATATTTATCCCAAGGCTTGGGGATTCCCAAATCAAGATATAATGCGAGTGCGTTATAATGTACTTGTGTTATATCTTAGTTTTGACCTGGTTTATTGCATTTGTGAGGGACATGTCTAGCAAGACATAACATGAGTGCGGTATAACATGCTCACGTTATATCTTTCTTTATGTTAAATGGTACTCTATTGAATGTATGTTTATATATTTATATGTTTGTATGTACATGTATGCTTGTATGTCATGTATGTATGCATGCATGCTTGTATTTATGTATGTATGCCTGTATGTATCAATGCATGTATATTGTATGTATGCCTATATGTATGTAAGATTGTATCTACATAATGACATGTATTCTTGTATGCACATATGTATTATGCTTGTAGGTATGTATTTATGTATGTCTTTAGATGGAGTGATAATTTAAAGAGAGAGAGAGAGAGAGAGAGAGAGAGAGAGAGATAGAGGGTGGGTGCATGAAGTTGGGTACCAATTTTCTAGCCACTTTTGAAAAAAGTTTTACAAAACACGCTCACGTTATAATGCGCTTGCGTTATTTCATGTTAAAAACAAAGAAAAAAGTGATTTTTTTTCCTTGGAATACCAACCCAAAGGCTTGGAGGGAATTCCCAACAAGGCTAGAGACGTGTTTTCGTAAATTCTAAATTTTTTCACATAATCGGGTCCATGCTCACCATCAAGATTGCATCTCACTCAATATCAATAAAATAAAAAACATGGGTAATGTTAGGTTCTCTCTTAGCTATCCAACGATGTAATTTTTTCACTTTTTGACAATGTTAAGCCTTTCATCCATAATTTCTTTTGTTTGTATGTCTTTTTTTTTCCAAAAGCGTGTTTGGTGTTTTTTGTTATAAATTAACCGCTCATCAAAATTTCAAATAAATTACATTTTTAGAAACTAGACTCCATTCTACAAATTTAAAAAAAAAAGAAAAAAAAATCAATTATTTTCAAAAATTTGTGGGGGAGCACGACCAAAATTTTGCTTTTCAAGAAGTGCCCACTTAGAAAATTAGTAAAAAATCAAATATTCATTAAAAAATTATCAGAAAAATTGTGGATCAACTAGATACTGCTAGCTAACTTCTAACCATAGCGATTTTAAAAATAATACAAAAAAGTTCTCCATGCTCAGGTAGTACAAGAGTTTCTATGTTATGTTTTTCTGACAAAAACAACACCAATTTGTGTACATCCCTCTTTTGAACCCCTTAATCTCAACCATTTTCAAAATAAATTAGTAGTTTAGAAAGTAGACTCAGAGAACTTCAATCCTTTTTTTGTTCCATTTCAAAATTTTGAATGTAACTATCCTCAATTTCATGTCCAAGGTCAGCATTTCCTAATTTCAGAAAAAAAAATGGCCACTTAAGCCCCCTTTTTGGGAACCATCTTGGTGCACTTACGAGAGAGAGAGAGAGAGAGAGAGAGAGAGAGAGAGAGAGAGAGAGAGAGAGAGAGAGAGAGAGAGAGAGTCTAGAGAGGGAGAGGGAGAGGGAGGGAAGTGAGAGTTTAAGAGAGAGGGAGGGAAAGAAGGGGTTGGAGGAGAGGGAACTAGCTAGGCAAGGTGGGAGGGAGGTAGGAGAGAGAGAATTGAGAGAGAGGGAGAGAGAGAGAGGGGGGAGAGAGAGAGATACAAAGAGAGAGAGCTATGTAGGTAGGGTGCCAAAGGGAGAGACTTGAGAGTATGAGAGGGAGTGGGAGAGAGAGGGAGTGTGAGTGAGAGACCTGAGAGAGGGAGAGGGTGTGGGAGGGAGTGACTTGAGAGAGGGAGAGATAGAGGGGGTGGAGTAAGAGGGAGTTATCTAGGTATGGTGGGAGGAATAGAGAGAGAGAGATAGTTACCTAGGTAGGTTTCTAGAGGGAGAGACCTGAGAGAGAGGGAGAGGGAGTGGGAGAGAGTGGGATGGAGATAGATAGAGGGAGTGAGAGAGGGTGGTAGGGATTGATTGAGTGAGAGGTACGTAGAAAGAGGGAGAGGGTAGATAGAGACAATTGGAGAGGGTAGGAGAGAGGGAGGGAGGGAGAGGTGAGATGTATAGATAGAGAGAAAGAGATAGGGGTTGTGGGTATAGGGTTAAGGGATTAGGGTGGAGGACCCATCAGGCTGATGGTTTCTAGGGTATTAGGCTTAAGGGTTAAGGGTGAGGGATTAGGGTCAAGGGTAGAGGGTATCGGTTGAGGGTATAGGGTAGAAGGTTTAAGGGTTTAATAAAGGGCTGAAAGGAATGCTTGAAGGAGGCAGGGGTTTGAGGCATGGTCAAGGATCAGGGTTGAGGGTCCGGAATGTAAAGTGGGTAGAGGGGTTGAGGGCTTCAGGGTTTAAGGATTGAGGGTTATGGCTGGTACAGGCTTATGCAAGGAGGCAGAGGGTAGGAGGCTAAGGCCTTAGGTTTTAAGGGTTGAGGGTTGAGGCTGAGGGTTGAGGGTTTGGCTGAGGGTAGAGAGTGGGATTTGAGGGTATAGGGTTGGATGGATTAGGGTCAGAGGGTCCAAATGTATAGGGTAGAGGGTAGGGGTTGGATGGATTGAAGCTTGTGCAGGTAGAGTGTAGAGAGTTGAGGGTTTAAGGGCTGAGGGATTGAAGGGTTGAGGGTTTAGGGATTAGGCAGAGATTTTTCTTGGATTTTAAGGCTTAAGGGTTGAGGGATTAGGGTTTAGGGTAGAGGGTATTGGGTTGAGGGTAGAGAGTAGAGGGTTTAAGGGTTGAGGGTTGAGGGTTTAGGGTTTAGGGTGTAGGGTTGAGTGTTTAAGGGTTTAAGGGTTGAGGGTTTAGGGTTGAGGGATTAGGGTAGAGAGGGAGGGATGGATGGATAGAGAGATCAAGGAGAAGTGACATAGAGAGGAGAGAAGAGGAGGGAGGGACATAGATATATGAGGGTTGAGGATCCAATGTATAGGGTAGAGGGTTGAGAATAAAGGGTATAGGGTTAACGACCTATAGGGTTGAGGGATTAGGGTATTGGTTTGAGGGTATAGGGCTGAGGGATTAGGGTTGAGGGTACAAATGGTTGAAGGATTGGGGTTTAGAGTCCAATGTATAGGGTAGAGGGTATCAAGGTTGAGGGTTTAGGGTTTGAGGGTTGAGGATTTAGAGATTAAGGGTTGAGGATTTAATGTATAGGGTAGATGGTTTAAGGTTGAGGGTAGATGATTGAGGGTATAGGATTGGGGGATTAGGGTTGAGGGTCCAATGTATAGGGTAGAGGGTATAGGGTTGAGGGATTAGGGTTTAAGGGTTGAGGGTTGAGGGTTGAGGGATTAAGGGTCAAGATGGTTGAGGGATTAGGGTAGAGAGTTTACTAAGTGGGTTTAAAGGTTTAAGGGTTGAGGGATTAAGGTAGAGGGTAGAGGGTAGAGGGTTTAAGGGTAGAGGGTTTAGGGTTGAGTGTTTAAGGGTTTATAGGGTAGAGGGTTTAAGGGTTGAGGGTTGAGGGTTTAAGGTTGAGTGTAGAGGATTGAGGGTATAGGGTTGGGGGATTAGGGTTGAGGGTCCAATGTATAGGGTAGAGGGTATAGGGGTTGAGGGATTAGGGCTTAAGGGTTGAGGGATTAGGGTAGAGTGTTTACTAAGTGGGTTTAAGGGTTTAAGGGCTGATGGATTAGGGTTGAGGGTAGAGGGTAAAGGATTGAGGGTAGAGGGTATAAGGTTTAAGGGTTGAGGGTTGAGGGTTTAAGGTTGAGGGTAGAGGATTGTGGGTATAGGGTTGGGGGACTAGGGTTGAGGGTCCAATGTATAGGGTAGAGGGTATAGGGGTTGAGGGATCAAGGTTTAAGGGTTGAGGATTGAGGGTTGAGGGTGTATACATCTAAAAATGGTCATGATTAATCAATCTTGTTAATTAATTAAATATAAATTATTTAATTAATCTCCTAAAGTCATCTACATATAAATAAATTTAATTATTTATTTATACTGTTCATTCTTATAATTCTTCTACCTTAATTAAATAAATAACTTTATTTAATTATTGTCATCTCCTATATTCCTCTTAATTAAATTAAATAAATTTTATAATTTATTTATATTGATTATCATGTTATTCTAAATTTGAATATTTGAATTCGAATAAGAGAATATTCCTCCAAACACCCCCTTCATCTCATAGTTAAATTAAATATTATAAATATTTAATTTAATACCATTTCTCACTCCACGAATAATTCAATATTTTAAATATTTAATTAACTTCTAAAATCATCTCTCACACATAATTAAATATTACTTATTTAATTATGCGACCTTCTAATCTCATCTTCACACATAATTAAATATTACTTATTTAATTATGCGAATTTCTAATCTCATCTTCACATATAATTAAATAAATAAATTTATTTAATTATGAAATTCATTTCAACTCATTCTTCAAAATTGCAGATTCCCTTAAGATCTCAATGACAAAAAAGGAAACCTTCTACTTCTCTCACTCGACTTTCGAAAATCTCTTACCGTTCATCTTACCAGACTAAATCTCAACCGTTGATCTTTTCCAACTAAGCTTTTTGCCATCGAAAATCTATAAATCAAACCTTTCACAAGCCATTTGGATGGAATCTTCTTTAGACATCCTCATTCTGCCAAAATCATTCCTCAATCTTTTAATCCATCTCTATCATTCTTCATCGTCAAGTCGTTATGCTGCAATAGTGAGCAATCAACATTCCTCCTCTATTATCAACCTTCAAAATCTTGCATCCTTGTGCAGGTGGAGAAGAGCAATGGAGATAAATCGAGATTAGCGTGGGGATCAGTTTGCATTTTTCTTCTTATTTTTATTTTCATATTGTCTCGTACTCTATTGTGCTTGATAGGATTTAATTTGTTTATTGTCATTGTCAATGCACTTAAACCTTCTTTGATTATTTTCCTATCTATAGAGGGATTAAGGGTCAAGAGGGTTTAGGGTAGAGGGTATTGGGTTGAGGGTAGAGGGTAGATGGTTTAAGGGTTTAGGGTTTAAGGGTTGAGGGTTTAGGTTTGAGTGTTTAAGGGTTTAATGGTTGAGGGATTATGGTAGAGAGGGAGGGATGGATGGATAGAGAGATGGAGGGAGAATTGTGATAGAGAGGAGAGAAGATGAGGGAGGAACAAAGATATATGAGGGTTGAGGATCCAATGTATAGGGTAGAGGGTTCATAATTGAGGGTATAGGGTTGATGCCCTATAAAGGGTAGGAGAGAGGGAGGGAGAGAGAGCTGAGATGTATAGATAGAGAGAAAGGAATAGGGGTTGAGGGTATAGGGTTGAGGGATTAGGATGAAGGACCTATAGGGTTGATGGTTTAGGGTATTAATGTTTAAGGGTTGAGGGTTGAGGGATTAAGGTTCAAGGTAGAGGGTATTGGGTTGAGGGTATAGGGTAGAAGGTTTAAGGGTTTAGGGTTGAGGGTTAAGGGTTGAGGGTAGAGGGTTTAGGGTATAGGTTTGAGGGTAGATGGTTGAAGGATTAGGTTGAGGGTCCAATGTAAAGGGTAGAGGGTATAGGGGTTGAGGGTTTATGGATTAAGGACTGAGGGTTGAGGGTTGAGGGTTTAATGCATAGGGTAGAGGGTAGAAGCTAGAGGGTTTAAGGGTTGAAGGTTGATGGTTGAGGGTTGAGGTTTGTGGGTTTAAGGTTGAGGGTAGAGGAATGAGGGTATAGGGTTGAGGGGTTAGGGTTGAGGGTCCAATGTATAGGGTAGAGGGTATAGGGGTTGAGGGATTAGGGTTTGAGGGTTGAGGGTTGAGGGTTGAGGGATTAAGGGTCAAGATGGTTGAGGGATTAGGTTATAGAGTTTACTAAGTGGGTTTAAGGGTTTAAGGGTTGAGGGTAGAGGGTAGATGATTTAAGGGTTTAGGGTCTAAGGGTTGATGGTTGATGGTTTAGGGTTTAGGATTTAGGGTTGAGTGTTTAAGGGTTTAAGGGTTAAGGGTAGGGTTTAAGGGTTGAGGGTTGAAGGATTAGGATTGAGGTAGAGGTATTGGGTTGATGGTTATAGGAAAGAAAGGTTTAAGGGTTTATGGTTAAAGGGTTTTGTTGAGTTGAGGTTGAGGTAGAGTGTTTAGGGTATAGGTTTGAGGGTATATGGTTGAAGGATTAGGTTGAGGGTCAATGTAAAGGGTAGAGGGTATAGAGGGTTGATGGTTTAGGGGTTTGGGATTGAGGGTTGAGGGATTAAGGGTTGAGGGTTGAGAATTGAGGGTTGAGGATTTAATCTATAGGGTAGAGGGTAGAGGGTTTAAGGGCTTAGGGTTTAAGGGTTGAGGGTTGAGGGTTGAGGGTTGAGGGTTGAGGGTTGAGGGTTGAGGGTTGAGGGTTGAGGGTTTAAGGTTGAGGGTAGAGGATTGAGGGTATATGGTTGGGGGATTAGGGTTGAGGGTCCAATGTATAGGGTAGAGGTTATAAGGGTTGAGGAATTAGGGTTTAAGGGTTGAGGGTTGTGGGTAGAGGGTATAGGGTAGAGGGTTTAAGAGTTGAGGAATTAAGGGTAGAGGATTTAGGGATTAAGGTAGAGAGTTTTATTGGATTTAAGGGTTGAAGGGTTGAGGGATTAGGGTTTAGGGTAGTGGGTATTGGGTTGAGGGTATTTAGTTGAGGGTAGAGGGTTTAAGGGTTGAGGTTTTAGGGTTTAGGCTTTAGGGTTAAGTTTTTAAGGGTTTATAGGGCATAGGGTTTAGGGTTGAGGGTTTAAGGTTGAGGGTAGAGGATTGAGGGTATAGGGTTGTGGGATTAGGGTTGAGGGTCCAATGTATAGGGTAGAGGGTATAGGGGTTGAGGGATTAGGGTTTAAGGGTGGAGGGTTAATGGATTAAGGGTCAAGAGGGTCGAGGGATTAGGGTAGAGAGTTTACTATGTGGGTTTAAGGGTTTAAGGGTTGAGGTATTAGGTTTGAGGGTAGACGGTAGATCGTTTAAGGGTTTAGGGTTTAAGGGTTGAGGGTTTAAGGTTGAGGGTAGAGGATTGAGGGTATAGGGTTGGGGGATTAGTGTTGAGGGTCCAATGTATAAGGTAGAGGGTATAAGGGTTTAAGGGGTTAGGGTTGAGGGTTGAGGGATTAAGGGTCAAGAGGGTTGAGGGATTATGGTAGAAATTTTACTAAGTGGGTTTAAGGGTTTAAGGGTTGAAGGATTATGGTTGAGGGATTAGGGTTGAGAGTAGAGGGTATTGGGTTGAGGGTAGAGGGTAGATGGTTTAAGGGTTGAGGGGTTTATGGTTTAGGTTTTAGGGTTTAAGTTTGAGTGTTTAAGGTTTTAAGGGTTGAGGGTTTAGGGTTGAGGGATTAGGGTTGAGGGTAGAGGGTACTGGGTTGAGGGTATAGGGTAGAAGGTTTAAGGGTTTAGGGTTAAAGGATTTAGGGTTGAGGGTTAAGGGTTAAGGGTTGAGGGTAGAGGATTTAGGGTATAGGTTTGAGGGGTGTATAGTTTCAGAAGGGATTAGGTTGGGAGGAGTAGAGGTATAGGTGTTGAGGTTTAGGGTTTAAGGATTGAGGGTGAGGATTAATGGTTTGTGAGGGTTGAGAATTGAGGGTTGAGGTTTGAATTTATAGGAGTAGAGGGTAGAGGGTTTTAGGGGCTTGGGGTTGAGGGTTGAGGGTTTAAGGTTAGGAGTAGAGGATTGAGGGGTATAGGGTTGAGGGTCAATGTATAGAGTAGAGGGGTGGGGTTGAGGGATGGCACATTTAAGGGTTGAGGGTAGAAGGTTGAGGGGTTTGGGGTTGAGGGATTAAGGGTTGAGGGTTTTAGGGACTAGGCTGGGGGTTTTCTTTGGATTTGGGGGTTTTAGGGTTGGGGATTAGGGTTTAGGGTAGAGGGTATTGGGTTGAGGTGGGGTTTAGGGGTTTGAGTGTTTAAAGGTTAGGGTTTGGGGTTTGGGGTTGAGTGTTTGGGGTTTACAGGTAGGTTTAGATTGTAAGGGGTTTGTGGTTGAGGGTTGGGGGTTTAAGGTTGAGGGTAGATGATTGAGGGTATAGGGTTGGGGGATTATGGTTGAGGGTCCCATGTATATGGTATAGGGTATAGGGTTTGAGGGATTAGGGTTTAAGGGTTGATGGTTGAGGGATTAGGGTTGAGGGTAGAGGGTATAGGGTATAAGGTTTAAGGGTTTAGGGTTAAAGGGTCTAGGGCTGAGGGTTAAGGGTTGAGGGTAGAGGGTTTAGGGTATAGGTTTGAGGGTATATGATTGAAGGATTAGGTTGAGGGTCCAATGTAAAGGGTAGAGGGTATAGGGTTTAAGGATTGAGGGTCGAGGGATGAAGGGTTGAGGGTTGAGAATTGAGGGTTGAGGGTTAAGGGTTAAGGGTTGAGGGTAGAGGGTTTAGGGTATAGGTTTGAGGGTATTGGGTTGAGGGTAGAGGGTAGAGGGTAGATGGTTTAAGGGTAGAGGGATTAAGGGTTGTGGGTTGAGGGTTGAGGGTAAAGGGTAGAGGGTAGAGGGTAGAGGGTTTATGGTTTAGGGTAGAGGGTAGAGGGCTAATGGTAGAGGGGAGAGAGATAGGAATGAGTGACTTAGAGAGAGACAATTGAGGGTATAGAGTTGAGGACCTATAGGGTTGATGGTTTAGTGTATTGGGTTGAGGGTAAATGATATAGGGTTTAAGGTTTTAGGGTTGATGGTTTAGGGTTGAGGGTAGAGGGTTTAGGGTTTAGGGTTTATGGTTGAGGGATTAGGGTTGAGGGATCAGGGTAGAGAGGGAGGGATGGATGGATAGAGAGATGGAGGGAGAACTAAGATAGAGAGGAGAGAAGAGGACAGAGGGATAGAGATATATGAGGGTTGAGGATCCAATGCATAGGGTAGAGGGTCCATAATTGAGGGTATAGGGTTGATGCCCTGTATGGTTGACGGATTAGGGTATTGGGTTGAGGGTATAGGGTTGAGGGATTAGGGTTGAGGGTACATATGGTTGAAGGATTAGGGTTAAGAGTCTTATGTATAGGGTGAGTGAGTGAGTGAGAGAGAATTGAGGGTATAGGGTTGAGGACCTATAGGGTTGTGTGTTTAGGGTATTGGGTTTAGGGTAGAGGGTAAAGGGTTTAAGGGTTTAGGGTGAAGGGTTTAGGGTTGATAGTTTAGGGCTGAGGATAGAGGGTTTAGGGTTTAGGGTAATGGTTTGAGGGTATGTGATTGAAGGCTTAGGGTTGAGGGTCCAATGTATAGGGTAGAGGGTATAGGGGTTGAGGGTTGAGGGATTAAGGGTTGAGGGTTGAGAATTGAGGGTTGAGGGTTTAATGTATAGGGTATAGGGTAGAGGGTAGAGGGTTTAAGGGTTTATGGTTTAAGAGTTGATGGTTGAGGGTTTAAGCATTGAGGGTTGAGGGTGAAATTGGAATCCTAACTTAGATTGTTTGAGAAAATGGGTCCAAGAAATGGGGTCTCTAGATTGCCAATTTCACCCACTAGCTTGCTAATTCGGTGAAATTGGCAATGTAGTGGCATGTTTGAAAAAATGGGTCCAAGAAATGGGGTCTCCTGGTGATTTACATCACTGGGAGAGCCCATTTCTTGGAACCATTATTTCAAACAGGCCATGTTAGGATGCCAATTTCACCCATTAGCATGCCAATTCAATGAAATTGGCAATGTAGTGGCCTGCTTGAAAAAATGGGTCCAAGAAATGGGGTCTCCTAGTGATTTTTCACTGGGAGACCCCATTTATTGGACCCATTTTTTCAAGCAGGCCACTACATTGCCAATTTCACTGAATTGGCAAGGTAGTGGGTGAAATTGGCAACCTATTTGGCCCAATAGCTTGCCAATTCAATGAAATTGACAACCTAACTTGAGAGGGATAGAAGGAGTGAGTGAGTGAGAGAGAGACTTGAGAGAGGGAGAGGGGGGTAGGAGGGAGAGACTTGAGAGAGAGGAGGGAGTGGGAGAGAGATAGAGGGTAGAGGGTAGAGGGTATAAGGGTTAAGGCTAGAGGGTAGAGGGGAGAGAGATAAGAGTGAGTGAGTGAGAGAGTGTTAAGAGAGGGAGAGGGGGTAGGAGGGAGAAACTTGAGAGAGAGAGAGAGAGGGAGTGGGAGAGAGATAAAGGGTATAAGGGTTAAGGGTAAAGGGTAGAGGGGAGAGAGAATTAGGGTATAAGGGTTGAGGACCTATAGGGTTGATGGTTGGTGGTTTAGGGTTTAGGACCTACATATGGTTGAAGAATTAGGGTTGAGGATACATATGGTTGAAGGATTATGGTTGAGAGTCCAATTTATAGGGTAGAGGGTATTAGGGTTGAGGATTTAAGGTTTGAGGATAAAGGGTAGAAGGTTTAAGAGTTTAGGGTTGAGGGTAGAGGGTTTAGGGTTTAGGGTTGAGGGTTTAAGGGTAGAGGGATTAAGGGCTTTGGGTTGAGGGTAGAGGGTAGAGACAAAGAGAAAATAAATCTATAAAAGAACAACTTTCTCATAACGTGAGTGTGTTTTGAAGCAATAGAGATATTGATTTTTTTTAGCAAGAAATAATGCACTTGTGTTATAATGCAAGTGCATTTTGGATTGATCTAAAAATGGTAAAAAAATTAATATACCTGAGATCTCAAGGCCCACATTCTAAATATTTTCCTGGTTTTGTGTGTGCTCTGATGAAAAGTATCTTTTTGATGATGTTGTGAAGTATGCATGCATGTTTTTGACATTCCACCACTTTTTCATGATCTTTCCACCACCTTTTCATGAAATAGCATAGTTTTCACATTAAAAGGAATATAATATCAATTCAAGTCTGAATTCCATTCAAAAGTGATATACAATTGAAGTTTGGAGGGGAACAAGCTTCTGAGAAAGTCAAATTGTTGAGGAGTTTGAAGAAAGAAGAAGCAAAGTCTACATAATTGGGTAGAACTCCTCCATTTGAAACTTTGGTTTTTTAGGTATGTGAAGTCTTTACACATTTTCTTTCATTCTATTGTGGCTTGCTTTCATTTTTTTTATTTTTCATATTCCATGTTGATCATTGTTTGTTTGTAATTATAACCCTAGCTTGTCAATGCACATTTTAAATTATACAATTCTATATACTTTCCAATTACATTTTTAAACCACATCTCTTTGAGGCATTTTGTTATTTAACAATTGACTTACCTTGTGTATGCTTCCACATTTTGTATACACATATATATGAAATAAGTTATAAGGAATTAAAATAAAATATCATTTCTCAATACTTTATTATGGATGTACATATCACTTTACAAAGCTTTCATTTTGGTATAGGCATGGGGGATGTTGGAAAATGTAGTTGAATTTGGTTTTACACCTACAAATTTGCATATGCTTGAAATTTTCTAAAGTGTTTTCAATAAATCTATTTTTTGCATATCCTACCATCATTATAGTCCATGAGGACACATCTCATTGAGGTATTTTGTCAAATAGTTATACCAAGTAGTTGATTTCCTTGTCTATGCTACCAAATTTTCCATACATGTCTCTAAAAAATTGGAATATACTCCTCCCACATTGATAGATCTTTGAAACTATTTTAGTTTTCATCTCTATTTCTAAATTTACCTCATCACTAAACCTACCTCATCACTTATGTTGCGATATATTTTAAATGTTTCCTTGATTAGTCTACCTACAAGGGATTCTAACCCTTCTCTCCATTGTTTCAAGACTCCGTATTCAAGGCTAAGTTAGCAACATGGGGAAAGGTGCAACCTATCTCACAATCATGGCTCGAAATGGAAGCATGGACAATGAATTTGAATTTTTTGACAATAATTTTTTCATATAAATGTATGCAAAATGTGGTAGCATTGACAAACTAGTTAGCTTGGCAAGAGAGTGAGCTCACTCACTTACTTGCCAATGTGGTAGGGCTGAGAAGGTAGGGGCGAAGTATGCCTCATATAATTGGGGACTCATGGTGATAGGGGTAGTGTATGCCTCATAGAAATGGGGTCTCAGGGTGATATACATCACCATGAGTCCCCAATTCTATGAGGCATAGCTACCCCTACCTTTTCAACCCTACCGCATTGGCAAGCTAGTGAGTGAGCTAGCTTGCCAATGCTCCAATAGCCTGCCAATACTCCACTAGCTTGCCAATGCGGTAGGGTTGAGAAGGTAGGGGAAGCACATGCCTCATAGAAATGGGGTCTTATGGTGATATCATGGTGAGACCCCATTTCTATGAGGCATACACTACCCCTACCTTCTCAACCCTACCGCATTGGCAAGCTAGTGGAGCATTCACAAGCTAGCTCACTCACTAGCCTACCAATGCAGTAGGGTTGAGAAGGTAGGGGAAGCGTATGCCTCATAGATATATCATTGTAAGACCCCATTTGTATGAGGCATACACTGCCCTTACCTTCTCAACCCTATTGCATTGGTAGGCTAGTGAGTGAGATAGCTTGCCAATGCTCCACTAGCTTACCAAGGAATTTGAATTCACATGCCTTGTCCATGTTTCCATTTTGAGCCTATCTTGCAATCATGGCATGCCACATTACCACATTTCTTCAAGGAACTCCATAAAAAAAATTCATGTGACCTTTGTCTATGCTAGAAATACTCTTCTACAGGATGATTGTAAGTATTTTTTATGAAGCCTTGAATGACATATATTTCATTTATTTGAATGGATACATTTTTTAGGAACTAATATTCATATCATTACCATGCTATAGGTAAAATTATCTGCCATGCTAACGAAATGAACAAGGAATAAAATAGCATATGAAGAGTGGAAACATATCATGAAAAGAAGAAATTAGATATTATTGACGAAAACAAGCCAATTTAAGAGGAACCTCAATCATCAAAAAGAGAACAAGAATTGATAGCAAAAAGGGAACAAATGCAAAAGCATCATGGTAAGATAGATTCAGATACTGTAGTTGGAGACACACCCTCTACCACAAGTGAATATGAAGGGAAACCATTAAGCACAAGAGAACATGGAGGGACACCATCTACCGCAAGTGAATATGGAGGGACACTATCTAACAAAAGTGAATATGGTTGGACACCACCCATCGTATCTCAAGTTGAGAGTACATCATCACTCAGATTTGATGAAGAAGGTATACCATCATCCCCATGTGAGCCTCAAGTTATGTATTCTACTCCACCCTTGATTGAAGGTAGGTAATCTAGCCCACCTCAATTAAATATTGATGAAATTCCTAATGTTGAGATGTATGTACCTAGGATCTAACACCACCTAGAATTTTTCATAGAAAGCCAAAGTATTTGATTAATATTGATGAGGATATTTTGTAGCACATGGAAGGTAAGATTCCAGCACACACTTGTAGAAGATATGCTGATAACTTTTGGAAATTCTTCTTTGAAAGGATAAATGAAACCACAAGATGTCAACATCATGAAGACTTTTGGGTTGAGAACATCGAATGCTCTAAGTGAAAACACTATTGTGAAGAATCTAATGGATGTTTATGAGAGTGTGGGTAAGACCTCACACTCAAAGGATAGTAATGTCACCCAATGTGTCATTACATCTAATTTGGTAAGTAGTCAAACAAAGAGAGCTCATCTCATTAGAAAGATGAGTGAATTTATGAGAATTATTAGAAATTTTTTATCCAGAGCCGTTCAAAGCTGGCAAAGAATTGAGGGAACTGATCCAAATGAATTATTGGCATTCTGGGGGACAGTACCATGAAAAGATAAAAAAGTTGTTGAATCATTGAGAACACTAATTGAAGAGTATTGGAAGAATAACACAAGGCCATCTCTGAATCAAAGGGATGTGGTGAGAAGGAGAATCGATAGTTGGAACCGTGAGCCATATCCAAAGCATTTTTTGGATACAACTAAAACCCAAAATTTTCATAAATTTCAATAGGATTATCCTCAAATTAGTATTTTTCAAAGATATTTTGAAATGCTTAAACATTTTCATGCCAAGATAAATAAATCACACACGTGCTACTTGTTGTTGTAGACTACATATTGAATTCTCTAACCATTATGATGTTTGTCATTCTATATGTTTAGATTTGCATACTAACGATGTTTTGCAGGATTGTGGCATAGAAGCCCCACCAACATCTTCAAGAGAGTTCTTATCAAAAATTTTATGTGAAATAGAGGTGGCAAAATATTTTACAAGACAACATCCTTGGATGGTTCATGCGAGCATTGCGGTGGCTTGCAGCGTATGCCAGTATTTCAACATATGGAAATAATAGATGAGGTGGGACAAAAACTAGTAGAGTTCGAGAAGTATGAAATAGTGGCATACATTACAAAAGATAGGTCTCAAGAAAAAAGGTGTGATTTGGTTAATCAGAAGATTCCAATGTATCAGTTTATGTCCATGTTTCGTGACAATATAGTGTATGAGTATGCAAGGAATACCCATAGAGCTTGATGGTTGGACAAACAATTCAAGCTATGCAAGGACACCTTTCCAATTGGAAGCATACTATCAATTGTTGACTTTGTAGAGAACTACACTAGTCTATAGCCATAATGTGAGGTGCAATCACAATATTACAACTCCAGACAGGTTTCAATATTTATGCACATAACATTCATTCATGCAACTGATAGTATAGAGGACCAAAGGAAGGTATTGAGGGAGTATCACTTTTATATTAGTGATGATGACACACATTCTCTAGAGTTTGTGCAAGGTTGCTTCTACATATTCTACAGTGATTTGGCTCATAGGGGCATAACATACAGTCCACATATAATATGGTAGGATAACTGTGCAACACAGTTCAAGAACTCATGCATGTTCTACTAGTTAAGTAGGATGCATGTCATTACAAGTGTTCAATATATGTGGAAAATTTGTGAGGCTGAGCATGGAAAGGGGGAGCATGATGGTGCAGAAGCATGTGTGAAAAGAGCATTAGCATGAGAAGAGTTAAAGTATAAAGACAATGCAAAGTTGACAGATGCAAAATCAATCATCGAGTGGTGTAATGCTTCAATGGGTCTAGGTAATGAAGGTACATCTTCAGTTCGTAGATTTTTTTGGTTGAAGGATGATACTAGCATTGCACCATATGAGGATTGTTGTACACTAATAGGATCGAGTGAGCTACACTCTTTCCTTAGCTCAGATGCAGGTTCATGGAGTATCAATACACAGAAGATAGCATGATTTTATTCTTCATGTACAATGAAAGCCTATAATGATTGCGAGTCAGAGGAGGAGGTTGAAAAATGGTCAACAAGTTATCTTATCCCACTTCACACGTATCACCCTCCAATGACATTGGAATTAACACAGATGGAATCAACGGTTTAATTTGACCACATATCAAATCTAGTTCAACTAGGTAATATATCTTCTTGCTTAGTTTTTGAAATTCCTATTGTTATCTTACTTTGTAGTGTATTCACAATGTTGACTAATTTCAAGAGATTTGCTGCACATATCAATGCAGGGAATGTTTATGGAGTTATTATAGATGAAGACAATGAAAATGGAACTGACTATTACTTGTGTTGTTGTGTTGAGGCCAAAAAGAAATTGGAGGCCCCAGTTATAGATGGAGAAAACATCAAATACCCAACAGGATTTGTTGTTGTTACCAGAACGTGGCTTAGAAGGTACCCACATAAGAGTGTTAAATATTGGATGTTTCAGGACTTTGACACACATCGTAAGATTCTTCATTACTCAAACCTTATCGTGGAATCCAATGTTTGTTTGACCAAATATGTCGGTAGACCTTTGAACAAGACCTTGTGGAAGGTCTGTGAGTTTGACCATGAGGCAATACTTGACACAATAAAGAGTAGATTAGACCTCGATGGTTCGTTGGATTAATTTGTAAGTATGCAATGGAACATAGATTTTTGGGACCCACTTGCTTTCTAACGCTTTGAGTTTTTCACCTAAAAGGAGAAAGAGGGGTAAAAAATGCTTATTCTCACATTCAAAGATTTGTGTGATATGGATGGAATATGGATGCATTGTTTGAATGTAAGAAACTAATAAGATTGATTGACTAATGAATAGAAACTAAAGGAAAGCAACTTGTTTGAAAACACATTATGCAATTCAACAATGAACTAAATGAATGCAAAACTTAACAAAATTGAATCAAACTGAAAGTGTGCACTTGGAACCTTGATGAAGACTAGAAATTACAATTGAAATGCTTTTGATGCTGATTTTCAGGCTTGGTGGGACTCATTCGCCATTTTGGGCGAATAAGTCCCAGTTCTGAAAAATTGAGTCAGAACCTGTTTCTGACAAAAGGGTATCTAAAAATGCAGAAAAATAAAAACTGAATTTGGAGTAGGATTCATTGACCACCCATGGAAAATGAGTCCACTTTTGAATTTCTAAATTTTCAAAAGTTGAATCCGGAGCTTCCGATCTGCACTTTGACTTCCTATAGGTGTCCGCTTTCGAAACTCTAATTTACGGGTTTGAAAATGAATTTTTGTTGATATTTTGACTTTTTGAATGAAGCGAAGACTTGAGAAACCTTCCAACTTGATCTTCAATGATTTTCAAGCTTCCAAGAGACCTAAATCTGTAAACACACAAGGCAAGAGAGATAAATGTTGAATGTTAGGGCATGTGGGTTTTCCTTGGTCAAACCCCTTTTAGGTAATTAAACCAAAATGATGAAACAATGGAATGAAACATGTAATAAGGGAAGTGATTACGTTGCCATGATGTTTGATCTTGAAATTCTGCAGCAAAACATCAAGAATCTGCCCTTGAATGTCTGAAAATTGATCTTGAATAGCTTGTAATGTTGAAACCCTAAGTTGCTTGACTTGGGATGGAAGAATGATGGATGAATGATAAAGAATGGATTAGGAGATTGTGAGAGATGAGAGAGAGACATAAAATGAGAAGAATAACACTTATTTATATAATCTTGTGCCTTAGTAAGTTGATGATACCTCATCACAGGTCGACATCAAGTGATTTTGAATAAAAACCTAAAAGAAAATTTAAAATATTTTGAATTTGGAGCCAAGGGGGACTCATTTGCCACCCATGGCGAATGGGTCCCACCTAGGACCTGAAAATGGGTGTTAGGAATTAAGTCACATTTAATGTTATTTGTCGGGTTTACATTCAAAAATACACTTAATTAAAGCTTATAAGGGCATAAAGGGGTCCAATAAAGCATAAGAAAGGTTTAAATGGTGAAATTATGCCTAGAAAAGTGTGAAATCTTGTTACAAGACTTTACAACACTTCAAAATAGGACTTGTTTAGTGATGAAGAGGTAGTTTTTAGGTGAATTGTAATGAATAGAGTCTAGAAGAGTGTAAAAATGTTTTACAACACTTCACAACGCCTTCACAAGACATCATTAAATGCATTTGAAAGTGTCGAAGACCTAGTGTGGATGTGAAAAACACCTCACAACACTAAATCAAAGCCTCATTAAGTCAATTTATCATGAATTAATCCCATGTCAAGCAAAGGGTACTTTTTTCTACAACACATTTAGCCCCCACTTTAGTGAGAGGATGAACTTGCTTCAAATTCACACTAAAGTAGAAATTCAAGAGAGATTCGAGTGTACAGATGCAGATGACAAAGAATGAAAAAGATCAAGAAGGAAGTCAAGCCCCTAGGATCAAAGATCCTAAGTCAAACCAACAAGATACAAAATCATGCAAGGGGGTGAAAAAGATGTTCTCACTCTGGGGCCATAGAACATTGGGTCATCCATGGGGTGAGTTGTCCCATAGAAGTAATTTGAAAAATAAAAAGGTGGATCAAGCTTCAACCGTTTGTCCAATTAGTTGTGGATCAAATCTAGGTTGTTTGTCCAAAAAGAAAATGCATACTCACTTTGGGGTGATGGAACTCTTGGCTATCTGTCGGGTGAGAAATCCCAAAAGGTGAGAAACATACACTAATTGGTATGCACTCAAACACATAGGTGGCTTTGGGGAAAGTCGTTCCATTGAATGGGCTTCCCGCTCAACCATATTAAATTTATACCTCTTGATAACTTTAACAAGGCGTCACAAAGGAAAATTATTTTCAAGCTCTATGAGGTAAGAAAAACTTTGTATGCTTGACACTCATAGACATTGTTAATGCTAAGTGTAAGAAATGTTCAAAGGTATTTTTCTTAGTTTGTGCAAGGTCTCATCTTAGGGAACATCATGCCAAATGTATCCAAGAGAGGATAAGTACAAATGGTCTCATCTTGTTTCCAAAAGGGGATTAGTGCAAGGTCTCATCTTGAACAACATTTTACCTAATGTTTCCAAGAAAGGGAATTGCAAGAAAAATAAAATCATAGAATGAAATGTGAGTGGTGATGTATGCCCCGACTTTAAAGTGGTTGTGAGCACCAATACTGTGAGAAATTGCTTTAAAGTAGAAGAAGAGGACATGAGAGCTTAATTGTAAAGCCCTATGCCAAGTCATATGTTTTCGAGAAGCTATGTCATGAAAAGGGTAGTATGTCATATGTGAACCAACTTAAGGCATGTTGTCCACATCCCAAGCTTGCTCTTATGTATTCATAAAAGGTTAACAACTAGCCCAAGGAGGCGACCACAAGTGACATACGAGGACAAGACTTGCTAAACCCCTTGCCCCCACTAAGTGCATGACAAAGGTGAGCCGAAACGATTGATGAAATATAGGCGAGAGTGAAATTAGTATCAATTAGAGGAATTAGGTGCCCCCACATAGGGAAGCATACCAAACTCCTAAAAATGTTGGATTTTATGACTCAAAGCTTGACATTCATTAGTGGAGTGACCATGAACTCTATGATATACACAAAATGGAGTCTGGTAATAACCATTCTTTTGAGTTCATGGAGGGAGGGTGATCAAGTGATCTTAGAGGAGTCTCGAAAAGATATCCTCTTGATTTATGGTAGAAGGTGGTCTTGTGGTTGGTGTGAAAGATACATCTTGCTTAGTAGTAGCTGTCATACTTACGTAAGACTCTATAGATTGCAAGATTTTGTTCACTCCCTAGGAGGATATAAAATCTAACGAATTCAAATCATGAGCATTTTGTGAGATGACATGGGAACTAAGCGAAGGTGTAGTTGTTTGTTTTATGTTTGAGAAAGGATTACACTTTCGTTTTCAATGTAAAATTCTTTAGGTTACAAGACGGGGCATTACAAATTGGTATCAGAGCAAAGGTTCTAACACTAGACGCTCTGGGTAATTGTGAGCCCATTAGGTTGACCTAGATGTTAGACTATGTAGTATCATTTTTTGTTAGCCTTGTCTATTTTGTATCTGTGACTCATTTTTTTTTTATGTGTAGGATCATGCCTAGGCGTCGTACTAGAGGTCATGGTAGAGGTTGAGGTGGAGGTTGTGGGCCAATCCCTCAGGTTACTCCACCTCAGAGCTCCCACAAGAGTGAACATGCTGAACAGTTGAGTCCTCAGTTGGAATAGACAAGTGAGGAACGAATCCCAATTTAGCTAGAGGTTGAGGGAGCTCAGTTGCGTCCCCTACTAGAAGAGGTACTTGCCAGATTTGGTTTGAGGCAGGAAGTAGATCAGGAGGTGGTTAGGGAACGTGATAGATCTCCTAGGAGGATTGTTAGTACTGTAGAGTAGGATGCCATAGTTGCAGGACATATGAGGGATTTGTTGAGGGCACACCCTACTACATTTGATGGCATAGGTGGAGGTCTAGAGGCAAAGACCTGGTTATTAAACTTGGGTAGATGTTTTGCTATGCACCCATACAGTAGCAATACCCGAGCTAGATGCACCATCATGCATTTAAGAGGTTTTGCCTCTACTTGGTGGTGTTTGGAGGAGCAGAAGCTCCATTTAGAGATTGGGTTAGTTTCTTGGGAGATTTTCTTGGAGAGGTTTATAGCATGGTTTTTATCTAAACATTGGAGGCAACGATGAGCTGATGAGTTTCATGATTTGCGTCAGATAGCTCTATCTGTTGAGCAGTATGAACATAGATTTTATGAACTTAAACAATATGCAGGAATTGGAGATGATGAGGCGATGCTGGTACAACATTTTATTAGGGGTTTGAATGCCCGTATTAGTGGAGGAGTTAGAGTCTTCAAATTGAAAACTATGGAAGTTGCAATTGAGAAAGCGCACATTGTGGAAGAGAATCTGGCTTTAGCATTGGGTGGACATACAGGTGTCCAAATAGGTAGTGCTCCTATAGCAGGTATTGGTCCACGAGGTGGTCAGATACAGACAGGAGGTTCCTCTAGGAACCAATAGCCACCCACTAAGGGTGGACAACAACAACAACAGTGTAATCCTCAAAAGAATAAGAATACTCAGCCTCAGCATGGTAACAATTTTCGGTCTCAACATGGTGGTGGTTGGTTTTAGAATGAGAGAGATCAAAATTGGCAGCAAGTTCAACGTGATCGTTCTAATAAGCTTGCACAGAGTTTTCAGTCTGCAGTTAATGGAGGTAGTTTTCCACTGTCTAGTGTACCTCCAGGTGATAGAGGATTCAAAAGGAGTATAAAATGTTTTACTTGTGGCCAACAGGGTCACATTGCTCGTCAGTTTCCTCAGAAGGGTACTTCTGGGTTTAGTCAAAGACCAGCGGCTTTAGAGTCGACTGTAGGATATGCAAGCAGGTCGCATAGGGTGTTTACCGTGGTGGATAACCACCAGGTTGAGCACTAGGGTGCAGTTGGAGAGGTTCCTAGTGGAGGATTGGCATCGTTCTTTGGAAACTATGCACATCCTTCAATGTCAAGAGTTGATCCTCAGGGGTCGAGACGTTGACCGGGTACAGATCTAGAGGGATCCTAGTGGCTAGTCTTCTATTTCTTGGGAGGATGTATTCTAGATGTGTGTGTTATCTGTTTTCTGTTTGCAGGCTTCCAGAAGTAAGCCTTATCCTAGGGGGGAGGATGTAGTACCCCTCCATTTTGCTTATGTTTATTGTTAGCATGTTTTCACTTTGATAGACCATGGTACTTTGTTTTGATGTATTGATCCCTGACATTAGATCGATGGTGGATTTATTTTGTGATGTGATGATACATTGTATGGTGGTAATTATTTCTAACATGCTTTATGTTAGCATAGATGTTTACTTCAGATGTTACTGCTATATATATGCTTGTGGTAGACTAATTATTATTCATTTTGTTAGTTTGATGTGATATGTATTGGTGTGGAGAACGGAGTTGCATTACTCGCTTGCGAGTGCCATGTGATTTTCGTGATTTTCTCCTCACGGTGTGTTTGAATAATGGATTATATACATGTGTGTTATTTGTTTGATTGTAGGATTGCAGGTACATGACACTGACTCCACCTGGTTTCATAGGTCTGAGCGTGTCTAGACTCAATGGTAATGTTGATTGGGAGGTAATAACGAGGTTTTTCCTAGTCTAGTCTCAAACCCAGTCACAGTATGTCGTCAGTTTAGGTCTGGTAATTTTTGGGTGTTTCATCTGTGTCTATTTGGATTATTTGTTATGAAAGGTTAATTTTGTGAATTTAATGGTAGATTAATGCTCTTTTTAATTTAATGCTCATTTAAATTAATTTTAAATATTGTAGATAAAAGCTTTATATTTTATTTAATTAATTAAATTAGTTTATTTGGTTAAATAATTTAATCTTTGTGATTAAAGTTATTTTATTAAATAAATAAATAAATTAATTAAAAGTTATTTTTATTGTGAGAATAGATTAAATATAAACTAAATGATTTGTGGGAAATGAAATTTTAAATATGTGTTAGAAATGAAATTAGTTTTTGATTTTTTTTAATTCTTTAAAATAAATTGAATTCTTGATAATTGAGGAAAGAAAGAATCCGTGAGTTTGTTAGAAGATATTTTTCTTCTTTGCTATGTGTGTAAAATTTATTGCAAATTTCTTGTTGAGGATTCTCTCAGAGAAGATATTATGAGATTTGGGGAAAACAAGAAAACACTTCGCGGGAAATGAGAAAGAACAGAGAATTGTTGAAATTTTTTGTGATGTTATTGGGTTTTTGATTTAAATTTCTAGAAGAGGTTCTCAGATAGATTTTTGTTCAGTTTTTGCATTCTTTTGGAAAGTGGTGATTTGAAAGGGTTTTGGAGGTTGCACGTAGCAGGCAAAGCTTCTCTTCAACAATCAAATTCTTCAAGCTACAAGAATACATGTTTTTCCCTATTTATTTAATTTATTTTCTTTTGAAAAGTTTTCTTGTAAAAAGAATTTCTTTTGTAGAAGATTTGTTAAAATTTGTTAAATAAAAGATTCCTATAGAAGAAATTTTTATTAAAGTTTTTGTTCTTCTCGGTAAATTATTCTGTAGAAATTTGTTGTCTTTCTGTGAGAATTTCAACAAAACAAGATTTTATAGTGAAATAAGAGAAAACAATAGAAAAGTTTCGAAAAGAAACAGAAGAAATCTCTGTGTATTTATAAATAAAATTCTCTGTTAAATCTGGTGTTAAATTTGGGGAAAAGAAATCCTTGTGATGACTGTAGAAAAGATTTAGAGGATTTAACTTGGAAACCCTTTGTTATTGAATTGAAAATCCTCTGTTGTTGAAATTAAAGATTTTTGACAAAATTTGTATTTAATTGATGGTTTTCCCAATTTTCTGTAGAAAACCCTATGGAAAGTAATTACCTGATTACACTATTTTACTTAATGTATAAATTGTGTATATATATATATGTATATAAATTATATATATACATATACATATATATATATATATTGTGAAACTGTTATAAAATTTTAATTTCCAGGAGCTGCGAAATCCATTTGCGTATTTTGGAGAACCCCAGATATTTTATAGGCAGAAATTTCATTTTAAAAAAATTAGAAAATATGTGATACACATTGGGGGGCTGCAGGGGCTACCCCCACAGCCGCTCCATATAGGGCGACAGCTGTGGAGGTAGCTGGCGCTGCCCTCATAGGCAGTGACGACTGCCAACACAGCCGCTACCCCATATGGGGTAGGTTGCGTATGGCTGCCTCTACATAGATTAGTGGCTGTGTGAGACGCAACCTGTTAAAACCCTAATTTTCCATAAGTTTTGATTTATGAATTTTGGATTTGTTTAATGTTTGCGAATTTTGAAATTATGTTAATTTAATTATATATATATATATCATATATATAAACATATATATATATATATATATATAGTATATATATATGTTTATATGTATATATGTATATATGTATATATACTTTTAATTGCTATATACATTTATAGTATAAAGAAAATACTTTAGTATTTAAATAAGATATTTAAAAAAAAAAATTAATGCATGTAAAGTATGAGTTTAACTATTTTTAAAATAATAGGATTGAAAGAGAAAATTTGGTATTTACTTTTATATGAATTTGAGAAAATCAAAATTAGATTAATTATTAAAATTTCTTTTATTAATTGAGAAAAGAACTATAATGAAGTTGTTTTATTTTCATGCTATTTCTAATTGAATTGATTGGATTTAGTAAATCCTAACATTAGATTTTTATTATGCTTGATTTGTTTTAGATTATTTCTATTCTTTTGGGCAAATTGGGATTACTTTAAATTATAAGTCTTCTAGATAAGTTTGTTAATGAGGGATTTGTTAATTGTTTTAAATTCAATCTTTTGAGTTAACTAGGGTAGTGCACATAGTTTTGTATGGTTTTTAGACACCTGGTTCTGTGAATAGGTTGTGATGTCTATTGTTATATGATTGGTGTTTGATACTAGTTTATGTGCACTTTTTTGACCTTAGTTAGAGGACTTAGATTCCTTGTGTTATTTTTAGGGGAGTGGCTCTTTGTGAGGGCCGACACACAAAGTGGTGCCTAGGTAACTCATGTAGAGTTAGTTAATCAGTAAAAACTAAATCAACACATTGGGTATTCTAAAATATTTAATTGGATTAATTATGCCTCACTCATGGACTCAAGGGCTAGTTCAGACTTGAGAATGAGTTGAGAAGGCCTGGAATGGCAAAGTCGATATCTTGTTATTTTAAAAGATAATTGATTCCACAACAGATTGCATATGGGGCTGGGTTTCGTAAGAGGTTACCAGGGTAACCCAAGTTGGGGGCTGAAACCTAGGAAGAAACACCAGGTTAACCTATGCAAAATTGTGATGACACTCCACCTATAATAATAGTATCCTTGTGAACTTAGTATATTTGATCATTCTGTTCTGGAAGCAATGTAACCAATAAGTTAAGTTTGTACTTGTATAGTTTTGTCTATGGTTTTTCTTGTGTCTAGGGTTTGAAGGTTATGTCTAGGGAACCTTTTTACTATCTCCTAGTATGGGGGTGGACCTACGAGTACCACATGGTTGGGTGGAACGTGCACCTTACTCTGTTGGGTCCCTAGTTTTTGTTCGTGGCAACGAGTACTTCTTGGATGGAGAGCTCGTATGTGGATAAATGTACTTTCTTATTTGTATCAGTGGAAACTTTATATATGTATCACTCCTCAATTGTTAACGAGGTGATCAATTGTAATATGTAATTGTATACATTTATTTGACCTACCTCATTTGGAAAATGAGTATTGTAATGTTATTTCAAGTGTAATGTAAGAAAGAATCTTATTTGTACATTATACCTTCATTGATGTAATTTATATGTTATTCAATGTATGCTTTTAAGTTTATGCGAATTAAATACATGCTATATTAAATACTATTGTCATCTATGGGATTTTCAATTAGTGTGTCATCGTGTTACTTAGGGAATGTTTGCAATTAGTAAAGTTAATGTTACACTTAAAAAAAAAAATTATTACACTTTCGTTGTCAATGCAACATTCTTTAGGTTACAACACGGGGCATTACAGATCCCTTATGATGGCATCCAAAATAATCAAAAAAAGAAACATACACACGACGGTTGAGAAGTCCAAGTTTTCCACACAAAAAGCATATGATCATCCTCAAGTCTAGAAAGTGCAAGATGTTTTTTAATTATCCTCCATTCCCTTACCAAAAGATACAAGAAATTTTAAATGCGTACAATAGTGGAACTTGGAAACATTTTATTTTTCCTCAATTAACAACTTTGGTTGTGAAGTATTTTATCATTTTCATTTGAAATGATTTTCTATGCTGGAAAATTGGAGTCTAAGAGAAACAAGTGATGCTCTCACATATATTTATTATTTGGTGTGATAAATAAAGTTTCCACTGTTGAATCCATTTCTTATTTTTATTATAAATTATAACTTGCTTTCTCCTGAGTTCATTTCCTATACAAGAAATAATATTGAAAAAAGTTGACATATACATCTTTCGATGTGTTTATATGGCGATGGATCAAGAACATAACAATTCATTCTACATTATGAGGATTATGCTATGAAAATGTTTAAAGAATATTCAAGATAAATGTTTGTATGATAATGTATCAAGAATTTAAGTACTCATCTACTATGAATATTATGTTTTGAAAGTGTTGTGAAGATTATGTATCCTTTTCTTAATTGAGTTGTTCCAATCAAAAGATTAAATATATTAGAATCTTTTTATGAAACATTTCATGGAATACCAATTGAAAATGTGTTTTTTACTTTTAGATAAAGCATTTCATGGAACTCTTTGGATAAAACTGAATTGAGATATGTAAGAACAAGGGAGCATTAGGAAATATATCACTCAAGGATCTTAAATAAGCCTTCTCTCCCATTGCAATTTTGGGTGGATTATTACTTTCAAAGTATTGGGAATGCTTTGCCTATTTTCTAGTTGGAAATTTCCATTCTAGAAGGCTCATCTCTTGATATATTTTATACTCATTCTTAATCAATTATCAAGTTAATAATCAATGCATTTAATTACAGTTAATATTTTCTTTTCAATTTGTGTAATTTTGGAATTTGTAACTCTACTTATATTCCTAGAAATATTGAAGTTGTTTAGCATCGACTAATAAAGTTGTTTAGCATCAATCAATTAATATTCAAGATAAACCATGAAGGACATCAATGATCAATGCTAGGGCTAACCAATTAATAAGTGTACATGTGAATAAGTCAAGCATGTACATGTGAATAAGGGAAGCACAAGTAATAAAAAACACATAAGCCTTGAAGTACACACACGAATACATACTATACAAATACTATACAAAAATTAATACAAAGTATATGCATGAATACAAGGTATACACATGAAAACACGTAAGTCATAAAGTATACATTGGAATACATGTAAGTCACAAAGTATACATGTAAGTTGTAAAGTATACACTTGAATACACATAACTAATATCTATTGAACCATGAATTTATAATAGAAATATGGACACCATTGATAAAAAAATATTTTTATTAACCAAATAGCCATGTAGGCATACATCAATATATGTTGATATAAGCATAAAATATAGGTACAAAATAGCCATATAGGCTTACGAGAATGCCATATAGGAATACAATGTCAAGTATATCCAATACAAAATATGTACAAAAATGTCATATAGGCATACAACAAAGGGCTTTGGAATCAAAAGTCATCGCTCTCCATGCTCTCGAAATAAAATCTTTCCCTTTGCTTGTCGATTGGATGGCGATATGTTTGTCACTCATTTATGCTATGATCACGGAGTGCTCTTGTTGCTCCTCCTATGGTTTAGTTCTTGGTCAAGTCTTATCTATTATAATAAGAAGTAAAGACATTAATATATAGAAATTACATTATAAAAATAATATATTTATCAAAATAATCACTTACCACCATCTGATGATCACTCTCCATGAGGGAAATATTCAAATGCTCATGTTGACGCATGTTGAAGCCCTGCATAAACCATCCAAATAGAAATTAAACTACAAATCAATAACATGGTTTGATTTTTCACTAACTAACATCTATAACAATGAATGTAAATTAAAATTTAGTAATTTTCCTCATACCTCCCTTGTTAGAGCCATCGAGGAGTCTATAGCAGATGGAACACTAATCTCCATTGCCCTCTAAACATTTAGAGGTGTATCTACTTGCAACATCTGAAAATAAAACAACAAATTATTCAGTCATGAAAGCTACAATAGCGATCCATGCCATGACTTATAATGTATGAGATAATGAATTTTTTTTGAGTACTTATTAAACTATATATTTCTAACTATCATGCTTACTATTTTCCCTATCCATATCTTTTTCAAAAGCATGTGTTTTTATACTTTTACCCATAGCGGCAAGCTGGTGAACCATTTGATAAAATTCTTTCATAGACATGTATGATAACTGTGGTGGCATAGAGAAGGTAGTGAACTATTTGAAAAAATGCCTCAAAGAAATGGGGTCTCATGATGATGGAATGGCATTACAAAAAAATGTGTCATGGCATTCCATCACAATAAGACCGTATTTCTTTCAAGCATTTTTTCAAATAGTTCATTGCCTTCTCTATGGTATTATGATGGGATGGGGTGGATGGTATAGTGTGGCCTTGGTTATGAGATGGAGGGTGATCATGAAATGAAGAGGAAGGAGTGGGGACATGAACAAGTAGAATAAAAGGTGGAAGGTTCCATGGATTGGTAAATTGAGGATGGGGACCTTGAAAATAATTTGGAGGGGAATTTTGGATAATGGGTTGGTTTCTATTCTTCAAGCAGTGAGCTGTTTGAAAAAATGCCTCAGAGAAATGTGGTCTCGTGGTGATGGAATGGTATTCCATCACCACATGTGAGACCACATTTCTTCAAGACATTTTTTCATACTACTCACTACCTTAACTATGATATTGCTTACTATTATGCTTTGATAAATTTTTTTCCAAGCATCCATAGTTTGTTGGAAAGCACCTATTTTAGGCTTTTAGCCATAGTAACAAGGAAGTGAGTAGTTTGATAAAATGATTTGGTACACATTGTATGGAAAATGTGGTAGCATAGAAAAGGTGGTGAGATTTTTGAAGAAATGCCTCAAAGAAATGTGGTTTCATGGTGATGGAATGACATTCCATCACCATGAGATTCCATCACCATGAGACCACATTTATTCGAGGCATTTTGTCAAACTACTCATTGTGTTGTCTATGCTATTGCTTACTATTATGCTTTGATAGATTTTTTCCAAGCATCTATAGTTTGTTAGAAAACACCTTTTTTAAGATTTAGCCATAACAACGAGGAAATGATCTATTTAATAAAATGCTTCGGTAAACATGTATGGAAAATGTGGTAGCATAGAAAAGGAAGTGAGTTGTTTGAAAAAGTGCCTCAAAGAAATTGGGTCTCATGGTGATGGACATAACCATGAAACCACATTTCCTTGAGGAATTGGTTCAAACAACTCATAGCCTTGTCTATGCTATTTCTTACTATTATTCTTTCATATCTTTCTTCCAAGCATCCATATCATAGACAAGACAGTAAACGATTTGAAAAGATGCATTAGTAAAAAGTGGTCTCATGGAATGCCATGACAAAAAAATGCAATTGGAGGCCTCTCCTATTTATTACTTATGTTATGTGAAGTAACTGCATCACTGCTTATGTTGACTTTCTAAACAACTATATTGTAGTTGAAATTTTGTCATCTATCAACATCTAGTTATTAGTTATGGAATGTGAAGTAATGCTTTGAGTTTGAAAGATCTGCAATGCAATGTAATCAATGATATGAACATAAAATACACAAATCTATTAATTATAATTCATTAGTTAAACTCTTTATTCTATTACCTATGTGAAGGTTTTTCTAAATCCACTAGAATTGGGAGGTGTTCCCTTGAAACCTCCAATATTAGCCTATTCAACATCCAAAATCGCATATTAAAATACCATTCATAAAACAATGCTATTAACATGTAATAAATTTATAATTGTTTACTAGTTACATACATCAATGGTAGATGTAGTGGAGAAATAAGTGGGTGTAGGGATGGTGTATCTAGTATCAACACCGTGACCCTGAAATTTTATTAAAATCATAAAACTAAATTAGTTAATTTAATCTTGCATTTCAAAATTGAAATTTAATAAATTAAATTCAATGAACATTGTAACATTTACCTGAGTATCAATTCTGTAGTCCTCATTCAAAATGTCAGTTGCCCTCACCATCTCCATAGCTATAGATGTATCCTATGTAACTTAGCCTCTTGAGTGTCGGTGAGGTCATATGAACAAGTTGCCCTGCAAGACTGACACAAATGGGATTGAAGCCCACCACTCGAAGACTCCCTTGGATGGTGCTATAGTACAGGACTGGAATGCTGGATGACACTTTGGGTCAAAGAGCTGATGTCTTGTAAATTCTCTACCTCGGCACTCTCCTTCGTGATGGAAGGGATAATGATGCGCTCATGAGATGACCTAGTGAAAGGTCGTCTCCCTTGCCACGTAGGATCCTGTTGTGCACCGGGTCTATCTTGAGTTGACCCCCCACCTCTCCCATGGAAGTCCCTCATATCAAAATAATTCAGGATTTTGTTCAAGAGGAACTCACAATATAGTTTCCTAAGGAAATATTGTGGAACTTCACAATTGTTACATTGTGGGTAATCAAAAACCATGTACCATCTATCCAAAAAAAAGTTCCTAATTTGTTGGTGGTGACACCAAAGGATAGGAAACCTCTTCACATTGAGGGTAAGATTTGTATTTGTGTGTGGGTCAGTGAATAATGAGCACAAATAAAATTTTGTAATTTTTAGATCTTTTACATCTTTATATGATAATTTATCCTGGTAATAAGCCCTAGCTGCCCGCCTCCTATCTTGCCAACCAGTTAATTATTTGCAGATTGAATTTACATGCTTTAACATTTCTTTGAGTGAAGTTGTTAGGGTCATTCTTTCCATGGTTGAACTATTTGGATTTTTCAACCTCCTAATTAAATCCTCAATTTGTTTTTTATTGTTTTCAATTTCACTCATTAAGTTTTGCTGAGTGCCAGAAGGATGTTGAGGGATTGGTGAAGGAGATTGTTGTTGTGGTTGTTCAACTTGAGGATTTTGTTGTTGTTGTGCTTGTTGAGGATTTTGTGGAGGGTTTTTTGGTTCATTAACATCTCCTACAAATTCAAAAACTAAATATAAACAACCTAAAACTAAAAAATTCACAAAAAACAACAAACAATCCTTACCTCTTAGACCTCCTCGTCGACGTGGTAGCATCCTAGTGATGAAACAACAACAATTTGATGAAAAATATTGCAAAATGGATCCTCCCAGAACGCGAGTGTAGAAATGAGGGGTTTTGGCCACAAGTAGAAAAAAACACAATCATAATGAAAATGATTTCAAATTCTTTTTTTTCTTTTTTTCTTTTAATACCTCATAACGTGAGCATGTTAGAATGCACTAGCATTATCAGCTCATTGTGGCTAAGCCTTAGGTTTGTCACACCAAGCCATAATGTAAGCATGTTATAACATGCTCGCGTTATGAGCTTTCAATTTTTTTTTAGAAATTTGGCCACAAATTGGCTACCCATCTTGTTGTACCCATCCCCATACTTATTTCTTCTTATATTTGAATGAATATCAATTATTGAGCCTCAATATTGTGCTTATGTGAATGAATATGCTAATACAATAAAGCATTTACTATGGATGTTTTCAGTTACATGTTCAAAATTATGTTCAACATAAAAATGAAAACTATTTAAAAATAATAAAGTTAACAAATTCACTTATTTAAATAATTGTGAGTTATGTGCATTAATATTTTATTAACTTTTGTGTCTTCATGAACATATGTTGATACAAAATGAATGGAAGAAGCATCCAAGTAATCCTAATTTTTTCTGCCAACAATTCATACCAAAGATTGAACAATTTAAGGATATTGCAATAGGTAACGTTCATCAACACAAATACTATTATTGAAGTATTTCAAAGTTTAGGCCATAAGAATCATCATTTTTTAAACATGGATTGCAAATAATTCTAAAAATTTAGAAGTTTTGGTCATTAACATTATTGTCTACTACAATGTCATCCAGTGTATCATTGTCAATGTTCATATGTTCTTTCAAGTATTTATATATTTGAATGAATATCAATTATTGAGCCTCAATACTATGTTTTTTGTGCACGAATATGTTGGTATAGTAAAGCATTTATTGTGGATGTTTTTAGTTACATGTTCAAAATTATGTTCAACATAAAAATGGAAACTATAATTTAAAAATAATAAAGTTAACAAAGTTGCTTATTTAAATAATTGTGAGTTACGTGCATTAATATTTTATTAACTTTTGTGTCTTCATGAACATATGTTGATACAAAATGAATGGAAGAAGCATCCAAGTAATCCTAATTTTTCCTGCCAACATTTCATACCAAAGATTGAACAATTTAAGGATTTTGCAATAGGTAATTTGTATCGACAAAAATAATATTATTGAAGCATTTCAAAGTTTAGGCCATAAGAATCATCCTTTTTTAAACATGGATTGCAAATAATTTTGAAAATTTAGAAGTCTTGGTCATTAACATTATTGTCTGCTACAATGTCATCTAGTGTATCATTGTCAATGTTCATATGTTCTTTCAAGTATTTAATATTATCATCATCCTCATCTTGACCTACGCCATCTTCATCATCATTGAAATTTGACTGCAAACCATCTATATTGTTACCAGATGTATTTGGATCATCATTTTCTATACCATCCATATTGTTGTCTTCCATAACATCATCTAACTCTAGATTGTTGTCTTCTTGTGCCTGAACATAACCATCTTCAACATCATCATGGATGTTAGTTTCTTCAATGTTCTCTAATCCCTCTCTTATTTTCTTGGCCATCATTTTCTTACTTAGTATCCACTAATGCATTTTCAAATACATGCCTTAATATTGGATTATAATGTATAAAAAATAGCCATTTCGGGTCCAAAATATCTTCATAGAAAAATACCTACACATGAATGACATACATATATTAGACGTATGCTATAACAATTTTATTAATTAATAAACACATGCATATATTCACAATAAACTATGAATTAATAGATTAATGATCATTACCGCTTCTTGTTTGAGTTAAAGAAATACCTATTCACAATGAATTGGTAGAACATAAGGCTACTTATCCTTTGGTAGGAACCATGAGGAATCTACAAAAAACAATCCACTATGGGTATCATGTATTTGTCTCCTCTCAAATGCTTCATACCATCTACACTTAAAAATAAAACATTTTAAAGAGCGGTAATCCAACTTAATAATTTCTTCTATTTTCCCAACATATTGTAGATTCCATTCAATTATATTCTTATCTTTTGAGCTTGATCGGCTGGATTGCTTGAAGTCAACCATGATGCCATAATCAAAGGATTGTCTCTTTACATATACACTTTCTACACGATAATGTTGACCATATGCCCACATTTTTGGATATTTCCTCGATTATGAAAGACCATTTATTTTAGTGAAAACAAATATAATGATGAATATTAAAATAGTTAATAGTGTCAAAACTATAAGGAAACAACATTTTGTAAAATTTCAACTGTACCTTTCTTTCACATCCTCTAGAAATGTTGATTTCATCTTCTATTATGTTTGAATCTATACCTACATATTCTATTTGTTTTTGAATTTGTTCAATAACCCATTCTAGTGTGCAAACTTTTCTGCATTCAACAAGCAGATCAGTGGGAAGTGGAGTATTCCTTGGGTTCGATCTCTTAAACTGTCTCCTCGCTTCTAACACTTCTTGTCTCTTTTTATCATATAAATCAATCCATTTGTTCATAAATTCCATGTGGCACAGAATGAACTTGTCAAGTGTAACACTTTTGTCTACACCTATTACATGTCAACATGTTTATTTCAAACTCCAAATGTCATGCTGTTAATTTGACAAATAAATTACAGAGTAAATTAATGATTGCAAGAAAAAAAACCACACTGATCATAAATACACTTTCTAATTTCTACTTGAACACCATTAGATTGTGGTTTTTCTCCATCAATAATATCTGATGCTCATTCTTCATCCCAGAAGCATGACCCATCTACAAAATCCTTACCAAGGAATTCACTTAGGAAGAAGAATGCTTCATTCAATACATACCCTTCAACCATGCAACCCTTTGGATGTGCCTTTTTTCAAACATATCTTTTTAGAGTTCTCATATACCTCTCAAAGAAAAACATCCACCTCGTTGATACGAAACCCACCAATTCAATGTCATTGACTAGGTGTCTAGGTAATGGACTTGTAGGTCCATGAAACTTGTAGGGAGCTCCTTCTCAAATACACATACAATTTCTGCAATTTCCTTCTTCCATTTTGGCACTTCACATTCGTGGATCTCCTTGGACGTCACCCACCTAATATAAGAATAGTAAATTGTATGAACCTTTAGTCAAAAATTAAAATGCAATATAATATCTCTACGTCTCTCACACATGAACATTTCATATAACCACATACCTTGTAAATGCTGGCAATCGACTTATGGCATTCCTTAAGTCAACTATAAGACATGAATCCCCACTAATTGCCAATGGAATGATATGCTATCAAACACATTTATTAAAAGGTCATTAGTAATTTTTTCTCACACAACAAAATATCAAAATATATTTAGTACTTAATCAAGGTTACCAGTAAATGTTAAATGATGATATATAATACCTTCATAAAATTATGAAAATCATGTGTTTTAAATACTGTGATATGTCCATCAATTGTAAAAGCTTTAGCCAATGATGAACCATAGTTAGTAGGTGTCCTTATTGAAAAAATGACATTTTTTAGTTGGTCTAGCTCTTTTTTTTTTCAAAATCCACGGAGTTTCTGCATATGTTTCATTTTCCCTGTTTGGTCACAAATGTTTTCTATTAAATTTGGTATACGAAAGAGAAATATCTCTCCTTGAAGACAAGGTGTCCTCTTTGCTTGATATATGCAAAATATAGAATTTGGTAGATTTTTGAAGACGTGCATATGATGTAATAGGTGAGATATTAATAGATCCTTCTAGTAAGGGAGCTCATAAAATATGGATTTCCTTTTTATTCCTTCTGGCATATTAACTACAACTTGTTCTGGTTCTTCAATTGAATCACTTTGATCAAAAAAATCTTCCCAAGCTTTCAATTCAGCATCTTCATACTTCTTAAGCCAATCACCTAGACCCATAATCATAGGAGGGCCTCTATTTTCAACTTTTCCATCAAATTGATTCTTCAGGAAATTTCTAAACTTATGATCTAGTGGTAGAAAAACCATGTTGTTTGCATAAATAAATTTATGTAGATCTTTAGAATATCGCCCTTGAAATTTTTCTACACATCTTGGACATGCAAACATCCCCTTTGTTTGAAGCCCTGCAATTCAATAAGTAATGTTAATAACGTCAAAAAAATAGTATACATCTAAGTATGAAAGTTGGGATGAAAATAAATTATGAGTGTAAACACGTAAATATTTTATCTTACCAAAACAAACATCAAGTCCCGGGAAATCATGAATAGTCCAACATAGCACACCATATAACATGAAGGACCTATTTGATGGAGGATGTGATATGCCATACATTCTTATGCCTTTCCATAGTAGTTGCATCTCATCAATAAAAGATGCAAGATAAACATCCATGTTTTTAACTTGATGTTTTCCTGGAACAATGAGAGTCAACATAAGGTGCTTTTTTCTAACACTCATCCATGGGAGAATATTGTATACTATCAATCTGACTAGCCAAACAATATAATTTGAGCTTAGGAAAGAGAATGTGCACACTCCATCAATTGCAAGACCAAACCTGATACTATGGGGTTCATCTTTGAATTTTCTTGGCCATTTTTCCTCTATGTGTTTCATTGCTTTGGAGTCAGTCAGAATTTGCATGAATCCATCTTTACTCCTGTTATTTGCATGCCATTCCATCAATTGTGTAAGTGACTTGCAATGAAACATTTGTTGAAGTCTAGGTATAATTGGCATGTGACATATAACCCTCTTTGGAACTGTAGGACCATGTACATCTGTAAGATATCTCTTCTCTTTGCATACATGGTATTCTAACTTATTTTGATATTCATGTCTATATAAAATGAAACCATTTTTACATGAATGAATTTTCTTATATTCAATCCCCAACTCAACCAACAACAAACGTGCCTCTCTGCAAGTTCATGGAAACACATTCTCTTCAAGGAATATTTTAGTTTTTAGTGCCCTGGAAGATTACCAGAGATTAAATCAATTGAATGTTTGACTTATGATGAACATGTTTGATATGCCAATCTACATTAGGACTGTTTATATACAATACATGGTTTTAAAATCCCCTTAAAGAAATATAAACGGAGTTGATGAATGTTTATGAATTATGTACAATTAACAATGCAAAGTAAGAAATAGATTTCAACTCACTTCAGTAGGGTAGTGAATCTTTTGTTTGACCAACCAAATAGTGACTTGATTTCTAATAATATTAGTGTGCATGCCAATTTTGAGGACTACTTGTACCCTATTTGAACATGGGTTTCTTCGCTGCTTGCTTGATGGAGTCTTTCAAGTTGTTATCATCAACATTACACAAGGTGGTAATTACCCATGCTATCATCGTTACTGTCAACCATATGATCATTATTGTCATCATTGTTTCCATCCCCAAAGAAACTTGTAAGAATTTCATTCAATCCTTCTTCATACACTGCATTTTCACTATCATGAACATCATCATTAAGGCTAGGTGGCATGTCATCAGTGTATGCAGATCTCATCAACTCTTCAAATTTCTCATCTACTACTTATTCTCTTCAATGTTGCTCTTTTCACCCTGGTATTGTTTAAAGGATGGTTTGGGTCATCCCATCCAAATCTTAATAACCTAGTTGGATCTTGGGTATTAGTATGTGTTTCATCAACATCTTCTACCTATCAAGAAACAAAAGCATTATTTAATGTTTGGAAACAATTGGATAAATCATAAATGTATCAATTTCAAAGAAATATAATAAAATATGGCTTAAAAATAAATAAAAAAAAATGTATGAACATAAATACATCAATTGAATAATGGAAAAAGGTATGTGCAGGATCATCATGGAAAAAACAGGCCCTTAAGTGGCAAAAAATTCAAAAAAATCAGAGTTAGGAAACTTGACATTAAAATTTCAATAAGTTATCTATATTATTTCAAAAATATGTAAGAATAGAATCTGTAGAAAATTGAATGCAGTTTCTAAACCAATAGGTTTTTAAAAAAAAAAAAAAAAATCTATTTGGAGAAAATTTGAAATTTCAATGCAGTGGTACTTAAATTTCAGGGAAAAAATAAGAAGTAGGTGTCTCTCTAACCACCCTAACCACAGTAAAATGATAATATTTTTTTATAAGATTTTAGATATAAGTAGAGAACTCATGACCTGATGTGATGCATATTTTTTTCTATTTTTTTTCCATGTAAATAATTAATTATGAATTTTTTATTACAACTTTTTAAAAAATATAAAAACTCGTATGTTTGACCACCTTAACTTGGTCAAAACTTCATGAAATTCAATTTTTATTTTTTTAATCCTATAGTATGCAAAGCATAGAAGGTGACACATATTTTGGATTCAAAAAATGTGATACCATTTGAAAGCTATAGATGTTTTTCAATCAACCTATTAATCAGGACATTAGTCGTAATTTGAATAGAAAAATCAATAATAATTACTTATTAAATTCAAAGTAAAGCATAATTTATATCATTGGAAAGCTGAAAATCTCCTTTAAAAACCCTGTTCATTTCATCAATTTTGGGTAAGAAAATAGTCATCAACCACATACCCATCATATTGCCACTTTTTAGCCCATCATGATCCTACACATACCCAAAATTATTTTATAGACTACCTTTTTTATACAATAATTTAAATAAAACAAAATTTTGACAACATAGTTTATAAAACATCAGTCCAAATTCATTTATTATTCTTTGGTTTTCTGCCCTTAAGAACATCCTTAGGGAGACCTTGTTCTTCCCTTTTCTTTCGCGCAAGAGTGCATTTTAAGAAGGGGTAATCAATCAATAACTCATCCCCAATGGTGAGGTCCATAATATCCTCAACCATTATCAATCTATCAACCTCTCTTTCCATATCTCCATCTTTATCATTTATAACCTCAACAATCAATTATCAACCTCTCTTTCCATATCTCCATCTTTATCATTTATAACCTCAACAAATTGATAATTCAGTCTTACAGTAGGGTCCCTTCCCGTACTACTATTTATAAATCCTACAATATTTTTGTGTGTATGCATTTCCATATATATACATAAGATGACCTCTATTCATTTCTTTTTCACTTTCCAATTGGAGAATATTTGTATACATATTCAAATTTAGACCATATGCTGACATGCTAGGCTTATATTCTACTAGCCTTCTCCATTCACCACTGTAATATGATGCACCATAATATGGAATTAATCTCCTAGTAGTTTTTTTTGAATTGTTTCTATGTTTAGCTTCCACAAGTACATTTTGGACAATAATGAGGCCTAGATTCACTCCATGAATATTGGAGGGTCTTATCATGTAGCTGTATCCCCAAAATTGAAACACCTTGTACTCTCTAGGTAGTTGTTGATCACTAGGCCAAGCACAATATAGTCAACAATCAAATGTCTCTTTGTAAATTGATCTCAAACTCAAGGGAAAGTCATCATCTCCATCACTTTCATTCTCATAGGGTATATAGTCCACTTTTCCCCTTGTCTTTAAGCAAATTATGCATCTTTAAACCGATTCTTGTTCTGTTACTTGTTTTTATCAATTCCTCAGGTTCCAAGCTAGTATATTGGCACATATTTTTGTTATATGTATCATCTAATAAATGATCATTTCCCTCTAGGTTGGATGTCAGTGATCCAGGAAACTTTATACCAAGAACTTTATCTTGCAAGTATCCATTAAGAAAAAAATTAGTTATTTAAATTTAATATAAAACAATGTTTAAACAAAGTATACATGTTATTTATATCAAATTGGAAAATTCCTTACCACAATTCCTATTGGATTTAAATTGATTGTAGGAGGAATACTACCTACTGGAAGCTCATAATATATGTAACGTATTTATACGATGGATCATTTGAATTGTTTATTTCCACGACATACAAAACATCCACAAACAACAATTTTCTCAAATTATTCATCCCATGTACTATACTCCTAACCAACCTCTTGTTTAGTGCAATCATTTTTTGTGTCTGTAGGATCCATTTTCATATCCTCATCCACCCATTTTCCTCTACGTGATTTAACATTTTTAGGTCCACGTCCACATACATATCTTATTCTTTTGCTAGTTGAACACTCAGGCTCTACATTTGCTCCAATCTCCATCTAAAATAATCAACAACATGCATTAATTTATATTTCAAGATTGGATAATACATTATAAATTTTAATAATACTGTGAAAAAATATGGACGTATCACAAAATTCCATCAAATCATTTTTTCCTAAGTCAAAATTTGAGTACCTGATGTCCCACTACATCTGTTGTGTCCTCATTTGATATGACACGATCTATTTCCATGGCCTCGTCTAGCCCCTATAATACACAACATAGTAAATAATGTTTAGTACACCAATTATATCATTTCAACGAATATGCTATCCAACACAAAACCTCACTTTAGCCATATATTTGACATATTGATATCATGTTTTGTCCATCCTAATTTTCAAACTTTTCCCTTGATCATAGAATCACATTTAATCACCATTCCTATACATTTTCAACCAATAAGTTTGACCTTAGAGACCTCATGGACAAAAAAATACTTTATCTCCTCTATGTTGTAGCATTTGTGAATTCATAAACACCTTCCTCCTTTGGTTGAGGTTGCTTTCTCTTCTTACCTCTATTGTATCTACGGATTCTATTGTCATATCTATTTCCACCCACTTTCCTCTCTAGGATTTAGTATTTCTACGTCATCTAGGTCATCTCTCCATGGCCTCCTCTAGATCTTGTAATACACAACAATGAAAATAGTTGTACATAATAGCTGTGCACCAAGAGAATATTGTTAAAATTATCTATTTAATACACTCGCTTTTCATTAAGACGCACTATGAAAAACAAAATAGGAAATTGCAAAAAATTTCTCTTCACAAAAATTTTACATGCGGAATCTTGAGAACTAGAGCTCAAATCTTATGATTACAAGATGACTACAAATTCACATCAAAAATACATTTATTTACAAGCTCACTAAAAATAAAACCTATTACTAATAATTTTAGCTGAACATCCCTTCCATGGTCCCTTGTTATCCTAGATGAAAAAAAACCTATTACTAATAATTTTAGTTGGTTCTCTACCTTACACTTCTTCCACAAATTCATTAAAACCATATATATTTTCTCTTTGAAAACTAGAGATTGGATTCCTTATTCTTTACTGAAACCTACTTTAGGATGCAATGATGAGATCTAATCAAGAATTGAATGATGAGATCTAACAAAGTGTAAAAAAATGTCAAAATATGTAATATATGCATGGATAAAGGCAATAGACAAATATATATGATAATACATGATGAATGATCTATCAATAATACATTAAATAAGGGTGGGTTAGTGGGATCAAAGAGATTACACAAAAAATACCAAAATATAATCAAGATAATAGCAATGAAACATAGAGAAGGGGTGCATCCAAGCCCTAATAAAGTATAAAATGAATCATATCTACTTAAAAATGTTAGATTTATAACCTTAATGTAGAAGGATAAACTCTAAGGATGAAACCTAAGTGTGTTTAAGAATGTTTGGTTCGTAAATTTATGTAAGGAAAAATAACATGCCTCACATAAATATCCCAAGTAAATTAATTAAATCAAAATGAATAAATAATATAACCTACACAGGATAAAGAGTTGAGAGTAATAACACCACTAAAATAAATGCTCAAAATTTAATAATAAAAATAATGGTATTTAGCTCTAGGTTCAATGAAGATACAACTATGCTAGACATTGCTAAGTGATTTATCAATGCAACAATAACTAGGACTATAAAAAACTATCTCAAAACTATAAAATTCATGATGCTTCATTCCAATACACTTCCATGGTTATGGAATTGATCTAAGTGCATATAAATATGAACCTGCACGTAGAACTAACCTTAACTATAGATATAATCTTCACTAAATTGGATGTATATAATTTATTATCTTGATTGAGATCTACAACCTATGTCTAAGAGGGGTCATGTCGATAGACATTATTGAGGATTTTGTCAGGCTAGGATATTTCTCCTTTAGTTAAAATCCTATTACTAATTTAATAATAAAAATAAATGATTGAAGACAATAGGGAAGCATGTAATATACATAGGATGTTGATGCAATGTCAATGTCACATGATAATGATTTAGTTCTTATAGATGATTTTTCATAATTCCCCAATAATCCCTATATCTAAGATGATAGTAATGAATTAGGGTCTGTCCTTTTATACAAATCCATAACATGCAATTTGAAATATTTTATGCTTTAGATGACTCATCTAGTTGTATAGGGTGAACATGGGCCCATTTAAATTTAAATTTAAAAGTTTAGGGGTCATTTCTGAGTTCACAAATCTAACCTCTATTAGTTTTGCACCCACAAAATTGACATGGGATAAGGAATAGATAAAATAGGTAACCATGATTACTCCCTTGGAACATATGAACATGAAGTCAATTTAGGATCAATTTATTTATCAACTTCCCAGAAAAATACATCATTTTGCAATGCTAGGCACTAAATTAGGCACACTTTGTGCCGCCTTTGGTGCCCCAAACAGATTACATTTAGGTCTAAAAGTTAGCACTAACTATATTGACTATGGCACTGACTACTGAATCAAAATAAATAAATAAAAACTTCTCGCATGAAGGAAGAGATGAGAGGAGAAAAATGCCACACGAAGGAAGAGAGGAGAAAAAAGGGAAAAATGCCATGTGAAGGAAAAGAGGAGGGCACCCTCTAAGGGATCGACTATGAGCAAGTAGATGAGAAATTCGATTTAGTTTGCGACACCATAGGTAAGGTTACAATTTTTTTTCGTTCCCACAAATAGTTTTGTTTGGATTAAATGGAGAGGATTGTGAAGAAAGGGTTGTGAATATTGTTTTTTTTATAAGTGAATCATTCAAGTCTCATGTGGTTGCAAAGGAGGAGGGTAAAATTGTAGATATTGCATTATTTTCTCTCCATCCAAGAGTAGTGAACATGCTTTTGAAACCCCAATCCCTCGGTTTGCTTATCATTCCCATCCCAATATTTTGGATTCCGGTTTGATTTTTTGGACCTTCCATCCATACCTTTCTTTGAAGACAACTTTATTTCATACCACAAAATAAAACTTTCATACCACAAATTGGGAAAAAAATTTCATACCTGACAGTGTGTACTTTGTTTGCTTCCACAGACTAGACAAAAATAATTTTCCCTAGGTCACCTCAAAATTTCAAGAAATAGAGGGAAGGGAGCAAAGGGAGAAGACTCTGGCCACAATGAGGTAATTCATTGTCAATTTACAAATATGTAAATGTTTCCATTGTTTCTTTGATTTTTAGTTTTTCATTTTTTATTTCTAAATTTAAAAGAAGAAATTTATTATATCTATAGGGACATGAGATTGAAAAAGATAAAGAGGAATTGGCTTCCATATTGGGGGTATAGGAAGTGAACAAATTGGATGGTGTGGACTTGAAAATGCTTGCTAGATACATAGAAAAATGATCTAGTAAAGCCCTTGAAACATTGCAACCAAATCAACCGTGTCAAAGGGAATCAATTGATTCCCCAATTAGCCGTCCTGGATCGAGCAAAAGATTTAGGAGGAAATCAATAACAATAAACTCTAAGAGTGTGGAATAGGGAGCAGAGACTTCCAATGTCCCAGTCACTCCTGGGACACATAGTCCTTCCACCATGCCATTTTTTGCATCTTGCATTGGTAGCTATGATACCAAGATAGAATATGATGTGGTTTCAGGGGAAGTCCAAATGACAGATGTTGGAAAAATATTTGTGAATAGTTTGAAGGAATCATGCATTCAACAGTTCAAATACCATCTACATTTTCCATTCTCAATGATACCCATGCACTTGAAAAAAGTAATTAACCATGACATGGAGACTAAATTTGGCATAGGTTAGTCTGTGAAGAAGGTAAAGCTACAAATGTCTTAAAATTGCAATAGATTTTAGTGCAACCAAACAAAGAAGATAAAAAAACTCCCTCCCAAGCTAAGACTCAAAAAAAGGTCAACTGATGTAAGTGTGAAAGTATGGAAAATTCTTGTAAAAGAATATGAGAAGTTTGATGCATGAAGGAAGTCTAGTGAGGAGAGTACGCATGTATTTGAATTTGCTCATAAGATATATAAAATTTATTAAACAATTTTTAAATTTTATTTTTGCATAGTTAAATTGAATTAGTATATGTTTCACGACAAGGCCTCCAAGGTTAGGCTTGAAAAAATTTGTGCCATGCATCATAGTGGCCAGAAAGGTTTACAGGCCTTGATCTATACATTTGTAATTATATTTAATATGTTAAATGATATTTTTTTTATTTCCTAGGAAAAATTAAATGATTACATGCTAATTAGTTTAACTAGTCCATGTGCCATGTTTTGATAGGAGGAGAAATATGGCCGACATCCAAATAAATTTGAAAAAGAAAAGTTACAAAGAAAAAAGTGGACTGATTTTGTAATCTAGATGGAGAACAAGGTATGAATAGTTGAATTTCAATAACTTAGTTGGATATTGTTGTGTTAATATGCCAATTTTCACTTCTTGTGTTGAGTTGTTTATTGATGCGTATGATGAGTTCTGAAGTGCTTCTTTGTTGGCCCTCGATGCCTCCATAAATAAAGAAATCGACAGTAAAAAAATTGCAACCTGATCTCATCATCATAGAGAAGCATGTAATACTAGACTTCTTAACATTCAAAAGATATATGGAATGTCCTCAACACCCAATAGAGCTATCCAAAAAAGCTAACTAAAAACAAAAACGTGCTCCTACACACAATGACCTAATAGATGGTTGTCATAGAAGTCAAACTACCAAAGTAACAACACTGATCAAGTTAACATATATGCATCATTTGCATAAACAACTAAACCATTTATGTGCATGAATAAATAGTAGAAGGTGTTGGACTCAAGCAACATTGAGAGGGGGCGGTGAATCAGTGTTGTGCAATTTTTAACTTTATAATCTGTTCTCTTAAGTCCCTAAAAAATTCAATCAGAAGAAAGATGCATGAAAAAAGAACAATAAGCCACAACACCACAACACAAGGATTTTCATGTGGAAACCCTATTAGGGTTAAAGCCATGGTGGAGGTCAATCCACAATTTGAGTACTCAAAATATAAGTGTTTTACAAAATGGGAATGAACTTACATTCAGGCGCACTTCCTAGAGCTCATTGCTGAAAATCAGGAAGGCTCACTGCCTTAAAAATATTTGGATTACATCAAAAGGTTGAATTGAGAAGATAGAATCTACAAATTCTTGATTACAGTTCTGGTTAGGCTCATAGATCAGATTGTGGACCTTCTGTGAGATTCTACACTTCGCTCTGCTTTGCCTTAATTTGCTTCACTAAATCCTCTTCTGCACAATTGAAAATTGCTCAATTGCTCTTCTAATATTCAAACACACATAAACATATATTGAACACTCACACATACTCTTCAAAATGAATTAACGAATCTCATATATATATGCGCCACCAAGGATTCGATCGCTATATGTTAGCTTTAATAAAGTAGAAAATATTTTCCAATTGTCGGCTCAAATCATGAGTAACATTTAATGCACATCCACTAAAGTTGACCATAGCATAGTTAGGACCCAAAGAAAATCTCCAATACAAAAATAATCCAAAAAAATTCTCCTTAAGCATCCACAACACTCAACATTCACTTAGTCGACCTTCTAGCACTTTTGAACATAAAATTGAATGATCGAATCTCCTAAATCATACACCAATTGATGCAAAAAAAAACTCAAGAATAACACATTTCATATACCCAACGACCTTCCCTGAGATCCACAACCAAAACTGATAAACTGGTAATGCAAACCACTTGACATATTCAACTTTAGCCGAATACCCTATTCTCTACTTTGTCTTTCGGTATGGTCAGATATTGAAGTGTAGACTAGATCAATGACTTAGGTTGCCATCAATGGAAACAATAGAAGACATATGACAACAATCTCCCCCTTTGGCATTAATGGAAACACTTAGTGAAAAATGACTAAGTGTCAGAACCTTCAAAACTTCAAAATGCCATAGGCGACAAAACTCAACAAAACTCCCCCTGAGTTTGATAAGGCATTTTTCACTACCCTCTCTCCCCCTTTGACATTAATGAAAAAAATAAAATAAAATATTTTCTTTCTCTCCTTATGAAGTGTAACAAAAAACTCACTTATGCAAAAGTAATTAAAAAATTTGAAGAAATATAGCCACTAATTGAAGATTATTTTGTAGTTTTCCTTCATCTCTGGAAGAAACTTCTTCCATGCTTGCACAACAATCTCAATGATTATGATCATGCTGTTGTTTTTAGATGTCCGGTTGATAATTTTGATAAGGGATTTTGGAATGGTGAATGCTTCTTCCAATACTTCTCCTTTCCTCAATATCTCAATCAACTATTCCAGCTTGCATTTGGTTATGTCCTTCACTTTCCAAAAGGTGTCAACAATCCTATTCTTGATGTCCTAAACACTTTTATGATCTGACTGTAGTTCCTGAATCCTTTTCCTAATTACACCATATTGATCCTAAAACATGTAAAAATTTGTTCCAATACTGCTCAACTCTGTTTCAATTTGTTCTAGCTTCTCTTTGTACTTGTTGATTGCATGAGGCCATCAAAGACAATAGTTATAGATGTTTTTCGCTATGCTTATGCATTTCCTTAGTAGATTCATGTGTTTTTTCAGCTTGGTAAGGACAATCTATACTATTTCTTCAGGTGTAAGATCACTTCTTCTTCTTCCTTATTTTGAGACTCAGATTCCATGTTTTCCTTGATGCATTCAATCATCTCTTCTAGAAAATTGTTCTACAAACTCTCCAATTTGATATGATTGTGCAAAAAATGAGCAATTAGTATGCTTAAGATAAAGTCTCGCTCATATGAAGGTTTGATAGACCACATGTTCACAATCTTCTGCATTCCATCTTCCTCATGGATAAGCTGCATTTGCTCTTCTTTGGTTAAATCAACTTCTCCTTCACTTCATTCTGCCATTTCCTTTTCTTGTTCTGATTTAGCTATTTCCAATTATTTTTCTAGGGTTTCCTTAGTTTCCTTATCAGATTCCTCATTTGGTATGTCCACAATCACCCATTCATTTCCTTTCCCTTCAACTTTTGGAGTCTTGAATGCTAGTGGAGTACATACAACAATTTATTTTTCTCTTTTCTTCTTTCTTTCCATCTCATCGAAGGAGGAACCAACTTCAAGTGCTCTTACCAGAATGAGAATACCAATTGATCCAAACTTCCTTAGCAAACCCTTAAATAAAATTTCATAAACTTGATCACAGTTTTTCAAACTATTAGAGTATATGTAAATCTGCTTGCAAACTGGTTCACTCTCCTCCCATATTACATTGTTATTCAAAGGTAGGCAATTTAGAAAATACATCACAAGGCATATAACCAAAGTACCAAACCTAAAAGGGTAACCTGTCTCCTTTGTCAATTGCACATTCTCCATCAATTGATCTTTTAGTAATTCGCAAAGGTCAAAATCCTAATCTTCCATTATCATCTTATGTGAAATGTAAACAACACCTGCCGAAGTTTCACCTTCTCTGTTTCTAAAAAAGATTTTGTAGGATATTCCATGCACAATGTACCTTGTCACTGAATATTTAATTATGGATATTATCAATGCCCTTTGATCTCCAATTACTCTAGTTAGGGTTTCAACTTCTTTATTTTGAATTGACTTCTTCCTCGACACATCCCCAACTTTGCATAACTTAGTTACAGCCGCAATCACTTCTTTCAAGATATGGTAGGGTTTATCCAAAGTTAGAATATCATCATTCAATATGTCTAGAATAAACTCAATGATTTTTGTGTTTACAAAATAGGGGAATTCACTCCAGACGTCCAAACTTTTGTATTTTTCTTATTTCAACCATTTCAATTCATCATGCAACAATATGTTTCTTTCAACTTTAATATTATCATTGCTATACTCATCTAGTTTCATCATTCCTTTGATTTATTCAATTTTTCCTTTCGTACACATGAAAATAAGTTCTTCAACTACACACTAAATTAGACTTAAATTTCTCAATACTATTAAAGTACCTGATGGATTAGGGTTCCGCCATCGAATTCTCCTCACACTTTCAAAATTTTGATGTAGGGTTCTCTCCTTCTTTTCTTCGACACAAAGTGGAAAATAAGGGTTTCAAGTTGCTTTTATAACTCACATCTAAATTTTGTTGTAATAAATTCTTTTTCCCTAACTTATCTAGATACCCTATTTTCTCAGTCATCAAACAAAAACTTATGTAGACCTTGAACTCATGATAACATCCTTTCGAACTATTCCAACAACATTTGTACTACACTCATCTACATCCCGGTGTCAATTACCGGTAGGGGGTTTGAAATATTTTCTTAATAGCCCCCTAGGCCAGAGGCCTAAAACTAGTTCCCAGAGGAATTACCAGAAGCATGTTCTAGTGCTGGCTCATTTCCTGCAATAGAGGAACTCTTCTTCACCCATGTATTCTTCATCTGATCTCTTATTTCATCCATAGTCACTTTCCCTTTTCCTTTATCATCTTTTTGCATATTTATCCCTTTGTATGCCAGACCTGTTCTATCCATATTCTTGTTTTTGTAGAATCTTGCAATGTGACTGTATTTGTTGCAATTGAAACACACAACATTTCCTTGTCTAGACTAGTCATTCCATCTACATTTATTAGCAATATGCTCAAATCTACCATATGTATAACATTTTACATTCCTTCTATTGAAAGAGTTGTTTGACATATTTCTACATTCAATTGGCTTATGACCAAACTTATTGCAATTGAAACATTGACCGAAGAATGATGAATCACTTGATTTCATTTTACTTCTACATTGAGTAGCCATATGACCAAATTATTGCAAGCAAAACAATATCCATTAAAATTTTGAGCATAAGGTTGTCTTACCAGATTCCTTTTTTCTTTGTTCATTTGATTACCTTGCCTAAAATTCCTTTGTCTATATCTGAAACTTTTTCCTATCTCATATCCAATACCTCACTTGTCATTTCCATTCTTCTATCCTTGAGTCAACTCATCAAGCTTAACTGAGCTAATATTGAACTTCTCCTTGTATTCATTCGTAGTAGTAAGTTCATCCCTGAGGATAACAATCTATTTTTCAAGCTCTTCTTCATTGTTTTCGGATTGCTGCAGTTCAATCTCTAACTAAATGTTCATTCTACATTAATTTTGATATATTCATCAAATCTTTCTTTTAGGGACTGGGCAAGATTTTCCTCATTCTTCTTTCTTTATTCAATCTCCTAGTCATCTTCATTGCCATAGATTCCATCTCATGCTTTAGGGTAGCATTTTCTCTAGCAAGCTTTTCACATCATTCAGTTATTTCCTTCAAGTTTTGATTTAGGTGAACATCATCCATGCTTTTGCTCTCTTTCTACTTAATCTGATCACATAGATCCTTTCTCTTCTCCCTGGATTTAATAATCAGATCCTTCAACTTCTGAATGAATTTATTAGCATCCTTAAGATTTTCTTTAAATTCCCAAACTTCTGCTTTAGACTGATCAAGATCATCAAGTGCCACCAAAAGCTACTGCTGAAGACTACCATAGTCCATTACATTCCAAGATCCACCTCTAGCTGTTAAAATTATTCCAAGGAAATTAGCTGTGATACCAATTGTTGGACTCAAGCAACATTGAGAGGGTGGGTGAATCAACATTGTGCAATTTTTAACTTTATTAATTTGTTCTCTCAAGTCCCTAAAACATTCAATCAGAAGAAAGATGCATGAACAAAGAACAATAAGTCACAACACCATAACACAAGGTTTTTTACGTGGAAACCCTGGTAGGGGAAAAACCACAATGGAGGTCAATCCACAATTTGAGTACTCAAAATATAAGTGTTTTACAAAATGGGAATGCACTTGCATTCAGAAACACTACCTAGAGTTCGCTGCTCAAAATCAAGAAGGCTTATTTCCTTACAAAGATTGGGATTACATAAAAAGGTTGAACTGAGAAGATATCATCTAAAAATTCCTGATTACAGTTTTAGTTAGGCTCATAGATTAGATTCTGGACCTTCTGTCAGATTCTGCACTTCGCTATGCTCTACCTTAATTCACTTCACTAAATCCTCTTCTACACAAGTGAAAATCACTCAACTACTCTTCTGATATTAACACACACATCAACATATATCGAACACTCACACATACTCTATAAAATGAATTAACCGATCTCATATGTATATCCACCACCAAGGATTCGATTGCTATATGTTAGCTTCAATAAAGTAGAAATTATTTTCCAACTGTCGGCTCAAATCATGAGTTACATTTAATTCACATCCACCAAAGTCAGCCATAGCATATTTAGGACCCAAAAAGAATCTCCAATATGAAAATACTCAAAAATTTTTTTCCTTAAGCATCCGCAACACCCAACATTCACTTAGTCGGCCTTCAAGCACTTTTGAACATAAAATCAAACAGTCAGATCTCCTAACTCGTACACCAATTGATGCGAATGTACAAAACTCAAGAATAACACATTTCATATACCTAATGAGCTTCCTTGAGATCAACAACCAAAAATGATAAATTGGTAATGCAAACACTTGACAGATTCAACTTCAGCTGGATACCCTGTTCTCTACTCTATCTTCCGGTATGGTTAGATATTGAAGTGTGGACCGGATCAATGACTTAGGTTTCCATCAATGACAACACCAAAAGCTATATTCCAACAGAAGGATATAGATGAACTCAATTCATATGACTTTATGCCTCTTGGAAGGCATTCCTCTCGAATCTCTAATATTAGGTGCCCGATATTTCCTTGTAGCTTTTACCTTTCATTGCCGCCTTTCTTCTTCATTGTTAGACTCATCTCCTTTTTCCTTATCTGTATTTATAGCTTCAATTTCTAATTCATCCCATGTTTTACATTCCTCCTCTTCAAAATATTATTCTTCTTCATCCTCATCTGAATCCACAAGAGATTCATCTTTTGAACCTTCCTCATTTGTTTTTGATTCCTCTTCTACATCAGAGGATTAATATCCTTGATCTGACTCTTCTTAATTATTAGAATCAAAATCACTAGCTTCCATATTCAAAAATTTCCAACCACCATCTTCAATAAATTTATCTAGATCATCATTAATAGTCTTTAAAATTGGCTGCTAGTTCAAGTTCATTCTGCTTTCATAATACTTTATATCCATGGAGCTCAACCATTCCTTGATTCCATCAAGAAAAGATTGAGGAATGGTGTCAATGTGAAGTACATCCCACTTGAATTCATTGAAAACAATAGCCATATCAAATTCCTTTTTCCCATGTCCTACTCTCTCAAGGTTAACAATCTCAATCTCACTAATAGTGATTAATAAGAAAGGTAATCCACCAACTATACCAAATAGTTTACTGTACAGGAACAATAAAAGCAAAGGTTTTGAAAGGAACTCCATGAAAACCAAGCTCTCTAAATGGTATATCAAACTCTAGTTCAAAATATTTTAGATGAGGTTGCTCCCATAGCTCTATTACTCGCTTGACAAATCCTTGAAACTCTGTATTGATTTTATTTTTCCTGTCCCTCTCTTGCTATTCTTCCTTGATTTCATTAGGATCATACATTGACCTTCTTTCCCCTCCTAAAATTTGGACCACATACATTACCTCCACATAAAAGTGGACATGCTTGGTCTTCTTGGTTCCCACCATGATATGGTTATGCAAATGAAAATGAAGCAAAGTAATCATCTCCTTCTCCACTGGCTGGAATAATGCATGCTTAATGTTTTGATACATGATATCAGCTCTCTCTTCTGCTCTCATGGTTGAATACTGAAATCCATCATGGTGGGCCTCCAGAGTTCCAATCATCTTTCTTCCTCTTCCACCAAATGCTCGCTTGATCCACAAGTTTTCTAGCCTAATTGGCTTTGCTCTTGAAAGCTGGAGTTATTCCCAAGTCACCAGTGTAGCTCTCTCTTCCTTTTTAGATTCTTTCATTGTTATAGATCATCTGTGGGATTTAATCATTTGTACCACATGGTTGATGTGCTTTAAATCCTTGGATTTAAAGGTAATTTTCTTAACATAAATATTGCTAGGGAGTTTCAATGTTGGCATGTAGTTGGCATTAAAGCCAATACCTAGAGCATTGAAAATTATCTTTATATAAGAATTCCCTCCATCTTGTTGGCTTGTAACACTCTTGATGGTGGCTACATGAAATGGAACCATGATGCCATATATGGGTACTAGAACAAAATCATTTTTCGTATCAACTTGAATCATGAGCTCTCTAGAAATAGGGATCTATCATCCACATTTTTGTAGGAAACCATCTCAGTGGATGGATTGGAAGAGCCATGTCCATCTCCTGTACTAATGCCCCTTGTAGCCAATCTTCTTGTAGTCTCCTCATTCTTTTTCCTAAAATTTTTGCTTGGTGTTGCTGGTGCTGCTCTTCTTTAGTCATCTCTTGATTATCATATCGCAAGGTTTCCTTGGAGATGCATGATTCTCCTCCATTTATCTCAGCCTTTGGTTTTTGTTTCACTTCCTTATCTTCATCATCATCTTTAAATGAGTATGCAACATCAGTGTATACTTTGGAGCTAACCCTAGTTGCATTTCTAGGCCCTTTATCCTTAACAACCACAATGTCATCAAGGAGAAATGAATAATTCTGTGTTTTAGGGTTACTAGTCTACAACTACAAATTCTAAAACACAAGTGATACATTAAAATCCATTCCAACCTTCACAATTTTTTCATTTATTGAATTCAAACTTAAACCATACTAGATCTAAATTTGATCCCTATTCATGTTCCTATAGACTTTGTAAGATGAGGCAAAAGTTTAGGGCCATCTCTTTAAACTACCTCCATAGCTGCCTCATATTAACATACATGAACATGATATGATTATATACATGAAAGTTCACTTAAAAATAGTATAATCAAAGTACAATTTATATCCTGAAGAACTATTCTCTGTATGCTCAAGTATTGCTACATGTCATAGCTTGCTTACAAATAGAAAATTAAACCATAAATGTAAAACAGAGTTGTGCTTCAACCATCCCCATAGTACTATTTATACAAATACATTCAGAGAATGAAGGAAAAAAGAATATTATATCCTAAGATCACAATGATATTAAGAAATGGAAATATGATGTAATATGATTATGGTTTCATTTCATATGTTGTAATATTAGATATATAACAAAAAAATAAATTATTGCATGAAATAAATAATAACTTTTCATTTTAAATATATATATATTTTTGCAGAACACGGGTCTTCCAAAAAATCAAGATGATCCTCATCATGATATAGATCCAAAAAATGTTTGTTTTAGTACACTACAAATCACATGGAAGAGATGATGATGACGTAGATACAAAAGACACCGAGGCCAATGACAATGATGATGACGACAATGATGATCATGATGATGGTGATCACAATGGTGATGATAATGATGAGGCAGTTGCTGGTAGTAACCAATGACATTCATGATCATATAGACTGCATCATGGATCATTGCTAATATATCGTTATAATTCCTCTTTTCATGGTTACTATCATATGTATCATTTTCATAGCCTGTAGTACCATATTATAGAGTTGTATCATACTGACATGTATCATTTTAACTTATATCATTTGGACATGTATCATCTTGACATGAATTTTTGATCTCACTGGTGTTATCTTTTGAACTAGCGCAACATGTACATTGTTTCAAAGAGGGGCAAAATGTAGACTCTCAAAATATCCTGATCGACATCATGCACTTGATTCTGATTCACTAACACCGATTCTTCCTTAATAATTTCTACACTAACTAATTAATTGAATAATCTTTATTTAATTAGTTTAATTCCTCCTAAAATTAAATAATGCACTTTATCAGATTATTTCATCATATTCTTCCTTTAATTAAATAAATCAAATTTATTTAATTAAATCCTAATTTTCATTTAATTAAATAAATCAACTTTATTTAATTAAATCCTAATGTTCTTCATTTAATTAAATAAATCAACTTTATTTAATTAAATCCTAATGTTCTTCATTTAGTTAAATAAATCACTTTATTTAATTAAATTACTAATGTTCCAATATCCTCTCATTTGATTTAAATAAACTCAAAATATTTAAATTAAATGTCACAATCAAACTAATTTCATCTAAGTTAGTTAATCCTAAATTAATTAACTCCTAACACTAATCCCCCATTCCTCTAGCTTTTGACTCCACCCTTGGGTAAGTCAACCTTGGTCAAGTTGCACATGTAAATCAATTTATTTGATTTAAATTACCCTATTTTCATTCAAATATGACATTCTTTTGAATATTCCGCCCACTTGACTTTTCCCTCCCAAAGGAATTTTTGTCCTCCACCTTTGCATTGAAGGCTCTTACATGTCCTCTCCTTGAGCCACCTTGGCATTAATTCCTCTTACATCTCTCCTTACACAAGCCACCTCTTGAAATTCAAATTTCACCTACATGCATTAAACATGCACATTGTTCAAAATGTGCTCCACTCTCCTTCATTAGCATGTTGACAAGTAGCACAATGCCATTAGTTCAAATTCTAATCCCACATTCTCCCCATTCTTCAATCTTCAATCCTTCTTCATTATAAATAGAGGCCTTCTCTATTGATTTGGGGATCCACAATCACCCAAATTTTGATGCAAGGTTATTATCCACAAGTTGATACAAGTTCATTATCCACAATTTGATCCACACTTTCATCCAAAGTTAGCATATAATTCATCATCCATAGCTAGGTTATTGGAATTTTGCATCAAGAATCACACATCTATCATCAAGCTTATCAAGGAATTTGGAAAGGGATTCTTTCCACATCAAAGAAGCACCAATTTCCCTATGGGATGTTGGTTTGAGCATTAGAGTAGGATTTCTTTAGTAGATTACTTGATATTTTGCTTGTGTTTCATGTTCATGTGTTTGAATGAATTTGATAGGGACTACTTGTTTACACTTGTTTAAGGACTAATGTTTGCTTGTTTGTCAATACTTGAGCAGGTCTAGACAAAACATTCACATTTTGGTGCTAGAAGGATGGCATAAATCTCAACCTTAACACATTTTTTGGTCAATTATGCTATTTTTCTCTTTTCTGTTTTTCCCAGGGCATAACAATGCTAGACAGACAAACAATGATGCAATCATTTCAGCATCACTATATAGAGACACTGACCCTGTGATCAAATCATGATGCTAGGTGGACCGTTTTGACGATGACTGACCAAATTCTAAAGGACGACGTTGGGGAAAATACTAACACAAATGCAGTCTCTATTTTTTCCACAGAGCAATGTTGATTTCCATAGAGCGATGTTGAAGGCTTCAAATAGCGATGCCTTTGTGGATTGCGATGCTAAGTTGGGGTAAAGGGTCAATTTTCAAATTTATTTTAACATGTGCTTTTTTGTTTTGATATCCTTTGACCATTGACCCATTTTGTGGCTCTATTTTTTGTAGACTGACCAACTTTTGTAGGTTGAGGTGATCAAGAAAGAAAAGGAGGAAACAAGGAGAAGGTCTCTTATGGCACTATTTCCTGATTGTAACAAGTATTTTTAAACACTTTGGGGACACCTATAACCCAATCTTTAGGATCTTGTTATCTTTAGCTTTAAAACTTAACTACATTTATTTTGGTCTTTAAAATGAACACACAAAGGGTTAAAATGAACCTTAGAAACTCACTAGATTTGATTTTGGGTCTTAAAAATTGAACAAATTCAAACACTTGGTTTTGATGCTATAAAAAGAATCCGTCATTGCTTTGAGGACTAAAAAAATGAATTTGTGCTTGTCTTGTTTTGCAATCTTCTTTACAAAATAATATCATCCAAATGCGTATGCACTTTTCTTATGCTTCATGGTGATCTTGAGAATCAAGAGCATTTTAGTGATATTAGGTTGTCTAAAATATTGCCTACACATTTCAAAATTGGGTTTTTAAAATTGAACAAAGCTTGCTAATGCGGGAAAAGGCATTGCGTTTGTTTTCTCCTTGTTCACACAAACAAGGTTTGATAAAACTACAGATGTACTTACTTTCTTTTGTTCACCTTTAGAGGGCCTACATCGGTGGGAAAAATTAATCACCCAAGGGAATGACCCAAGCGGTAACGAGCATAAGCCAGGCTCTTCTGAACCACTATACAAATTTGTGGTTGCAAGGAAATTTTGTAATCAACTAAGTGATGCATGATAGCTCTCCCCTAGTATCTTTATGATGCGTAATGACCTTGTTCTAAGGGTTGGGAGACCTCTTGAAGGAGTTTATCATTGTTCCCTTTGAATCGAATTCCCTTATTATGAACCCTTGTGTAGTAGCCAAAAATCTCAATATTTGTTGCATCAGGAAGTCGAACCTCCGGAGTTGTCACACATATTTGTGATTCTTTGTAGAGATGAAAAGTTCATCATGGGAGATTCATGAGAACTGAAGCTTGGTTGAACCATAGAAGTGAGTGTTGTGGAGGGGAGCTAGTGTGGTCAAGCTTCTAATCATCCACTCTAAATAAGTGTAGCTGGAGAAATCCAAGTGGGAATTCAACAAATATTTTCTTTTCCATCCTAGGGTTGTATAATTTTTGAGCCAATTAAACACATTGCTTGGATCCAAAATCTTGAAAACAAACATTTAACAGGGTCATCAAATTTCAAACCTTTAGAAGAAGCAAATACCTTTGAAAATTCCAAGTATTATTGCTTGTCCCTAGGGATTCTATCCTTAGAGACTTATAAGTATTTGGACCTATATCTCAATTTTCTCTCTCTAAATTCAACATTAGGGAACTATTGCCTTGATTCTCTTGATTCCCACATAATGGACCTTGTGGGATGGAAAGAAATTGAGACATAAACATTTAGTTGAAAAGTTAAGCAAGAAAGTGTTTGTGGTAAAAATAACTCATTGGGAAAAGATAAAAGAAAAATTGAACCCCACACATGTGTTTGTTCAAATGATTTCCCGCAAGATCAAAGTTCCAAAACTAAAGTTCATCAATCATCAAAAAAATCTTAGTCCAAGAAATCTCAAGAAACATCAGTCTATGCTTTATCAAGTTAGAGAAATATTGATCTATAACTTTTACAAATGTGCATCAAAGGACAACCCAAACTTGTACTCATTCTATTATATTCAAAATCCAGCTCTCTTCCAACATTTTGAGTATATCACTTTGTAGGGTTGAAATTTTTTTGGAAGTATAAAATGTCCTTTAATACCTAGGTCTTGTAAACAAAAGTCTCTCTAGGTTCACCTAGGATCAAAATCAACACTTTCATCCATCCTCAAAACATCAATCAAAACCCATCTCACAAACAACTCTCAGAATCTTGGAAAAATTCCTTCATGCTAGGATTTAGGAAAATCCTTCTAATCAAAATAAAAATCATCTTGTTTGACTAAGTGTGTGTGGATGCATCCTTCTTTATACACTTAGTTAAATTATCACCTTGTGGGAAAGTTTATCCCAAGATAACATCCAACATCTTGGGGTTTATAGGTTCATTATCCAAAATCCAAATCAAATCCAAAATCCAAAGTCCTATTTAAGTCTAGTCTCTCCTTCAAGGTTTCTTAAGAGTTCAATCATTCACACCATCCTTTGATCCTTAACATCTTAGATTTTATTTTTTGTACCTAAAGTTTGGACCAACCTAAGGAGTTATAGGTTTACCTCCCATATTCCTGAAAGTTGATCCTTATTTTATGGTCCAAACAAGATCTCAACACAAGAAGAACATGGAAACAAACAAAGAAACATCCACTTCAAGTGACTTGAGTCAAACTACACCTAGAATTAACCCCATCAGATCTAGAAATCCCCCACTCAACCTTCCTTAACTACCACAAGATCTTCAAGAGGGAGGTTTCCAAGTGGAGGATATCATCAAAAATTTCCTAGGAATGACTCAATATGAAATCATGGAAATGGTCCAAAACCTCAAAAATCACAAAATTTTCAACACAATGATGAGGCTTAATCCTTCATAATACATGTTAGAATTGGCAAGGGAAGGGGCTAAAATCCCTTTTGATTATGATGTAAGTAGTATTGTGGAGAAACCTCTTGGGATTATGCCACTAGTATCATTCACACCTTCCTTCCAAAACCTCATCCAACCCATCCCACAACCAGCCTCATCTCATGCTCCAAGTCAACCCATGGTTACCAAGGGGAGTTCATTGATTCATGCTCTTCAAACACATCCTATTGTAAACAACCAAGAATTGGATGCAAACACCGTATTGGGTCAACCAAATACCATTCCTCAAAACCCAAAACATCCATATGTTCCACTTGTCTTTCATGACACCAACAATCCATCCAATTTTACCACATCACCGAAATATTCTCTTGACACACGAGTCTCTCTCCCCATGAATTCACAAGGACAAGGGGGACTATTTGGTCAAGGGGAATCTTTGATCCCTCATCATCACTTTCTCAAGGAAAAACACCACCCATCTTCCCACCATTTCCCCCTCTACCATTAGCATCCACACTAATCCTTGGTTTAGGGAAACCCCCTTTACCAATCCTCAACCAACCAAATCAAAGTAATCCTCCAATCATTAATCAAATCAACATACCAAATCCTCTGATCATGCCACCAATATTGCAACACCAGGCGACACCAATCCAAAAAACATAATCAATCGTTGCACCATCTATAAATGTGGTCTCCCAAGGACCTAACATAACAACCATGCTAGGTATCACACAACCCCCTATCATCAATCCAACAACACCCCAACAACCATCTCAAAAAACTCCCATCAAAACATCTCACATGATTCCAAATTGTCCACCTCCACCACTGAAACCAAACATGGAAAATCAATACAGTATCACACTGAAAGTTTCCTAACAAGCCTATCAGAAAGCATTCCAACAATTTCAAGCTCAACAAGCCATGTAAGCTGTATAGTAAGCTGCTCAAAAAGTACAGGCACAACAAGCACAACAAGTTGATCAAGCGCAAGCTCAAGGTTTATTGTAACAACAACAAGCCACACAAGTTGCACAACAAGCTACTCAACAAGCACAAGCCACACAAGCTACACGAGCCTCCCAGGCCACCCAACAAGCTCAAGCTCCAGCACAAGCTTAGTATCAAGCCCAACAAGCTGAAGCACAAGCAAAATATCAAGCACAACAAGGAGTTCAACAACAAGCCTATCAACAAGCTTTACAACAATACAAAGCACAACAAGAAGAAACTCAACAACTAGCCCAACAATAAGCATTGTTGGCACAAAAGTAGCAAGACCAACAACAAGCGTTGTTTTCACAACAAAAATTGCAAGCATACCAACAAGCATTGGTGGCACAAAACAATGTGCAACAACCTCCCAAAAACATGCAAAACACCCCACCTACCACTCAAACAATCAAACCCCCTCAAAACTCATTCATCCCACCACCCAATCTGTAAAATGATATGTCTACAAAAATCAAATTTCTCTCACAAAAAATTATAGACCTACAATCTAGAAAAATAACAAAACCCCAAGGAAATTTCTGCCCTTATCCTTTTGACAGAATTATTGTGATGGTTCCATTCCCAAAAGGGTTCGAGATACCTAAATTTGACAAATATCATGGGATTGGTAACCCTAAAGATCACATCAGGGAATTTCATGTTCATTGTATGGAAGTTGCATACAACAACACTTATCTAATGTGACTATTCCCTCAAAGTTTGGCTAGACCAGCAATGGAGTGGTTCTCTTGTCTTCCTCCCATATTAAAAAAAGTTCCAAGAAATTGTGGACATGTTCATACAAAACTATTCATTCAACATAGGCATGGGCGTTTAGTCTAGAAGAACTATACGCTCTCAAACAAGCCAATGGGGAAACATTCACATCCTTCTTACAACAATGGCAATCCAAGGAAAACAAAAGTAAGTGAACTATGCCAGAAGAACAAAATTTTTTTACTATCATCGCTAATCTCAAAGAAACCTTGTCCTTCCATCTAAAAATTCAATGCATCACCACATACGACCAGTTGATTCCCAAGGAACTCAACATTGAAAGATCCCTTATCACACAAGGGGGGACACCTACTTATCAAGACAATCATCCATCAACTGGTTATAATGAAAACCTCACACATGGGTAAAAAAAAAAAAACATTACTAACGATGGTGTAGTTGATGCCAAAGTTGTTATCAGTGCTCCAAGAAAAAACACATAATCATATCAACAACCGCATGCCAATAATTGAAACAACACACAAGTCAATGTAGTATCGCAACAACCCAACAATCAAGTGGTCATTAATTTGAATAATCAAGGGGGACCACCCTCATGGAACAAGTATCCCCCCAAATGAAAATATACACCCCTTGGGGAATCAATCAAATCTATCATGAAAAAATTGGTATAGGAGAATCTCATTAAAATCCCCGTTTATGAGAATAATCAAGAGCCCCAAGTGAAACCACCATGGTATATAAAAAACAACCTTTGCGATTTTCATAAAATCAAGGGGTACACGATGGCCAGTTGCATGAGACTGAAAAATTTAATCCAAGACCTTATCAATGATAGAACCATAAACATTGAACAACCTGTAGGAAATCAAGACCTTAAGATATACACGAATCCAATGCCAAATCACAATAAAAGGAGCAACAATGGAAAGGTAAATTATAAAAATGTAAACCATGTTTATGATCATGTTGTTGCATCCTCAAATGAATGGGTCACTATTTTCAACATCAAAGGAGCTAGAGCCGACTATGGAGTCACCACACATGGTGGTAGAGTTACCATTCCTGGACCATCATGACCACCCAAGGCACTGGCCTCTAATCTGAAATCTGTTCCTAATAGTTATAATGTCTTGGACTAGCTAAAAAGAACCTCTGCCCAGATCTCCATCATGGAGTTGCTAAAAATGTCACCTGCACATAGGAAGATCCTAGAAGAAGCATTAGCCACATCCTTCGTTCCCATGGATCTTGATGTAGACCAGTTCCAAGCTATGGTTGGACACATCTCCTAAGATTCTCTGAACATCACCTCCCAACTCAACCATCTCATAACTGCACACTCCATCTTGAGGTCTTGGTCCATAAAAATAAAGTCAAAAGAGTCTTGGTGGATGGGGGTGTAGGTCTGAATATTTGTACCCTCAAGCTAATAAAGAATCTGGGATTCTCTAAGGACGTCATTGAAAAAGGTAAAGGTATTACAATTAGGGCATATGATGATCAAGAAAGAGTGTCTCAAGGCACTATTCAACTCCCTATTCAAGTAGGTCCAACCATCATGGAAACTACATGCCAATTACTTGATCTAGAACTACCTTACAATATCCTCCTGGGGCACCCATGGATCGATGGAATGCAAGTTGTCTCATCTACCTTCCATCAATGTGTCAAGTTTCCCTATCAAAATCAGGAGGTCATAATCCATGATGATCCCTAGTCATTTTATTATTGCAAGAATTTGGAAGCCAAGTACTACAAGATCCCTCAAGTCCCAAAGAATGATTAAGGCCCTATGAATCCATCTGTATACCCCTTTACCTTAGGCTCCACTTCTAAGACAAAGACGCCCACCATTCTTGACATCTTTGATAGAAAAGTCATTATCCAAGACAATGGGTCTGGAGATTACAAAATGAAAAAGAGCACCTTTGTAATAGGAGAGTTACCTCAATCTCCTATATCTCATGGGCAACCACATCTAAATAACACCTCATCTCAAACCTTAAAAGTAGACCCTTCTAGATTCAAGTGCTGGGGGGGCCTAAGCTAGGAAGTGATAGATGAAAAGGACATATCAAGTATGCTATACCAAGATGAAAGGCCCATGCCTAATATTCCCATCAATGATGACAACAAAGGACTATAGATGATGCTTGGAATGGGCTACAACAAAAACAAGAAACTCTAAAAAAATGATGATGGTCTTCTAGAACCTATCATTCCTGAGAAGTGTATAAGAAATCTTGGCCTTGGATGTACCCCTCTGAAAAATAACCATACTTGGCAAAGGTACCCTGGTTAGAAAAGTCAAAGATCATCCTTAGTTACCGGTATCCATAGGTTTTCCCTTAGACAACTATGCCTCTGATATAATCGATGTGTGTGATGAGGACCCCATAATTGATCTACCCATTTTATTTGAATATTTCTCCCTCTTCATGATTAGTACCTTATATTTTGAGTTGAACAACCAAACCCATGAGATAAAGTTAGTCTATCCCCAACTCATCAACTATGACCAACGAGGACCACTAATTTTGGACACATTCAAAAATGATGAGGGTCACTTAGAATTCATGGGATTGCGAGATACTCTACCATGTGGAGATCAAAAAAGTTGGGTTCAACATTGAGCTGGAAACACATGCATATTATGGGGAAATGAATGAATCCCTCAGCCACAAAAGTGAAATTTAAGAATAATATCTAGGTCTTTGAGTGAAAACCACATTGTGGCACTCTCTGACTCAAAAATAGTAAAATAAAAGGATGTATCCAATTGTGAAAACCTCTTTGAGGTGGTAGAGGATGAGGGATTCAATGTTCCCCTTAGTGCTATTCATCAGGAGAAGTCAACAGTCTTGGAAAAAAATTGTAATCTAGTCAATCTAGGGATCGAGGAAACACCACATATCACATTCTATGCAGAATCACTATTGACAAAAGAATAAGAACTTTTAGCTACATTTTTGAGGGAAAGAAAGGTAAACTTTGCATGGACCTATGTCGACATGCCTGGTCTTGATCCAGAAGTTGTGGTTCACCACATAGCCATCTATCCAAAAGAAAAACTAGTAAAACAAAAACTGAGAAAGATGCATCCACAAATAGCATTACTGGTCAAACTTGAATTACAAAATATCCTTGATGCCCGATTCATATGACCGATTGATTATCCAGAATGGGTTTCAAACCCGATACCAGTCACTAAACCCACTAGGGGCATCTGCATCTACACTGACTTTAGGGACCTAAACAAGGCATGCCCCAAGGATGACTTCCCTCTTCCCAATATTGACATGATTTTGGATATGACAACATTACATGAAATATTGTCATTAATGGATAGGTTCTTAGGGTACAATCAGATCATTATAGCCAAAGATGATCAACAAAAAATAGCTTTCACCTATCCATGGGGGACTTATTGCTGGAACATGATGCCATTTGGGTTGAAAAATATAGGAGCTACCTACCAAAGAGCTATGACGCTAATCTTCCATGACATGATTCAAAAAACTACGAAAGACTATGTGGATGACATATTGGCCAAATCAAAGAAGCATCAAGATCACAAAGAGGCAATAAGTTCCATCTTTGATAGGCTAGACGAATACAAGGTTATGCTCAATCCAAAAAAGTGTCTTCGGTGTACAATCAAGCAAGCTCCTAGGGTACATTGTGTCTATGAGGGGAATTGAGATAGACCCTGCCAAATTCAAAGCAATTCTCAAGATGGAGGTACCAAGAACATTGAAGCAGTTAAGGGGTTTGCAGGGAAGACTAATCAATTCGCTGGTTTATAGCACAATTAGTAGATAAGGCTATCCCATACTCTCATCTACTCCACAAGGGGGTAGCATACAAATGGGACAAGAAATGTGATCGAGCTTTCAATAAAATCAAGGAGTACTTTCTCACACCACTAGTTCTCATGCCACCGATTTCGAACAAGCCCTTGATCCTATATATATCAACAACAACAACCCTTGGTGGTCTCTTAGCACAACATGATGAAAATGGGAAAGAGAGATCTATTTACTACATTAGTAGAACCATGGTAGGACATGAGTTGAATTATACATCCATTGAGAAGGCTTGCTTAGTAGTCATGTTCGCCACACAAAAATTCAGACACTATATGTTGGAACATTAGATAAAACTCATTGCCAAGATAGATCCTCTCAATTATCTTCTTTCTAAAGCAATGCTCATAGGGCGAACAACTAAATGAGTCATGATCCTGATAGAACACAACTTTGAGTATGTAGAACAGAAGGCCATTAAAGGACAAGTAATTGCAGACCAATTAGCAGAGGCAACAATGTATTCAGAAAACCCATTGATATCATAGTTCCCTAATAAGTCCATCTTTAACATAAGCAAAGAAGATCACTAGAAAGTATATTTTGATGGATCTTACACACAACATGGGTCAGGAGCTGGAGTCTTCTTCATTACACCACAAGGATATTGCATACCCAAGTCATATAAGCTGTCTTTTCCTTGCACAAACAATATTGTAGAGTATGAGGCTCTTGTCATAAGAATCAGAATAAAAATAAAATGGTAGATCATGGCACTTAAGGTCTATGGAGACTTGCAGCTAATCATTGACTAGGTCAATGATGAATACCAAGCGAAGGATGAAAAATTGACCCCATACAAGAAAATAGTGGAAAGCCAAAAATAATTCTTCATTGACATCACGTTTGAGAAAATACCAAGGGAAAACAACAGAGAAGCAGATGCTATGGAAACAATTAGATTGCTACTGGATATCCCACATAATGTCCCTAAGAAAGAATTCCTTGTAGAGAAGCTTCTCATACCAACTTTGGAGGTAAGCGAGTTTGAATTCGTGTGTGAAATCATTGGTCCTAGTGGCCCTTGGTATAATGACATATACAACTACTTGAGAATAGGAGTCCTCCCCATTGATATCACCTCGAAGCTTAAAAGAACATTTGTCAAGAAGTCATCTCGTTTTGTCATCTTAGGAGACACCCTATACCATAGGAGTATTGAGGGAACCCTATTACGATGCCTTAATCTTGAGGAAGCTTTGACTACTTTAACTAAGGTACACAATAGAATTTGTGGGTCACATTCAAGTGATATGACCTTGGCTAAGAAACTGTCGAGGACTAGGTATTATTGGCCTACAATGGAGACGGAAGCTCATGATTATGTCTAATTTTTTTTGCAATGTCAACAACATGTGGACCTCATCCATGCACCAACTCAAGAGCTCCAATCAATCATAACACCTTGGCCCTTTTCACAATGGGGGATCGATCTCATTGGAAAAATCACACCCACCTCATCCAATGGACACAAGTTCATTATCATCGCCACAGAGTACTTCACGAAGTGGGTAGAGGCCATCCCAATGACCTATATCATAGGAAAGAAGATATCCAAGTTCATCCTGAACTATCTTATTTTCCCCTACAATGTCCCTCAAGCCATTATCTTAGATAATGGGACACCTTTCAAAAATTAGGATGTTCAAGGCCTATGCCAAAAGTTCAATATCCAACACCGCTTCTCCATCCCATATTAACCCCAAGGTAATGGTCAATCTGAGGCTACAAATAAAACCATCTTGAAAATCCTAAAGAAAATAGTCAATGAAGCTAGTCGTGACTGACACCTACAGTTAAATCTTTCCCCCTAGGCCTACCAAATGAGTATCCACACACCTAAAGGTGCAACCCCTTTCTTCTTGGTCTATAGATTAGAAGCCATCCTTCCTATTGATATCAAGCTCCCATCCTTAACAATATCATTGTAGAATTTCATCATTGATGAATAATATTAGGTGTCATGGTTGAAAAAATTAGAACTACTGGATGAGCGATGCATGGATGCCTTGAATCACCTACAAGTCTACCATAACTATCTCAAGTGAAGCTATGACAAGAAGACTAGGAGTCGGACCTTTCAAGTCAAAGAGCTTGTATTGAAGGAGAATCAAAAGAATGTACCAAATCCATACAAGGGAAAATTTGAACCCAATTGGTTGGGTCCCTTCATTGTCATGATAAGTTATAAATTAGGAGCATATCAGTTATCAACACCAGAAGGTGAACCTTTGTAGGAGCCCATCTACAACTCCCATCTCACAAAGTTTTATGCCTAAACTTGTAGGGTATAAATCCAAAAAATACAAAAAATAAAATAAATCCAAAAAAATCAGAAAAAGGATTGAAAAAAGTAAAGAAAAAAAACATCCTCTAGTGAAAACCACTTCAGGGGTGCTTTGGGCAAGTACCTTGGTGAAAACCTAGAAAAAAGGCACCTCATGTAAATAAGCACTTTCCATCCACCACAATCTCTATGGCTTGTTTTGCATCATTCATCCATCACATTCCATTAATCCTTCTGATACCCATCCGCATCTACATCATAGCTTGATCCTTTGTTTATATGATGTTCCCTCCTAGTACTACTTGGAACATTCCTAAGGTCATTTTGTCCTACCTATATTAGAGTAGTCTATTGAACCATGTTGGGGGCACGTTCTTATACCTACATTGGATTGGATTTGTGTATATTATTGAAGTCTTCCTTAAAATAAAAAATTCCAAAAATATTCATAAAATCAAGAAATCCAAAAACATTCAAAATATGTCAAAAATCCAAAAACAGGTCAAAAATTAGAAAAAGTCAAAAAATAGAGTCGTTAGTCAAACTACGAGTCTTTGAGCTTTGAACTTAGGAAAGGCCATCATCAATGTGCCCACAAGACACCCTAGGTCAGTCCTTTATGAGTCTGTCATAATAAATTGACAATTTGCATTTGTTCTTTTCTCATCAAATAAACAAGTTCATGTGAGTCAAACTACGTGGTCTTTGCATGTATAACGTAGGGAAGGATAATCTATTGATCAAACCATGAGGCCCCTAGGATAGGTATTTAGGTTAGATTCTTGGTCAAAATCTCAGAAACCACAAAAAAATTGGAAAAGTAGAAAATCAAAACATTTGTAAAACATCTTGAAAATACCAAAAACAACCTCAAAAAATTTCAAAACATCAAAAACATCCATATATTTGAAAAAAATCCATCCATCTCATTTTTTATTCACCCGCAATAAATATCCACTCATAATAAGTAATCGTCACCTCCAACCTTTGATGACACAATCGGAAACAAGTCTACTAGGTTACAAGTAAAAACTCAATCGTCAAGGTCTCAAGTCTAGGTCAGTAGGTAAAAAAGTTGGTCAACTCTTCATATCAATAGCACATCATCCCGCTAGTCTTGAAATCATCTAATAACATCATGTCCTAGGATGCATCCTTCCTACAATAGACATCAACATCAGACATCACTATAGTTTAGTCTTTGCTAGAGGTATGAAGAACATTGGCTTGTTTGTTTACTTGATCTTTGTCTTGTTGATTTATCCTATTGCACCCATTCCAATGACCTCTCAATGATGTCTAATCAAAATGATTTAGAGAATGGGGCATTGATCATTAACTTTTGTCTACCATGCTTGTTGGATATTCTTATAATATAACTTTGGTCATGTGTGTTTTGTTTGGTTCGTAGGTAGGGTGTTTTAGGTGTCTTGTTGACTGCATAGGAAGGATTTCCTTTCTATGTTTTGGTCTGAGACGTTTAAAATATTTGAACAACATTCTAAATAAGGTTTCTTATGCCAGGTTTGAACAAGGATACTCCTATCTAATTTTCAAGTCAAATTCCATTGCACTAAGTACAATGCCATCCTGGTTCTTTATACCTTGATGCATTGTATCTATGTGTGTTATCAAACATAACATAAGTAAGCTCTTTTAAAATCCCAATCTATGATAAGTGAAACATCATCAATCTCTCATCATTATTTCTAATAAAGTCTCGACAGATCATGGACTTGTTGGATCCTCTTTTCATCATCTCATTTCTTCTTTCTTTTCATTGTGCTAACATGGTATTATGATAGTCAACCAAACATCACCAATGCATCCATCCTATATCCACAAACTGTCAGCATACTACATATCATTCATATCATACATAATAGGAAACATCAAACATCTCACATACATTGCATATTACAGATTGGTTATTCTAAGCATCTCATAAACCATACATTTGCATCCATTGCATAATCATATAGACATCATCACATCATCCATACATGCATCATAGAAAGGATACTGGAAAAGAGAAAGAGCATATCATAACATCTCATAATCATAATGTATCACATCATCCATTTTGCATTATCATTTGGGGCATAATATAGATCTGTTAGTCTAAGAATCTTAGAATCATTTTGCATCCACACATCCATACTGCAAACATCATCACCATAAAAGTGCATAGAAATAATACAAAAAAGAAATACATCCATAACATCCATGAACATCTGCATGATCATCCATAAAATAAAAACTGTAAACATCATATATAATCACATTGAATATACATAGAACATCAAATGCATCCATCCATAGGGCATAAATAAAGTGAACACATCACATCATATATCAATCATATCTATATAAAAAATCATCATTATCATGGTACAAATTTGACTCAAGTGTATGTATATCAATCAGGATACAATACCCACAGGGTTATAAAAAATAGAGCCTATGAGACTATCTCAAAGAAAATCGAGTGATGATAAAAAATTGTACACAACTGCTAGCCCTGGTGGTTTCTCCCCTCACCTGAATGCCTCTTTGGCTGATCATCTTCTTGCCAAAACCCTGTCTACTGGGAGTAATCTGGCTATCAAAGAGTCACAGGTACAACCTGCCGATAATGAAATATATAATACTCTACCTCCTGGATAGCATCACGGTACATCTGTGCTGGCATGATCCTACCTTGAGATGTGGAAACCATGCTCTCTAGCTACTGTATGTAGTTGACCACCTGAGCTAACTGAAGCTTTCTGACCTACCTCTGTTGGTGCTCATGATCCCTCTTGGTAGTAAGGGCCTAGACCTGTTGCCTGGCTTGATATCTCTCTGTCGTAACAACCTGTAGCTATGCCTATAATCCTTGTACCTATCCTTGCAACTAATAAATCTAGGAATCCGATGGATCCCCGGGTTGTTGTGGCTGATGTGGTTGTTGATCTGGTTATTGGTTTGGCTGCTGATCTGAATGTTTTGGAGGCTGCCCATCTCGGGGTGGTGCTCTAAGAACCTATCCTGCATGTGCTCTCTGAGCACTCCTTCCCCGAGGTCTCCCCCATGGAAGTGTCACTCTTGGATCTATCAGCAAAAGAAGAGGTGTAAACCAATCATTGTATGCATGTGTTGTACCTAGATCTGTCGACTCCTGAGCATAGGCCTATGGCCTAGCAACCAACTGTTGAAAGAAATCAACTACATCATAATCTAGAATTTTCTATCCCCATGAAGTCTCTTAGAATGATCTAGCAAAGATGGTTGTATACTAATCATATGACCGATCTTGAACCTCCCCAAACTGTCAGGCCACCCTGTTTGGGAGATAACACTCTATAATTGTATGCTCCCTCCCCTGCATAAGTCAGGTTTGTTGAGCATAAAATAGCTATTGTACATTATCATACCATGTAGGCATCTATAACCAGGGGCACCAACATAACACTTTCATCTCATCTAAAACACAACGCTAGTAAGGTAAACCTAGCTATCCTGTATGTCTCAAAGTGATCCCACCCCTGTATCTCCAAATTGCTGGATCATTAGGCTCTGTGTCAACCAAAGTAACAATTAGTCGGAGCACGACAATATGCTCCCAGGCCTAGATATGCAGTGGTGTCACTCTGGTACCAATCACTCAACTATTGCGATATTCAAAATCATGTAAATTGTGGTACAATGAAGCCAACATCACTGGTCCCTAGGGAAACAAGGTCCTCTGGTAAAGCATCCTCTCCTAGGCCAAGCCCCATCCCAGACTGAAGTATCTGCCTTGTCGATATGGAGCTACTAACTTGCATATAATAATAGTACCAATCAACCTAAAATTCGACACTTGACCTTTGTAATACTCCAAGTCAATTTGGCCCTCGACAAGTACAAGGTCCTCTACCTCCATGACCTCAAAACATGCACCACTGCCAAAATCTATATCATAGATCACATGATCACCATGTATCAGCAACCACATGATCTGACATACATCCTCTAAGGTCATGGTCACCTCGCCATTCAAAAGGTGAAAAGATGAGGTCTCACTGTGTCATGGCTCGCACAAGGCGGTCATCATCACCAGGTGGGTTTAGACAACAGGCGCATAGGCGATGTACCAGAGATTGATCTCCCCTAGATGCTCCTATCGTAACTCTGATGAATCACCCAATTTGCATAGGACCGAGGGTTGATGCTTGTGTAAAATCATAGGTTGGATCAACTCCTGCACCCATAAAGTCATGATGTCAAAATTAGTAAAAAAGATCTCACCCCATTTGGAGTTTTTGACCCTAGAACAATGAATGCATTGTAATTTGAAAAAGCATTGTCATTTGTAAAACTCCAAATAGTGACACTGAACTCTTTTAAAAATGCTAAATCCCTCATAGCGTTGCCATTGGCACATGTGTCATCCTTTGACCAAAAAACCCTAATCTCAAATCAAGCCAAGCATTGCCATTTACACTGGTCTATTTCAAAATTGAAACCCTAAAGTCAAATCATGAATTGCATCACCATTTACACTAGCGGTGACGTTTGAGCTATTAGCATCGCTGATTTGTAGTTTGCACATCGCCATATAGCAACGTTGGAGACTTTGACTCTTTGAAGCGTAATAAATGCACTAAAAAATCAAATTTCAAAGTCGAGTTTGGGTCACATACTGATGGTTTTGCACCTAGAAGTCTCTGGTACACACAAAATTGCTTAGAAATGTGTTGGGGAAGCACTCATTGCACCATTCTGCTGGAGGGTCAGAGCTTAAAAAGCTAGAACTTTCAAAGTGTGAATGTAAAAATGAATGGAAAGTGACCCCTCCAAGCCTATTTAAGCATGAAAATTAGGGTTTTTTTGCCTCGATTTAGTCATCAAACTAGGGTTTTGCATCCCCAACACCTTTTCTTCCCAACCAAAGCTCATTTCATGTCCCTTTTTCACATTTTGGCATATTTTCAGCATCTTGGAGCCTTTATGGACCCGTAGGGCAGCTTGTCGTCTTTTTCAAAAAATCACTCAAAAATCCAAATTTTTGTCTGATCTCTTGAGGGGGTAGTATACCAGCGTAATTCTTCTTGCTGGGGCAGCAATGGGGCATCCAATTTTTTTTTTTTTTATAAATTTTTGATCTCACTGGTGTTATTCTTTGAACCAACATAGCAAGTACATTGTTTCAAAGAAGGGAAAAATGTAGAAACTCAAAATATCCTGATCGACATCATGCACTTGATTCTAATTCACTAACACCGATTATTCCTTAATCATTTCTACACTAACTAATTAATTGAATAATCTTTATTTAATTAATTTAATTCCTCCTAAAATCAGATAATGCACTTTATCAGATTATTTCATCATATTCTTCCTTTAATTAAATAAATCAAATTTATTTAATTAAATCCTAATTTTCTTCATTTAATTAAATAAATCAACTTTATTTAATTAAATCCTAATGTTCTTCATTTAATTAAATAAATCAACTTTATTTAATTAAATCCTAATTTTCTTCATTTAGTTAAATAAATCATTTTATTTAATTAAATTACTAATGTTCCAATATCCTCTCATTTTATTTAAATAAACTCAAAATATTTAAATTAAATGTTACAATTAAACTAATTTCATCTAATAACTTATTTAATCCTAAATTAATTAACTCCTAACACTAATCCCCCATTCCTCTAGCTTTTGACTCCACCCTTGGGTAAGTCAACCTTGGTCAAGTTGCACATGTAAATCAATTTATTTGATTTAAATTACCCTATTTTCATTCAAATATGGCATATTCTTTTGAATATTCCACCCATGCTTGACTTTTCCCTCCCAAAGGTCGTTTGTCCTCCACCTTTGCATTGAAGGCTCTTACATGTCCTCTCCTTGAGCCACCTTGGTATTAATTCCTCTTACATCTCTCCTTACACAATCCACCTCTTGAAATCCAAATTTCACCTACATGAATTAAACATGCACATTGTTCAAAATGTGCTCCACTCTCCTTCATTAGCATGTTGACAAGTGGAACAATGCCATTGGTTCAAATTTTAATCCCACATTCTCCCCATTCTTCAATCTTCAATCCTTCTTCATTAAAAATAGAGGCATTCTCTATTGATTTGGGGATCCACAATCATCCAAATTTTGATGCAAGGTTATGATCCACAAGTTGACACAAGTTCATTATCCACAATTTGATCCACACTTTCATCCAAAGTTAGCATAAAATTCATCATCCATAGCTAGGTTATTGACATTTTGCATTAAGAATCACACATCTATCATCAAGCTTATCACGGAATTTGGAAAGGGCTTCTTTCCACATCAAAGAAGCACTAATTCCCCTATGGGATGCTAGTTTGAGCATTAGAAAAGGATTTTTTTAGTAGATTACTTGATACTTTGCTTTGATTTCATGTTCTTGTGTCTAAATGAATTTCATAAGGAATGCTTGTTTCCATTTGTTTAAGGACTAATGTTTGCTTGTTTGTCCATGTTTGAGTAGGTCTAGAGAAAGCATTCACAATATAAATTGAAAGTGGTCGATGATTTTTGGATGGATATTTATTACGTATGATGATTTTAATTTACTTCTCAGGATGGATGCTATCAAATTCAATTAAATTATAGTTATTTGACTCACTTGTTTTAATTATAGATGATGATCATGTTATAATAATTATCTTGTTATTTAATCATATGAGTTAAATAATTAAATTACTTACTTTATAATCATATGAGTTATTTAAGAGGCATGATATATATTTAACTAATTAAATTGAAATAAAAAATATTAAATTAATAAATGGAAGCAAAACAAGAAGCTTTTTTAGAAGCAAAAAAGGAAGCAACAATGTAAGCCAAACTAAAAGCTAGAAGCAATCTTGGAAGAAAAACTTGGCGTTATCTAGGAAGCAAAAACAGAAGTAATTCAGGTAGCAAACAAAGAAGTAATAATGGAAGCAATTTTAGAAGCAACAAAAGATGCAATAATAGAAGCCATATTAGAAGCAACAAAAGACACAAAAATGGAAGAAAAATTGGAAGCAAAACTGAAAGAAAACCTGGAAGAAAAATTGGAAGCAAAATTGGAAGCAAAACTAGAAGCAAAAATGGAAGCAAAATTGGAAGGAAGCAAAAATGGAAGAAAACTTGGAAGCAACACAAGAAGCAAAACCAGAAGCCAAACTAGAAGCAACAAAGGATGTCATAATGGAAGCAACAAAAGATGTCATAATGGAAGCAAAACTTGGCATCAATTAGGAAGCCAAGAAAGAAGCTATTTTTGATGCCATAGAAGAAGCAAAATAGGAAGCATGACTAGGAGCAAAACTAGAGGCAAAAATGGGAGCAGACATGGAAGCAAAACTTGAAGCCAAATTGGGTGCAAATTTAGGTGCTATTTTTGACATTAAATTAGTCTCGATTCCTGACACTATTCTCGGCACTAAAGGAGGTGCTATTGCTTGCTTTACTTTTTTGGTGCTAAAATCAGCGTTGAAGTCGGTGCAAAATATGAAGCAAAATCCGACATTGAAGTGAACATGTAGTTTAACACTGAGTTTTGCTGATAGAAGTCTCCAATTCATGAACTCAAATACACTAAATTTCGGTGCTATTTTAGGCACTAATTTCCTATTTTGTTGTAGTGTAAATTAAATAAATACCTTTATTTATTTAATTTAATTCCCCAAATCCCCTTTTTTCTCAAAATAGGAATTAAAATTAATTATTTAATTCTTGTTTTCCTCTCACCTCATGTCCCATCATCCATTATCTCCACTTTCCCTCTAATACTAATCCTAATCACTTATCTAATCCCCTCCCTAATCATTTTAAAATTCCTAACCTGTGATTAGGAAAGGATAATCCCCTTTCCATTTATTACTACTCACCTTGTCCCTTCCCCTCATAACTCTTTTCCTTTTTGGAAGGGACCCCCACATGGGTCTCCCTTTCCAAAATTACTTTACATTAATTTAAAATTCCTTTCTTCCCTTCCACCCCATGTCTTGGGAATGTGAGGACAAGGAATACCTTTATGGAAAGATCCTCCCCATCCCCCAAGGGGTGATCCCATAATAGTGGTTTACAATTTTTGGCCAAACTAGACACTGAACTAATTTTTTCTAACTAAATCTTCACTTTCAGGCACCTATAGTGGCTAAATTGTAAGGAATTTGAAGATGATGAAAACTATAGTTTTGTGAAATTTTGTCTGTAAATTCTAAATATATTTTTTTTCAAAAGTTTTGGAATTAGATTGCACCTCTTTTTCCATCTCCTTCAAAAACTAGTTTTTTTTCAGAAAACAACATTTTTAAGGAGTGATGCTCACTGTATAACACAACTTTTTCCCATGAAGGATAAAATTCTAATTCTTTCGAATTTAGATTTGTAACTCTGATATCTAGTGCTTCCACTTAGTTAAATAGTGTTTTATTGAATATTTTTCCTTAATCAAGTTTTGAAGTCAAACCAATTACAATTCAAACATAGTGGACTATATAATGCATAACTTTTTTTGTATGTATCGAAATTCAATTTTTTTTTTGTTGGATCAATGACTTCAATATCTAGTGCACTCATATTTTTCAAAAAAAATTTGATAATCTTGTATTTTTCCACATGTGTAGAACATACATCTTGATTTTCAGTGAAAAACCTACATTCACAAGAAATAAAAAATAAATATAATAATAAAATAAAATTTATTTAAAATTATACTTTTTGGGAAGCTTATATTAAGGACTACATACTTACAATTTTTTTTTAAAATGAATTCATTTGATCCCCCAAAACGTAAATCAAAAGTGGTTTTTTATCAACATTTTGATAGGTGTAAAGGAGACTCCATTATAGGTATGGCTTCAAACTAGTAGGGTTCTATCAAAGAGGGTTTGATCTAATATAGTTTGATCAAACCATCTTCAATTGGAATGCTTAAAATGGAACTTTTTAAGGATTAAATCATTATATTTTCTAAAAATATGTGATTTCAGTAAAAATCAGAATCTCCCAGAAATTGTAAACTAGCTTTGTGGGATCACCCCTAGGTAATTCCCAAGTACCAATCTCCCTCTCAAGCCACCATAATGTGTAACTTGGAGCAATATCATAGATTGAGAGACTCATGCAATCCTAGCCATGGATCCTCATCCTACAACCCTATCCCTTCATTTCCTTTTCCTCTCATACATATATTCCACACATCCATTTTATCATATCATGCAACCTTGAGCAATTGAGCATTATTATGTTGCCAAAATTATATGAGAACACATAAAATTTGATGATCCTAGACAAATATACACAAGGAGGGGTTCAACATAATTTAGTTTCATCGAATTTTATGATAGTTTGACCTCTCTTTGCCTAGTTTGAGTGTTGTTTGTAATTTTTGTATTTGTTTGATTTTATTACAATTTTTTTCATGTTTTGAATCAAATTTACTTGCACGCATTTCTTGCATGCTTGGTGAGACCCACATCATGGGTCAAACTTATCAAATTTAATCATTTTTAGCAATTTTATAGTTCCAAGTTCCGAATGGGTGAATGTGTTATAGTTTAGGAAAACACACTCTCTAGATGTGCGAATCCAAACATAAAAAGACAAATGCATTGAGGAGGATGCTTCACCAATTACAATTCGAATGTGATATGCATAGGGGTGAATATGCACATACTTAACCAAATCCATTTCTAAATTACCTATAGTTGCACTTGGGAAAATGCAAGATTTCATAGGTGAATCTAATTTTTTTGGGAAAATGCATTAAATATTAACCTTTGATAGAACAATGTGAATATTTTTACACAGGGGAAAATATAAATCTGTCTTGGGTGAATGCATTAGGCATATTGCTAATTTTAATTATACTTATTTTGGTTTGATTTTGTACCACCTCATACTAATCCACTAAGTTAGGTTGCTTTGTGATCATACTAACATCATCTACGCAACTACTATTGGTCAAAGATCGATGGAATCAAACTCCTAATGTTAGTTCTCAAACTTTACCACCAAAGACATTTATTTACCACTAATTTTTATGAACACTTTTATTTTTCTAAAGGGTCAATTTAATTTTTTTTTGTGTTTGGGGTTCCTCATTAACACATGCTCTCTTAGGTTACATTGCATAGTGAGCTTAGGGATAAAAAAATATGTGATAATCCAAGTCTTGTTGTGTTATCCTAGTAGTGCTAGGAGGCACTCTTGGGTATTTCTACACCCCAAGGGATGATGTCGACCACATGAACCAACAGGGTATATAAAGGGGGAAGAATGAAAGTTGTATCCCAATCTAGTCACATTATGTCTAGTGAAGCTCTGATTCTTGGGTGATACCAAGCTAAGAGTGTAGGGCTAGTTTGAATGGAATAGATGGTATTCTTGACCCATGCTTTTGATAGGCTAGCGTTCACCAACATGCCTTATGTATTTTATTGGTATTTCGAGGATGTACTAGATTGCTTGTTTTAGCCTAGCTTAAGATCTTTTTCTCACTAATCAATGTGGTGTAGGGGATGTGTACCATAACTTGAAGTTACTGATGATGTACCTTTATGCACTAAGATATATTCTAATAAGGCATCTCCATTTGGCCACCATCAGTAAGAGGTCCTTCACCCTTATGGGTCATGATATTTAGCTATCCAACCATAAGTAAATGGTATTAGCACTTGCATTGTGAGCCTGCATTGATTTACAAAACCACTTGACTAATCTATGTTTACACAATTTGGAATGTCTCCTTTTGATCACTCGCCCACATCTTTAGTCTATCTGGTTGGAATTTGTCTTGTGCTTTTTGATTCTAGTATTTAGTCCTTTTTCTATCTTTTTCCAATCACCTTGGAGTGAATTTTCTCTATGTTTGGAAAAATATGCCTTCACTTGCATGAATCCATTCTATACTTGGATAAATCTATCTATGTAGTTAGATCTCTAATCCAATCATAGTAATCATTGGGTGAATTGACTCTATTTTTTGGTGAATACACTCTCTATTGGGTGAATTATCCTTGGTAAGTCATCAATCCAATCATATACTTAATCAAGTGAACTCACTCTATATTGGGGTAAATCTGGTTATAGTTGGGAAAATCTACCCCACACATCAAATTTTCCTTTGTAACTTCATCAAAATCTATCCAAATTATAACTAGGAAAATCTAGCTTCACTTGGTCGAATTTACCCTATTCTTGGGTAAATCTATGACTTGCATGGGAGAATCTTCTCTAGATTGGCTGAATCTGTTTCCCATACAAATTATAGAGAGTGAACCATTCCAATCTCAAATAGCCCGAGTTCTTCCAAGTCAAACACTGCAAACAATTAATTTTTTTACTTCATATCTAGCCTGTACATATAAATTTTTCCACCTCACCCATCTAAAACATGTTCAAAACATCATCCTCTTAGGATGAGGGACATCCCTAAATATATCTTATCTTTAGATAAATCATTGCCCATACAAAATATAGCCTTTAATTTCATGATTGGGAACCTAAATCTTAAATCCAACCACCATCATAATACTTCTTTAGAAACTTTTCCTATCCTAAGTTAGTCATCCCTCATTCAAGCTATTTCAACTTGAGCTAGAGGTATAGTTTCACTTTGATATCACTTTTTCTTGAGAATTTAGCCTATCTCAATCATAATCCAACCATCAAAATCAACATAGGGTCTCAATTATAGTAATGAGTGGGATGATGCAAGAAGTTTGGTCCACAAAAAGCTCAAAAAGTGGAAGTGTTTTTGTTGTTTTTTAGATTTTTTCACACTTGGATTAAAATGTAATACCCCTCATACTGTTTAGACTTATTAATTTCTATGTGTTAACTTGATACGCTGATACTATGATGATACTATTGTGGTTTGATTTGGTTGGTTTGTAGTTTGATGATGTTGTTATTCCTTTAGTGGACATGATCATTTGATATGACATTATTAGGATGTTGTATGATACTCTGTGTTGTTGGATGTGACATTTATGTGGTTTTGATTGATGCTTTGTGTTGTGATGATGATTGACTCATCGATCTAGTGTGTGCGGATGTGTAGTTTAGTTGTTTGCTTCTTGTGACATTATTAGTATGATTTATGATACTTTGTGTGTTGATTTAATTATTGTTTATTCAAATAGATTTTCATTAATGCTTTATATGTCGATGTGATGATTCTTTGGTGATCATGTTATTTGGATTCAGTATTATTTTATAATGCAATGGTTTAATAATTCTAGTTTTGATGCAGTAGTTAAATATCATGTTATCTTATGATCAATTTGGTTAGAAATGTTAGCTCGTCATTGATATTATAATTGTTAGAATAGAGTAGGTGAGAGGACAGTGTAGCATCACTCGTTCACGAGTGCCCTGCTACACTGCAATTCCTTCTCACAATAGGGTGTTTGATTATATATATATACATGTGCTACTTGACGTTTATTTGGATGCAGGATTGCAGGAATAAGTCTCGATTCCACCTGCTTTGGCAGGACAGGGCGAGCAATAAATTAACCCAATGGGTAAAAGTTGAAAAAGGGAGTAGGTTTGGAAGTGTCCCCGTCCCAAGTCCGTCGTCTGTTGTGAGTCATTGTGTTATGACTGAAGTTTTGTCTTTGTCTTGTATGTAGTTTGACTGTTGAGTAATTATTTAATTCTTGGTTAGTGTTTAATTAATTAATCGTATTTCATAAAATAATTAAATAATGTTGCATTGTTATTTGATTTAATTAAGAGTTAGAAAAATATTAAATTTAAATATATTGTAAATTAAAAGTGATTTAATTAATTAAAAATGCAAATAATTATAATTAAATTTATATTGTTGAGAATAATTGGATATTATCTTTTTTATTAATATTAAATTAGAAAATCATGTGAGGATAATATCTGAATTAAATAAATTATTTTAATTACAATTTTAGATATGTGTGAGCTTTTAAAAGATGGAAAAGGACCAATAAGAAAAGAGGCATTTTGGAAAAGAAAGCAGAAGGGCTTTATTGCTCTTTATCTTTGATTTATTATTTTTATGAGGGGATGATTCACACACACAAGTTTGCTCGGTTGTTCTGGATTTGCAAAAAGAAAATTAAGAAAGATAGTTTTTTTTTAGTTTGGAGTTTTCTGGGGTAAAGATTATTGTGGTTGAAAGAAAAGAGAGATTCAGAAGAACGTTGAGGGCAAAAGATCGAGAAAAGAGCTACAGGCGGGGATTCGGGAAGAGAGCTGCAGAAGCAAATCGAGCGGGGGCTTCAGAAGAGATTCTTCTTCAGACAAAGGACTCCAGGTTTTTTTTCTCCTTTTAAATATTTTTTTAATACTTTGTAGATTTGTAAACAAATCTGGTTGCTATGTTTTTGAAAATTGTTTGAATGAAGTTTTATGATTTGAAAACTTTGTTGTATTAAAACCCTTGGATCTTCTATAGAAAATTTTAGTTAAACCCCTTTCAAAATTCTTCTATAAAATTTAGCAGTGAAATTTATTATTTGAAATAAAAATAATTTAAGTTTGAAGTTTTGATTTACTAGTCAGATCTATATTGAGTTTAAAAAAAAAAAATCTTTTATTAGGTTGTTGCTCTAAATTTTCTGATTAATATATATATATATATATTTATATATATATATATATACTCACTAAGCAAATGAATAAATGTATTATTTATTATGTCTGTTATTTTATATATAAAAATCTCTTCATATTTCACAAGTCTGTGTACTGGATATTCATATTTATAAATAAAAATCAAAATAAAATAAATTATATATATAAATGTATTACTCAGATTTTGAAATGTTTTTTATAGAATAAATTCGTGCTTCAAAATTCATATTTTTTTTTTATTATTGAAAATGAAGTTTAAAGAAAATTAAATTAAATTAAATTAAAATTTAAATATATTAAAAAAAAATAGTATTATTTATAAAATTTTGGGGGTGGGCAGCCAGCCGAGGCCGTACCGCCCACGACCCCAGTGGTGGCTGTACGCAGCCACCACTGGCTGCGTACCCCCACCACTGCCCACAGTACTGGGCTTTCCCTGCCGCATGGGGACCGGTGGGGAAAAGTGCCATTAAATTCATTTTTTTTTAATTATTATTCCTACTACGAAATGTGTATAATTTGAATTTATTTTGATTCGTTTTTTATTTTATAATTTATAATATATGTATATATATATTATAAATTATAAATTATAATATGTTTAACTATTTATATTTTATAATATATTATAATTGTATAAAATTGAACATATATTTTATAATATGTTTAATTATTTATATTCTATAATATATTTTAATTGTACAAAATTGAATATTTGTTTAATTATTTATATATATATAATGAGTTTTATATGTGGAGAATATAGAAATACTATATAATTTTATATAATTTAATAGGTTGTAATGTTAGAAAATTTGTCTAAATTTGTATTGTTATTGTTTAATTGGGAAAATTAGAGATAAATTATGTGTTGACTTATTTGAACATTCTCAAGTAATTGATTTGTTTTATTGGTGAAATTTATTATGTTTTGGAATAAATTGTGTAGCGTTGTTTGCTCACTTTTTAAGATTTCATTAAATCTATTGTAATTTTCTTTTGATCGGGATTATGTCTTACGCAGAAACCCTAACATTAGATAATGAGTTGCCTGGAATGTTTTTCTATCATGTTTCTTTTATTTTCCATGTCGGGCAGATGGGGTTAAGGGTCTATGTAAGTCTTCTAGAGAAGTTCTCTAGAGTGGGATGTTTGGTGTAGAGGTTCATTTTGTGAATCGCCTTGATGTATTGTACTATTATGTTGTACCCGGTTTCCACGAACGGGGATTTGTGCCTCTTGAGAAATAGGAGAGTGTAATGTGACTTGTACCTCCTGTGGAAGGAGTGTGTTTTCTGATTAGGTTTCCTCCAATGTTTAGAGTGAGTTTCCTTGTTTGTTCCTCCTTTGGTTGGAGAGGTTATGTTGTCTAGTTATCTATTGTGGTATTGTACCTTGTGTGTTGTCGATAGGAGAGTGGCTCTTTGTGGGGGTCCGGCACACAAAGTGGCGCCAGGGTAACTCACCTAGAGTTTAATTAAGTGATAATCTAAATGAATTAATGGGGGGGCTTTCACACTAATAAAGATAAAGGATGTCTCTCTCGTGAAGCAAGTGAATGATAAGGCTCGAGATGAGATGGGACGCATAGTTTTGCGTGAGGGTCCGTCGGCCGGTAGAGGCAAGCCAGGGTAACCCAGGATGGGGGTCCGGTAGCCTAGGAAGGTTGAGCCAGGGTAACTCATGGCAATTTATGCATGACACTCTTCCTATGTCGACAGTTGATCAGTTATTGTGCGATGTATATGATCTTTGTTCTCTGGAAGCTTTGTAACCTCGTGTTAAGTGATATTGTGTTGTAGTTGTTGATTGAATTTGTGAGTGTAGATGTTAAGTGATATTTTGTCTGTTATGATTAAGTGATTTATTAATTTGTCTTCGGTTATTGTTGGAAGTAGTCTTTGATATTATGTCTTGATTTCGTTGATGCTTGTGATTATGACTTGTTGTGTTCTGAAGTGCTGTTGTTGTGCCTTTGGATTTGTTGTTGTTGAGTTTCTAAGTGGTCCTTGATGTTAAGTTGTCTGTTTGGAGTTAGTCCTTGTTTTGTTAGCCATGCTTGGTCGGGGACCCTTCCTTGTCTACTCTCAGCACGGGGGTGGTTGGGTGGAACGTGCTTCGCACCCCATTGGGTTCCCTCTTCTGTTGCAGATGTATCTTTTACTTGCAGGTTTTGGCAGATGTTGATGATCCAGTGTCCTTATGTACCAGATTGATGTATATACTTCATATGTAATGTATTCATTGATGTATTGTCTCCCACGTGTGTTGGGACGACCTTGATGTGATTTGTATATGTAGTTATTGAGATGTATTTCCAGTCAATTGTATTTTACTATCATTTGGATGTAATGTATATTCAAGCCATGTATATATTCAGGATCATTTGTATAGTTGGTTATGTTGAGTTGTATCTATCGAAATATGTAATACTTTATATCTTTATAATTCCATGAATTGTCATATGTGCATATGTTATTAATATGGATATAGTTGATAGATATTTCAAATGATGAAATGGGAATGAATAGATTTACGTAATAGATTAATTATTGTTATCTTATTATCATTGTTATGGGTTAGAATAGTTATGTCACTTCGTGTACCCCATTGGAACTAGTTGTGCCACATAATACATTGTTATGTTATAATACTTAAGTATGTTTATTATATTCTTTAAAAAAAAAAAATTGTTTCGTTGTTATTAGTTCCTTTGGGGTTCGCACGACGGGCATGACATAAAATTTGAAGCACTTACACAATGAATCTTAAAAAAGTCAATAATATGAAATTTAGTATTTTGAGTCTAGTTTCCAAATATGTAGTTTATTCTAACACTCAGATGATATAAATTAAATTTTAATAAAAATGTATAAAGACCACTTTTTAAAAGTCATTTTTTTTACCATACCATGCACATGTATGGACACCACTTTTTGACCTAAACAAAAATATTTTTCTAATTCCCTTTTGGGAAAGATATGTAACAACATTAAGATTGATGAGGATTTTTTTAATAATTTTTTTCTATTTTTTTATTGGCCTTAATTGTTGCTTTTAAAAATCGTGTATAGACAGCATAATTGAACCTAAACTATTTTTTTTTGTTTTTTTTTCATTGTGTAGAGAATTGTCTAAAGATTGATGCCATATATTTTTTTTGCAAAAAAAAATAGAAAAAAGTTATTAAAAAACAAAAAACCTGATATTTCAAGTTTATGGACCAGTTTGCTTAGAAATTAATTAAAAAATAGAAAACATAATCCAACATTAACTAAAATTATATATTTGGATAGACATCGTGATCTATAATGGGTTTTAATTTCATAGATCAATTTTGAAAAAAAAAAGTCTATCAACTATATTGCCAAAGTTGGACATTTCTCTTGAATTTGCCTTAGTTTTTTAGTTACAAGTCAAAGGCTAAGAGTCGGGTTGCCAAACCTTTCCCAAGCATAAAACCCAAGAAAAAAGTGGCTTGGGGATTCTAGCTTTAAAGAACAAGTAACGGGTACCAGTTCTAAAAATTTTCAAAAATATATATTTTTTAAAATGGGTATCCATTTTTGGATTTTTTTTAGAATAGGTACTCATTTTTAAAAAATTCTATTTTATGGCTTGACTCTTTTGATTTGACTCCCCAGTCCTTGGGGTTTTTGGTTTACCTTCTCACAAGTTGTAATTTTTTTCTTAGGCTTACAATCTTGCTATCTTGATAAATACATTGTATTACTTTTCTACCCAACGAGGGGAAGTTTGTTTGTCTTTGTTTATGGATTTCTTCTATAATCCTTCTCATGCATTAGACTTCTGTTAATGCTCACTATGTAAAATTTTTCTCTTTTCCTGCCATGTCGTTCTTATGCAATACTTTATGCAATCCTCCTCGTCAACAATAAAGGTTTGTGGCTATGCTACTTTAAAAAAAAAAAAACTATTTTTTGAAATTTCTATTTTTAGATTTTTTTGAGAATGGGTACCCATTTTTAAAAAAATCTATTTTTGGAATATGTTAGAATGGGTACCTGTTTTAAAAAAAAATATTTCTGAATTTTTCTAGAGCGGGTAATCTTTTAAACGGGGCACCTATTCTATTTTTAGAATAGGTACCCCTTTTAGGCTCAAGTTACCATTCCAAAATGGGTACCCATTTCATTTGACATTTTTTTTGGGCCAAAACTTCCCCTCTTCGTAGACCCAACTTCTTGCACTTACTTGAGTGCTAAATCAACCATCCAAATCCCACATGAAACCACACCTGTTTAGTTATTCCCTTGAGATTAAGGTCATTACACTTTATCCAACCAATCACACCACCTTCCATGCTAGCAACCACATGTTTTCAACTTAGAAAATATATGGAACAACAATAACAAAAACACCCATAGTACACTATTGGTTTTCTTGGATACAAAGAACCCCAACACCTCAATATACAAAAAAGACCATCAAATCCTACTCATCCTCAAGACTTAGTCTCCATTAAGGAGGAGATGGTCTCCCAACATGAGATTGCTCCTAGTATTCAAGAGTTCTTGGAAAAAATTGCAAATGTGGATATGGTGGACCTCATAAACATACATAAGGATAAAATCCTAGTCAATCTCCTCATGCGTGGTGCGTGTCAGAAAATGTTAGACCTACTTCCCCATAGGGTCCTCCTGAAAATTCACAGATCCCTCTATTTGAGCTTGGTAATGATATAATGATTTAGATACCTATTTCTCCTATTTAGATTCCTTTATTGGGACTTGGATTGATACTTATCCCCAATTTGGGGCACCATCATATATCCTCTTCTCAAATTAATCTCCATTACCACAAAACATTCAACATGTCCATCCCCCAAACATTGAACCACATATCCCTCAAGGTAATATATTGGATCCCCCATCACACACCCCATCTCCCACACCTTATCATGTTTCTCTCATACTGATTCAATCACTTTCATCTCAACCAATCTTCTATACTTCCCACACCTCCTTACCATCTTTTGATTATATCCTATTCATATTCCCTAATCCTCTTATATTCCAAAATCTACCTACATGGTGTCATATCAAACCTTGCATGCTCTTGTAGTCCCACATAATTGAACAATATCACAAGGCCAATATCCCAATCAACCACACAACTTATCATATCTTGGCCAACATATCCACATCCCTCAAAATCCTTCATATTATAATCATCCACAAAATCCACCTTATCTCATCATTCCAAAAAATCCTTGATACCTCACCCAAATTTCACAATAATCATGCTTTAATCCACCTTAAAACCAATCATATCCTTCTCCGCCTCCCCACAATCAATACCTCAATCCTCCAATATCAAATCTAGTGGTTCCTTGTAAGACACCACTTTGCATATGATTAATACAAACCTAACTTGTTATATGTTTCCCTAAAATAGATGGTAAGATGTATTGTGGGTGATAAATAGTGTGATTGTGTGACAATATTCATGTTTTTCATTTTGACATTTTATTTTATTGTAATTGCCATGAAGGTGTTAGGAACTCGTAAATTGTGGAGCACAAATTAAAATTTTAAAAAGAATTGTTGTACAATTAAATCTTAGGATATTTAGTTAGAAAATTAATGTGATATACACTTGTTGCTTATGATTGCATTAGTAATGTGTAGGAAAGTAAGGGTGCCAGTATGAGAAGGGAAAACCATTGAGAGCAAATTGAATGACATCTTCTTGTGGATATTAATTTGATTGTTTTTTAGGCTTAGAAAGAAATAAAGTTAATGTGTTGGTAGACTAAGGTTGTGAGGGTTGAAATTAAAGGGATAATTTATTTTTGGATTATGAGGGTATTTAATTATGATTCATGTGAGGTGTAAGTGGGGTCAGGGTTTAGGAACCCCTATCTAAGTTTGAAACTCGGATGGATCCTTAAATGGGCCTTTAAAGAGAGTTTTTGGTTAATTTCCTTGGTTGGGATGCAAAAATAGACACCCTAAAGTCTATACCCTAGTGGTAGGGGCTAAGTGGGCATACAATAGTGCCCCTAGGACATGATTTGAACCCTAAAAAGTCCTCATAATGAAGAGTGACGAGTTTTGAGGTGACAATTGGGTGGAAAGATTGATGGGGTGTCTAAGTGCATGTTCCCCTCTTTAATGAGGAAAAGAACCCCATTGATGGAGAGAGGTACAATTCATGCACCTCCCTATCCAAGGGGTTTCAATTTGAAACTCCTAAATATTTTTGTCGAGGGAGAATGGGTAGGGTGTTGCCTACTCTTTTTGGAGAATTCTGGTGAAGATTGGAGAGAAGATGAGAGGAGGAGAGGAGTCCTTCGTCTTAAGAAATGGTGCTCAAGGTAGTTTGGATTGGACACAAAAGGATGGTAAAAAAGTTAATCCCCTCATCTAAATAGTAAAGTGGGAAGAAATTAGTTATGATTGAACAAGTTACAAGTAAAATGACAACTTATTTAATAAATGCATGCTTTTCGAAAGTAGCAATTTCCATCAGTTGGCTAAGTGCAAGTAGCTTGTTTGAAAAAGTCAATAAGGGTTGATCTTTCCACTAGATTCACATAAAATCCTTTAAATTTTCAAGCAACTTAAAACTATCAAGGTACTCTTCAACAAGCATAAAGAGGTTGCTATCATGCAACAGTTAGTAATATACATAAATAAACCAAATAAGAGATCAAGTAGCAAAATACTAGCCAACAGAAAATGGTCTCGGAGGAGGAGATAACAAAGAAAATTGAAGAAAGAAAGAATGACCAACAAAATAATCAGTGAATATATTACTACAATACTTTTTCCTTTACAGTTTTTTGACATTGCTATAGTCGCATATCCATGTTGTTGGCTAATTTGAAACCTTCATTCTTCTCTTCTGAGTGTTGGGTATTGTCAACAAAATCAAGCTTGCTTTGTTAATGATCATTTCTATATTGCTATGTTCATAATTGTGTAATATCCTTATGCACATTCATTGATAGAGTGGTTGGTTCCGCAAATATTAGGAAAGCTAAAAATAGAGCTGAATATGAGGATGAGAAGAGAAGCAAAAGAAAAAAGGGAAACGTCCCATACACAAGGAAAATAACAAAGGATTAAATATGCATGAGAAATATCATATAAAACATATGCGAACAGAGACTCTAGTAAGTGGGGTCACATGTCCATTCCACTATCACAAAGAATGCAAGTTACAACTTCACTAGACCATTAATGGCATACAACCTATATTTTCTAGCATTCCTTGAGGACAAATATTAGAATTCTTACAACCAGGCGTAGCCCAAACTGTGCCAAAATATTTCCTATCCAGAAAATAGTGGCTATCATGGCCATGTAGCTTTCCTGTGTAAAATTAAAACATGGAAATTATTCTAAACTTTTAGGGGTTGAAGACATAGGGGTAGCGAGAGTGTTCAATAGAATATTGAACATTATTATTTGTTTGTATAAAATCTTACAAAAGTTTAAAATGCGCACCTTGGTACTACCTCAAATTAAATGTCTCGTAGGTAGATAATTTATGAGTTAATAGAAAATGGATATATTGTGCATAAGATCCTAGGAATAGATAAGGGCAGTGGCTATTCAACCCTAGAAATGCACCCAACATGGATGTACGGGAATGGATGCTTCCCATCTCCGTAACCTCTGTAACAGTGAAGGCCGTACATTCGTAACTCGGTGGAGCAATGACAGTTTTTTTCAGACATTAATTTAGGGGAGAAGACCCAGTATCTGCCAGGGCTAACTTCGCACAACCGTAGAATTCAAACCGTATGTCGAATTGGAAAAAAAAATTATGGGTTTTTTTCGCACATGAGTTAAGATCTTATAACTAAGGTTTTGGCTTTTGGGCAATTCAGTAGAGTGCGGTAGCATCCAATATGCGCGCGGAGGTCAAAAAGACCCCTTTTAGAGTTGTCGTTCGCTTGCAGTCACCTAACGTCCCAGTACCCGCTAAATATAACCACCAAAAAAAAAATTTAAAAACACCTAAATGTGTCACTTTTAATATCTAATTAAAACTCTTTTATCATTCAAATCCGCTCAAAAGTCAATGGGTCTAATTCACGTTAGCACCTTATAGAATCATTTTGGCACCCATTAAAAATCACTCCTACATATTAATCTCCTTAGTAAAGCACCGGACACCAAACCCATTACACCCCAAATAATCTTTATTTGGGGTCCGATTGACGCATATGACTAATTTTTTTTTGTGGGTATCCCATCCTATTCATTTGCTTTACCGCACGCTCTGTCTGGAAGCTTCCCGATGATGGAGAAGGATGCAAATGGCGACGGCTCTCCATAGCTCCTACACGTGTGCACGGCTTTAGGTAACATCTAACATCTTTCTCCTTTGAATATGCAAACAATGGTATTGGTTAATCATTTTCTTCTGCATCTTTCATGACCCGTGAAGGGTTTATTCGATGATTAAGACTCGTGAAGGGTTTGTTTGACGATTGATAAATTATTACTGCTTGTCTATGAAATAAATCATTCATCTTACACGCTTCTTGCCATGTGCTATTTTATTTTGCTAATGTCATGGTACTGGCGTTATACACACGGGTTTTTTTTGGGGTAAAATAATTTCATGTCCTCATTTTACCGCGTGCTCACAACGTGGTAAAGTCGACTGTATCATGATTTTGTCTGCAGAAATGATAACGAATTTTGTGGGTTTGTGAAAACCCTTGCTTTGTTTTTCCAAATACAGGTTTTATTGTGGTTAAATGATTAAATACGACCTGGTAAAGTCGATTATCTCATGATTTTGTCTCCATAAATGATCAGGAATTTCGTGGGTTTGAACACATGTCTATAAAAAACCCATGTCACTTTGGGCATAAATTGACAAACCCATTAAAAATAAATAGGTATTTGTCAAAACCCTTGCATGGTTTTTTCCAAATTTGTGTGCTTAATGAATTAATCTCATGAAACCCTTGTTTGGAATATTCTGCATCTATCTCAAAATGAATTTGTGAAAACCCTTGCTTGGCTTTTTCCAAATTCGTGTGCTTAAGGAATTAATCTCATGAAACCCTTGCCTGGAATATTCTACATCTATCTAAAAACACACTTTTGCATTCCTAGCTTGGTTTTTTCCAAACTCGTGTGCTAAAGGAATTAATCTCATGAAACCCTTGCCTGGAATATTCTGCATCTATCTGAAAACACAGTTTTGTATTTCTGCGAGTGAGGAATTATTATTATGAAACCCTTGGTTAATTTCTTGTGCACATTTCTGAAAAACCCAATACATACATACATACATATATATATGTATGTATGTATGTGTACATACATACCATACATATATGTATGTATGTATGTGTACATACATACCATATATATGTATGGTATGTATGTATGTATGTATAATACACATACATACATACATATATGTATGGTATGTATGTATGTATGTACACATACAGACATACATATATACATACATGCATATATGTATGTATGTATGGTATGTATGTATGTACACATACATACCATACATACATACATATATGCATGTATGTATATATGTATGTCTGTATATTGTACATACATACATACATACATATATGTATGGTATATATGTACACATACATACATACGATACATACCATATGTACATAATGTATATACATATATGTATGGTACATACATACCATACATATATTCTGCATCTATCTGAATGCTTACTTCTGTATTCCTGTGAGTGAGGAATTATTATTATGAAACCCTTGGTTAATTTCTTGTGCACTTTTCTGAAAACCCAAGTATGTATGTATGTATGTGTACATACATACATACATACATACATATATATATACATATATATACATGTATGTATGTATGTGCACATACATACATATATACATGTATACATGTATATATGTATGTATGTGCACATACATACATACATGTATATATGTATGTATGTATTGAAAGCAATGACAAGCATCCTGTGCACATTCCTCTAATATCCCAAGTCTTAGGTAGGTACTTATAGTTATTTTCATTTATGCAGTGTCTTCTTACTTTATACATTCTAGCATTTGTTTATATTTTTCTACTATCCATTGCACATACAACAGGCCTCAGGTAACATCTAACATCTTTCTCCTTTGAATATGCAAACAATGGTACTGGTTAATCATTTCTTCTGCATCTTTCATATTACAAAAATGTATGTATGTATGTATGTATGTATGTATGTATGTGTACATACATACATACATACATACATACATGTATATATGTATGTATGTATTGAAAGCAACGACAAGCATCCTTTGCACATTCGTCTAATATCCCAAGTCTTAGGTAGGTACTTATAGTTATTTTCATCTGTGCAGTGTCTTCTTACTTTATACATTCTAGCATTTGTTTATATTTTTCTACTTTCCATTGCACATACAGTAGGCTACCATACATATATTTGTCATTTTACATTCTGTGTCTCTTGTTCATTCAGCAAATCGATGTATATGTGTGTATCCTTTGCCTATCCTTTCAAAATGCAAACAATGGTACTGGTTAATCATTTTCTTCTGCATCTTTCATGACCCATTAAGGGTTTATTCGATGATGTCAAAATTATTACTGCTTGTTTATGAAATAAATCATTCCTCTTACACTCCTTTTCGCCATGTGTTGTATATATGTATGTATGTATGTATGTCTGTATGCACATACATACATACATACATACATTTATATATATATATATATATATATATGTATATATGTATGTATGTATGTACATGCATACATACATACATACATTTATATATATATATGTATATATGTATGTATGTATGTACATGCATACATACATACATACATGTATGTATGTACATGCATACATACATACATACATGTATGTCTGTATGTATGTATGCACATACATATATACATACATATATGTATGTGTGTATGTATGTATGTATTCATGTGTATGTATGTATGCACATACATACATACATACATACATACATACATATATATACACATACATACATATATGTATGTGTGTATGTATGTATGTATGTGCATATATACATGTATGTATGTATGTATGTATTCACATACATACATATATACATACATATATATATATATGTGTATGTATGTATGTATGTATGTGCAGCTACAAAGAGAGTGCGCGGTAAAATGAGTGAATAGAATGGGATACCCATAAAAAAACATTAGTCATATGCATCAATCGGACCCCAAATGAAGATTAATTGGGGTGTAATGTGTTTGGTGTCCGGTGCTTTAGTAAGGAGATTAATATGTAGGAGTGATTTTTAATGGGCACCAAAATGATTCTATAAGGTGCTAACGTGAATTAGACCCATTGACTTTTGAGCGGATTTGAATGATAAAAGATTTTTAATTAGATGTTAAAAGTGACACATTTAGGTGTTTTTTCTGCTTTGCAATGTATATTACTGATTTTATGCAATTTATATGTATGTATATGTTTATATGAATACATGCATGTATGCTTATGTTTCTATGAATGTTTTCATGTATGCTTATGTTTGTATGACTCTATACATGCATGCAAACTTGCAAAAAATCACAGATATATAAGGCTTCCCAAATGAACATCGAATCCAAATATAGTGCAGAATTCAGTCATATCATCTCTAAAAACCTACGTAAGTGGCAGCTACAAATTCAAATGCTATAACAAATTCATATTTGAAACACAACAATTCAAATGAACATCGAATCCAAATATAGTGCAGAATTCAGTCATATCATTTCTAAAAACCTACGTAAGTGGCAGCTACAAATTCAAATGCTATAACAAATTCATATTTGAAACACAACAATCAAATTGAATGCATTCAATTGTCAGATTCTAAATAAGAGGGATAGCAGCTAGTGGCATTCACAAATTTTCTCCTCTACTACTATATTCACAATTGAACTTGAATAATTATGTGTTGTTGTACATGCATTATTTCAAAGGTCATATGATGTTTGTATGTTACTAGCCTTGGTTGTGACTACCCGTGGTTGTAAATCTTTTCTTGCAGGCATGGGAGAACAAGGAGAGGTGGTGCAACAATGTTCATAGTGGGCAGTTTGGTAATTGTGTTTGTCAACACACCAAATAATTATGGATTTTTTGTTCAAATTGTTCTAAGTTTCAATTATTGTTCTATATTTTTTACTAACTAGTATATCTTTTTATTTATTTCAATAACTATTGTCCATGTTTGTTTGTTGTATTATATTTGTTTGTTGTGGCAGGCATGTCAAATGGCTAGGAGATTGTGAAGAGCATGTAAAATTGTAAGATTACATTTCAGGTAAAGTCTTTCAAGACTTTACTTTGGCTATGAACCGATAGACATTTTGTTCATTTATAATGTTCATTTTTATTATTCATTGTAAACTTACATTTACAATTTACAATTAGATTAATTTCCAAGTGTATGTGTTCAAAAATTTATAATTTCAAATAGATTAATTTATGGATATGTTGCATATAGATGTATAGTTATATGTATGCATATACTTAGTTGTGTATACATATATATGTATGTATGTATGTATGTATGTATGTATGTATGTATGTATGTATATACGTACATACATATATATATACATATATATATATACATATATATATATATGTATATATATATGTATGTATGTATGTATGCATGTATAGACAACTAGGGAGGTTGTAAAGAGCAAGTCAATTTGCATGATGACATTCAGGTCAAGTCTTTCAAGAGTTTACTTTGGATGTGACGTGGTAGCCATTTGTTCATTTATGATGTTCATTCATGAACTTGAACAATGGGATTTGATTTATGGTGGGATTTACTTATTCATTGTAAACTTACAATTTAGAATTAGATTGATTTCCACTTACACTTATTCATTGCAAACTTTCAATTTAGACATTGTGTGCAGAGGAATGTGCAAAAAATCTTTGTCATTGCTTTCAACTTTGTAGAGAATAACATGCAATTGTGAATGCCGCTAGCTACTTTCCCCCTCTTATTTAGGAATTCGAATCTGACAATTGAATGCATTCAATTTGGTTGTTGTGTTTGAAATTTGAATTTTTTTGAGCATTTGAATTTGAAGTTGCAAGTTATGTAGGTTTTTAAAGGTGATATGACTGAATTCTGCATTGCATTTGGATTTGATGTTTATTTGGGGAGCCTTACACCTATATTTAATTGTGCAGGTACTTACAGGAAATGAAATAAATACATATAGCTATCAGGGAGTGTGTAAAAGACTATGCATTTCAAATCCCATATAGTTAAAAGGAGATTGTGATTATGTCATCTAAAGCACCATTAGTTGTGCATGTATACTTGTAAATATAAAATGTAGTGAGGGACAAACATTTGCAAGTGGGGGTAATTGTAACAGTAAATGATTTAAATGAAATTGTAAATGAGCCTTTTTATGTGCAAGTTGACTTCTTTTATAAATGCAAAGGCATGTTTAGCTGTGTACTATGATTGGTGAGTGACTCATTCTATTATGAGCAGCTATTGGTGTTGTAATTTTCTATTTGTTCATAAAAAGTTTTTTAGTGGATCAAAGTTAAATTTTTTTTGGGGGGTGGAGTGAGCATGGAGGTGGCAGTTATTCAATGGGTGGCAGCTACTGGGTCTTCTCCCCTACTCATGCCTGCATTTTCATAATAATTGTTGTTTATCATACACATTTTCGGTGAAAGATTTGCTCAAAGTAAGTTTTAAAACAAAATATTAAAGGGAATGAAAGTTTTTCACAATTTTTTAAATTAATTAATATAAATTTGATTTCTTGATAAATAAATCTTATATAAAGATATTATATTATATAAAGATATTATATTATATAAAGATATTATATTATATAAAGATATTATATTATATAAAGATATTATATTATATAAATTTATTATATACTAAAATATATTATATATTAAAATAAATTATATATTAAAGTATATTATATATTATTTTAATGAATTAAAATAAATTTGATTTCTTACTAGATATAATATATTTATTTTTATATAGAATTTTATGTGATGTTATACAATATTACGTTAGGTTATGTGTATGTGTTATATATGTAATATATTGTATAACATGACATAAAATGTAATAGTATTATTAATTAGATTTATTATATATTGATTTAATTCTAATCTTAACTTGATATGATAATTAATGCATTTCATAGATTAAAAATAAAATAATCTTATATTATCTCAAATATTTATAGATATATTAAATACTTTTAGATTGTAAAATAATATATTAAAATATCTATAATTATTTATATGTTCAAATTATTAAATATTCAGTTCATTTAATATTATTAAATGAATTAAATATAATAATTATAGAAATTAGAATTTTAAATATAATTAATGTTTTTAAATAATTTTTTTTTTTGGTTTAAATAAAAAATAATATAACTTATTCTATTTTTATAATCTAAATAAAACAAAATTATACATGAATTTTAATACAATTGAATTCAGAAATCCCAGGACCTTGGGCGCTTATTAGTACATTTGATATTCATAATTTTTTAATAACTTAATGGCTATTGTATTAAAAATTAATAATATAATTGATACTATTTTTAATTGTTCAAAAGTATTTTTATTGGTTTAAAATTATAATTTCTATAATTAGATTTGATATTTATTTGATTAGAAGAACACAAAAAAATAAAATAATGATTTACTAGTTTAGATTCAAATTGATGTAGACAAACTTATTTTGAATTATATTATTTTAAAATCTCAAATTTATAAAAATATCATATTCTATAGACAAATATTAAAAATTATATATTCAATAATATAAGAATCTAAACTTAATAAAAACTTATGGGACCCATTAATCCTCTAACATATACATGGATTTTCATATGCAATTTAAAGTCATATTCTAAGGCATTTGATAGTAATATAAGAATCTAAACTTAATAAAAACTTATGGGACCCATTAATCCTCTAACATATACGTGGATTTTCATATGCAATTTAAAGTCATATTCTAAGGAATTTGATAGACATAGTCTTTATTGGAATTTTCAATCATTTTTTCATGTTGGATTTTCTTTTATTTAATAGAACTGAATATAAGATTGTCTATAACATATTAGATTAAATACTTATAGTTTAAAATTCTAATATTCATAATTAGATTTGATATTTTTTATTAGATGAACACAAAAGATTAAAAAAATAATGATTTAAAAGTTTAGATTAAAATGATAAATGTGATAGATTGAAATCTATTTAAATAATAATATTATTAAAATATTGTCATTATTAATTTTTTTATTCAAATACTATTTAATTCAAATATTAAATATGTTATATCAAATGAGATACTATAAGGTTGTCTATATAATGAAATAATATTCCATTATATTTATCTAAATATAAGATTGTCTATATCATATTTGAATCTAAACTTTTAAATCATTTTTTTCAAATATTTATATATGTATCATTCTAATTTTAAATTCAGTTATATAATGGAATATTATTCCATTATATAGACAATCTTATATTATCTCAAATATCTTGAAGACCAAAAGTATTATCTCAATAATCTATTAGATTAATCTATTATATAAATATTAATTCTATCTATAATTTATACTATTTACTATAGAATATGATATTTTTATAAATTCCCAATTTTAAAATAATATAAGTGAAAATAATATTTTCTATATAATATTTGAATCTAAACTTTTAATTCATTATTTTTTATCTTTTATGTTCATCTAATAAAATAAATATGAAACCTAATTATAAAAGCTAGAATTTTAAATCAATAAAAATACTTTTGAACAATTAAAAATAGAATCAGTTATATTATTAATTTTTGATACAATAGCCATTAAGGTATAAAAAATATTATGAATATCAAATGTATTAATAGGTGCCCAAGGTCCAAGGATTTTTGAGTTCAATTGTATTAAATTCATGTATAATTTTATTTTATTTTTATTATAAAAATAGAATAAGTTATATTATTTTTTATTTAAACAAAATATTTTTAATTTTATTTAAAAATATTAATCATATTTAAAATTCTAATTTCTATAATTATTATATTTAGTTCATTTAATAATATTAAATGAACTAAATATTTAATATTTAATAATTTGAACATATAAATAATTATAGATATTTAAATATCTTATTTTACAATCTATAAGTATTTAATATATCTATTAATATTTGAGATAATAAAAGATTATTTTATTTTTAATCTATCAAATGCATTAATTATCATATCAAATTAAGATTAGAATTGGATCAATACAGAAAAAATCTAATTAATAATACTATTAAATTTTATGTTATGTTATACAATATAATACATATATAACACATACACATAACCTAACATAATATTGTATTATATTGTATAACATAATACTTTCTCTCAACAAGAGTGGTGTAGAAGAAGAGACTAGCCCTAGTGAATTGGGACATTGTCTGTCACCACAAATGTCAAGGTGGCCTGGGGATTAGGAAGATTACTAATTTGAACAAAGCCCTTATTGCCAAGATTGGTTGGAGTTTGGTGTAGGAAAGGGCCGAATGGTGTAGTATATTGAAGGCTAAATACCTTAATCAAAGACATTTTTTTAGAGCTTTGGACTTGATTGGTCTTCCTTCGGGCTCTAAGATTTGGAACAATATCTGTAAGAGTAGGTCCCTCTTGAAGGAAGGGTTTAGATGACAAATTGGTAATGGGAGATCAATTAGGTTCTAGGAGGATAGCAAGATTGGTAGCAAGCCCCTTGTTGATAGTCACTTTAATATATTAAGGGAACACACTAAAGATCTCATTGGTACTTATATTTCAAATTATACCTCACCCAGAGCTAGATGGAAAACTCTGAAGTTGTCTTTCTTACATTGGCCTAACCTTCTACCAAAGGTTGTGGAGCTTCAAGAGCTTTTGAATACGATTAGACTCCCTCTATTTCCCAAGGAGGACAAATTTTTCTAGACAAAGAACCACTCTGGGGAGTTCACTGTTAAGTCTACTTATTTGCTGCTACTTAGGTTTGGCGGTGACGAGCAGTGCTGGAGGAAGGTGTGGATTCATTAGCTCATCCCTAAAATAAACTTCCTTTGGTGGACCTCCATCCATGGGAAAATTTTAACTATTGATAACCTTGTCAAGAGGGGCTTTCAATTCCCTAATTGGTGTACTCTTTGTAGAAGAGAAGAAGAAACCATCTCCCATCTTTTTATTCACTGCCAGTTTGCTACCCAGCTGGCAAAATGTTTTACAGAGGTTGAACATCTCTTGGGTTTTTAATAGGGATATCCACCAATTCATCTTAAATTGGAAATTCCCCTCCAATCATCCATTAATTAAACTAATCTGGCAACTTATTCCACCTCACATTTGCTGGTTCCTGTGGAAAGAAAGGAAGAATAGGATTTTTAGAGAAACGACAAACAATGTGGAAGGTCTGCTGATAATCCATAATAAGCTTCTCTTGGATAATATTTTGACATGCAAATGGAAGATTCCTACTAATCCCCCGATTGCTTGGGATAGAAACATTGCTACCATCTGGAATTTTCCTAATGAGGTCCTGAGATTTGACAACTCCAAATCAATCATCAGGAAGCATACTAGATGGAGAAACCCTAAGCCGCCCTAGGTTAAGCTTAACTTTGATGGGGTGGCTAGGGGAGGGATGTCAGCTGCAGGAGGTATAATCAGGGATCATACTGATAGCTTGGTGGCTGCCTATGCTGGGAGATTGAATGATCATACTAGCAACTAGGCTAAAGGCATGGCTCTCCTTTGGGGTCTTAAGATTGTGCTATCACTTGGTGTCAAGACTTTGGAAATCGAAGGTGACTTGATGCTAATTATGGAAGCCACTAAGGTCAAGATGAAGGTGGGGTGGTCTTTAAAAGGCATTTTGGAGGACATTTTTCCTCTCCTAAATGGTCTTCATGACTTTTCTATCCAACATGTCTTCAAAGAAGGGAATGCGACTGCTGACAACATGGCAGAGGTGGGTCTTGATGCTGAAGGGATTCAGTGTTGGCGAAAAGAGGATTTTTTCCCCCCTCGGCTCTGGTGTGTTTAAGGGAAGTTCTCAAACATCTAAATGTTGAGTCCTAGAAGGTGCTTACTTATTTTAGCTGGGCTCCTACTAAATTTGGTTAGTATTTTTGGTAGGAGCATGTTTTTGAATAATTGGCTATTATGTGAAGTGATGGATATCATGTGTTCGTCCAATGGCTTGTATGGCCTCTTGTGGGCTGATGGTATGGCGAATCTTTCTACCCCTACTGACTGATGAAGTCATCATTTTTTGAACCCCCTAAATTTTTGTGTTCAATTTTTTAAGCTTGTGGATTTTATGAGTTTTTTTGAGATGGCTAAGTATTACACCGATATCATGCCCTTACGTACCATGGGAAATTCGCATGAGGGAGCTACTACCCTCTTGTGGGTTGCGAGATGTGGCATTGATTGCCTTTATTTTTGACTTTTCTGGTCACTTTTCATTGGGATTTTCCCATTCGATGCTTCTAGAATTGACTACCAACTCTTTTCCCTAGTTTTGCTGTTCTGGTGGTTGGCATCTTTGGTGTGGGCTCTATGGGTGGGGAAAAAGTGCATGTGGAGCCAGATAGGTGTGATGAGTGGAAGGCAGATGCCACTATTTGGCACATCTGCAAAGAGGGTAGAATTTCATAGTATATGGAGGCCATGACTGGTCACGATGAGGGCTTGTCTAATAAGTTTGTCACCTCATGGAATGAGGGTAGGGTCACCATCGATGGCATTTCCTTCAAATTTTCTGAGGAGGTTATTGCTAGAGTTACGAGGCTTATGAATAGTGGCCAAACTTGGAAGAAAACTATGAAAGTGCCAGACCAGATTAGTCTGAAGGTCAATTTTTTTGTAGCGAGGAGAAACCTATCAAGTTGCAGGGTGGCTTTGACTATGAGGCACTATTGGAGCCATGGGATAGAGTTTGTTTGGTGATCATGAAATATTTCACATTGGAAGGTATGGGGTCTACTACTATTACCACTTTAATTTCCTTAACGACCTTAGGAATCATCTACATATCTCCATTCCTTTTTTCCTGTTTCATGCTCTTGATAGCATTGTGGCGAAGTTTAATGAAGCTTCAATTTCTGGAAAGAATTATACTATCCTTCACTAGGGCCTTATGTCTAGGCTCTATGACTTCCATATGGCACTTTTCCCTACTTGGCCTATCACTGTGAAAGAAGTCCTGACTCTCCTTGCTCTTGATGAAACCCGGTTTCCTCTACTCACCCGTCTGCTAGTATTCTGGACACGCCAGGCTAGAGTAAGAAAAAATGCCTAAAAAATACTGCCTTGAAAGCCCTTCCCCATGGTACATCCCCTGCAAAGGGCTCGAGGGATATGGGTAAGGAAAAAAATTGTCTTGCCCCTACCTTGTGTCCTAAGGCTAAAGTCTCTAAGAAAACTAAATTTTTCCTCCATCAAATTGATTCCAACATCGAGATCACTAAAGAAGCTAACACCCCCCATAGATCTCATAGATTGGCTCTTAAGTAGGACAAGGTGGGAAATCTTAAGGAAGCTTCAGATTCAAATAACGATAAAGGGAGTGATAGTGAAAGCCAAGAGGAAAAGGTGGTGGGTGGGGAAGGCCAGTCTATGTCAGTGAGCAGTGTGTCCCATGTGTCTGAAAGCTTGAAGAAGGGCCCTTCCGGTGACAGTGTGATGGAGATTACCCCCCGGTCCTCTAATGCGGATAAAGGAAAAGCCCCATTGCAAGAAGATCACAATGGAAAAGATTAGGCTTGGGAAGATGTTGGCAAGCTGAAGGGAAGATTGGAGAGGTTGGAAAAAAAGGTTCAGGAGGTGTCTCAATTTTCCTTGAGGGTCATGCACAAGCCGACCACCAATCTTTGCTTGCTACAGAAGGACAAGTCTACAGATGATGTTGGTTTCAAGGAGCTACTCAAGTTCCTCACGATAGATTTGGTGACAAATATTCAGGATAAGCCTTGCAGGAAGGAAAAGAATTAGGTCATTGGGCCTTTTTGTTCTTGTTTTTATCTATGTCTTGTTGTTTGTTAATATTGTTGAACTGGGTGGACCCCTATGGGTCTTTGGACTTATTTAGCTTGTTTCATGCTTGCATGATGGACTCTATTTCTCCTATGGTTACTGTTACTTTTTGGTTTTTGATATGATTTATTGTGGGTGATGGCTTTCTCTCTGCTGTCACTGTGATGATAATGTGCTTACGCTGGATGGCCTTTGTTGCCTTGTACTGATGGGACAACACCCTTGTTTTGCTGCTTTTTATATCAGAAACATAAAATTCTATATAAAAATAAATATATATTATCAAGTGAGAAATCAAATTTATTTTAATTCATTAAAATAATATATAATATACTTTAATATATAATTTATTTTAATATATAATATATTTATATAATATAATATAATCTAATATCTTTATATTAAATTTATTTATCAATAAGAAATCAAATTTATTTTAATTCATTTAAATACTTGTGAAAAACTTCCATTCCCTTTAATATTTTTTTTAAAACTTACTTCTAAGCGAAATCTTTCACCAAAAATGTGTATGATAAAAACCAATTATTATTTATGATGATGCAGGCATGGGTAAATTAATATGTAACAAAACTTCCATTGCTCCATTGAGTTATAATGTACAACCTTCACTGTTGTAGAGGTTATGGAGCTGGGAAGCATCCATGCCCATGCATCCATGTTGGGGGCATTTCTAGGGTTGGATAGTTGCTGCCATAGATAAGTTCTCACCTTGAATCAACCACAGAAATTTTAGTAATTGGTTCATCATTTATGACACTTTCTACAACATAATTCTCAGTGTGAGAAGCTAAAGTGTAGACAAAATGCACCTAGAAAAGATTGATGGATGAAGGCCTCCACATCCCTCTTGTGAGAAAAAATGCACCAATAGGAAGACTGACTGACAAAGCTAACGTATGGAGATGGAAAAATAGACACTAGATGGACATTTCAAAAAAATTAAAATGGAGCAAAAAACTTAAAAGCAGGATTTGTAAATTGATAAACTTGTAGTTTTGAAATGAGAATAGCCGCATTCACATGTTTTGCAATTTTGAATCGATAATTTTAGCTTGGGGAAGCAACACTATATTCAGTATTTCTTAGATATTTTTGGCTTAAAGGTTGCATTTACTTCAGTAAGTTTAATTCTTTTGCTGCCCAAATCTTCATAAATTTTTATTTTTATAGTTGTGGTATAACTCCTCTGTATGCAATATCAATGAGATTGTTTGATTTTTATGGTTGTGGCATAAGGAGTAGCAAAAATGTTTATGGATCTATATTCTTACAAGTATTGTTGGAAATACCTGTAAGAATATAGATTCTATCTTTTTACCATTCTTCCAAGGAAAATAAAAAATCTGCTATGGTTGCCCCATCTATTTGGGCTCCAATCCCTTTTCCAGATACCCCTGTTTAATTAGTATCGCCTAGATGAATCCGCCATTGAGTTCGTGGGAGGAAAATTTAGTTGAAATCATTGATGCAGCATTAGTTTTAGTTGAACTAGTCAATGTGGAGGCCTCCAATCTTTAATTCACTTTGTGACATAGTTCATGGCACTTATGATTACTATTTCCCACAATTTTCATTGACATGACTTATAGTTTTAGGATAGTTGTTAAATTATTTTCACTTATGCAATACCATAAAAAGTAGCAAATGTTTCACATCTCATGGAGCTCAGACATAGAAAACATCATCCACCAGCATACCTTGTTGGGTGATTTGTGGAATTATATGATTGCTATTTGTGAAATCTTGTTAGGGGAAAAGCATTCACATCCACTGCAATATGTGGTTGGTCCTAAATATGAAAGTGACGATGTGGCTTCTCAAAGGGCTACCGCTTTGGGTGGTGGATTTCTATTGCTTTTGGTGGCTTGGGTGATGCTGGGTGAAACAAGAAAATATGGTCTTGAAGGCTTGATATAGTTGGGATGTGAAGTCCTATGAAATATCAATTATTCTCTCGATTCTAAAAGTCCCAATGCAAAACAAAAATCAGTTCCAATGTAACCAAAATTTAGGTGACACCATATAATGTTAAACCTAGAAATATGTCAGAACAATTTAATTAGGTGGTTGCAGAGTCCATTATATATTGAACTCTTTGTAATGTAAAATGTATGCTATGGTTAATAAACAAGTTCTCTCCTACTTTCCCATGGATGTGGGCATATTGCCGAACCACGATAAATTTTGTATTGTTTTTGCTTATGATTTTCTATGTCTTTAATTTCCAATAGAAAAATTGTTATGCCATGATCTATTTATGTTAGCATAAAATTTATCAAACTGGTATCAGAGCCTGATAGGGAGGTGGTAGAGAAGGGTGCACTGGAGGAGATTTGGTAAATGAAGATTGACCTCCTTTCAATTCACATTTAGTGAGTTGTTAGAAGATCTTTGGCTAACAAAAAATCAATAGAAGTTTAGATACATGTTAGTCATGGAGGAGATTTTAGAAGTCTATTTTACTTTGTCTAGATCTTTCTCCTATATATTAGTCTGGATCTTTTTTTTTTTGGAGAGATCAACCATTATTATAGATTCCAGTAGAGGTCACCGATTCTAGAGATCAGGTTGGTTCTCATGCTAAAAATTATTTTTTCATTCTGTGTGTTAGAGTGAAGTAGAAAATATATGATGAGAATCATAAACTTCTATTGAAGAAGTTCAAAGGAGTTTGTTGTTTTTTTCTTTAAAGAGATTGTGATTGTTTTTCAATAATTTGGTTATTGCAATCTTTATAATAACTTAGCACAAAGGTTGTAAGAAATGGAGGAGATAAACAAATGGAGAATTGAAAAATTCTCAGGATAAACTTTAGAATGTACAAATTGCAACTCAAAGCTCTCCATATTCAAAAGGAGCTTTCAATTACATTAGAAGGAAAAACTAAAAAGCCAACCAACATGAAGGATGAAGATTGAGATAAATTGGATCGGAAGGCTGTGGCTATGTAACCATTCTTTCATTATCCAGTAATGTTTTGTTCAATGTTTCAACACAAATAACAACAAAAGGACTTTGGGATAATCTATTAGAGTTGTACAAGAGACCTTCTGCATCAAACAAGGTATTTCTAATGAAGAAATTGTTTAATTTAAAAATGCAAGAAGGTGGTTCTATCACAAATCACCTAAATGAGTTTAATACTTTGGTTAGTCAATTGTTTTTAGTAAACATTATAGTAGAGGATGAGATAAAGGATATCTTTTTATTATGTTCATTTCCTGATAGCTAGAAAGGAGTTGTCAATATGGCTATTAGTAATTTTGCATCTAGCCCAAAGAGTGCTCTAAAATTTGATGATGTTGTATGAGTTCTTCTTAGTGAGGATATGAGAAGAAAAAATAAAAGTAATTCATTAGGTGCTACTTTAGTAGCTAGCAACAAAGGAAGAATACAACAACGAGGCAAGGATAACCAAAGGAAAAGATCAAATTCTACTAAGAGATCCCAATCTATAGGTAGAAAAGGCATTTGTTGGCATTGTAGAAGGAGGGACACATGAAAAAAAAATGTTGGACCCTACAAAACAAGAAGGCTGAAAATCAATCTAAAGATAATGAGGTAAATAAAACTTTTGAAGAAGATGCTGATGCTCTTATTTTATCTTCAAGTGATTTTGTTGTGGATGTTTGGATACTTGACTTAGGAGCATCATTTCATACAATTTCTTCAAGAGATTGTTTTATAAATTACCAAGTTGGTAATTTTGGTAAGGTTTATCTTGGTGATGACCTTGTAGTATCATTGGAAAAGGAGATGTTCTATTGAAGATGAAGAATGGTAACAGTTGGCTATTGAAAGATGTGAGACATGTTCCTCAACTTAGAAAAAAATTGATCTCAAATGGGCAATTAGATACTCTTTGTTATAATGTTACATTTGGAATAGGAACATGGAAGGTAACAAAAGGAGCATTGGTCACAGCCAGAGGAAGCAAATCTGGTACATTGTATGTACTAGAGGGTCATATTGAAGTGGAAGCTACATTTGTAGTAGAAGATAGTGCAACAAAGCTTTGGCATAAAATGCTTGGACACATGAGCCAAAAGGGACTTGATATTTTGAAGAGCCAACTTCTAGGTTTGAAAGAAGTAGATGTGGAATTATGTGAACACTACATTTATGGAAAGTATAAGAGGACAATATTCTCTAAAAAGGAACACAAGATGAAGACATGACCATTGGAGCTAGTGCATTCAGATGTCTTCATCCCTATAGAGGTGGCATCTATTGAAGGTTCCATTTATTTTGTTACTTTTTTGGATGATTTCACTAGGAAGGTTTGGGTATATATGATGAAAAATAATTCTGAAATTTTTGGTATATTTAAAACCTTCAAAGCACTTGTTGAAAACCAAACTAGTTATAAGATTAAAAGCTTTAAAAATGACAATGGAGGTGAGTATTGTTCAAAATAATTTGATCAATATTGTGTGGAGAATGGTATTTGGAGAATCAAGATTATTCCTCTTACACCTCAATAGAATGGTGCTATAGAACGATTAAATAGAACCATTATGGAACAAGCATGAAGCATGCTCTCAAATGCAAGACTAGGAAATGAGTTATGGGCAGAAGTAGTAAATAAATCAGTGTACCTGATTAACAAAGCACCATCCACTTGACTTGAATTTGGAATTCCAAAAGAAAAATGGTTAGGCAAGAAAATTTCCTATGATCATTTGCATGTGTTTGGATGTGAATCTTTTGTTCATATTCCAAAAGAGAAATGAACTAAGCTTGAAATGAAATATAAAAGTTGTATCTTCATTGGATATGGAGAAGAAACATATGGTTATATGTTGTGGGATCTAGTTACTAAGTGTGTCACACGAAGTAGAGATGTGATATTTAATGAAAAAGTAATGCTAGGTTTACAAGAAGTCAAATCACCTAAGGAGTATATTCCATTAGAAGATATCACGAATGGTTGTGATATGTTTAAATAAAAGGTGATTGTAAAATAGCCACAACCACCAATGCAAATTCAAACACATGACCAGCCACACGATTTCTAAGATAATGAAGAACATGTTCCTCTAGCTAGTAATGCACAAGAGTTGATTCCTCTAGTTAGGAGGTCCACTAGAGAGCATAGTCCTTCAACCAGGTATAAAGATTTTATTCAATATTTATTGCTTTATGATGAATTTGAACCTTCTACGTTTAAAGAAGCATGTGTAGATAAAGATAGCAATAAATGGATGGAATCTATGAGATATGAGATGGAATATCTTAAGGGAAATAACACATGGGATTTAGTATCCCTTCCACCCAATTAAAAAGCATTGCAAAACAAGTGGGTGTATAGTTTAAATAAAGAAGCAGGTGGGAAGAAAATATTTAAAGCCAAATTAGTGGTCAAGGGATATGCTCAACGAAAGGGCATTGATTTTATAGAGATATTTTTACCAGTTGTGAAAATGATCTCTATTAGAGTAGTGTTGGGTTTAGTAGTTGTTCATGACCTAGAGTTGGAACAACTTGATGTCAACTTTTATTCATGGTAAATTTGAAGAAGAGTTGTACATAAAGCAACCAAAAAAATTTGAGGAAAAAGGTAAAGAAGCACTATTTTGCAAACTAAATTGTAGTTTAAATGGGTTGAAGCAAGTTCCTAGACAATGGTATGTGAAATTTGATTCTTTCATGTCTGAGCAAAATTTTTCTAAATGTGAATCTAACCATTGTTTCTATTTTAAGTTCTTTGATAATGGAGAATTTGTATTGCTATTTTTGTATGATGATGATATGCTAGTTGTAGGATCTAGCATGCTTGTTGTTAACAGGTTGAAACAATAGTTATCTAAGAAATTTTCAATAAAATATTTGGGTGCTACAAAGCAAATCCTTGGAATGGCAATTATTAGAGACAGGAAGAAAAAGGAACTTATGTTTTCATAGGAGAAATACATTAGAAAAGTTCTAGTAAGGTTTAACATGAAGGATGCCAAGGTATTCAACAATCCCCTAGCAAAGCATTTCAATTTACCTTATAAGATGTCTCCCAAGGAACTTGAAGAAAAAGAATACATGGAAACAGTGCCATATTCATCTACAATAGGGAGTTTAATGTATGCTATGGTCTATACAAGACTAGATATTTCCCAAGTAGTGGGAGTGGTCAGTAGATACATGCATAATCTAAGAAAAATTCATTAGAAAGTAGTGAAATGGATTATGAGATATCCTAAAGGCACTTCATACCATGTTCTGAGAAATTTTGATTTAGATATGGCTAGAAATTTAGATCAAAGATGATCTACAACATGGTATGTGTTCACATTGATAGGAGCAGCAGTTAGCCAGATATCCAGGTTGTAGAAAGTAGTGTCTTTTTCAACTACTAAAGCAGAGTATATTTCAATGACAAAAGGAGCAAAGAAGACGTTGTGGTTGCAGAGGTTACTATTTAAATTGGGTAATATATAGAAGGAATTTGTATTGTATAGTCATAGTAAAAGTTCCTTTCACTTGGCCAAAAATGAAGCATTTCATTCATGAATGAATCACATAGAGCTTCAATATCATTATATTCAAAGTGTTCTTGAAGACGGTAAGCTCAAGTTAGAAAATATACGAATTTGAATCCTACAGATGCATTTACAAAAGTTGTTTCAAAAGAGAAGCTGGAGTTCTACAGAGCTTCTCTTGGATTGATAAGCTTATGACAATAGGCCTTGGAAAACAGGAAATTTCTTGAAGCATGGTTATTCAAATCTTAGTTTGGACTTCAAGTGGGAGATTGTTGGGATGTGAAGTCCCATAAAATATTATTTATTGTCTTGATTCTAAAAGTCCCCATATAAAACAAAAATTAGTTCCAATGTAGCCAAAATTTACGTAACACCACGTAATACTAAACCTAGAAATACGTCAGAACAATTTAATTAGGTGGTTACACAGTCCATTATATATTGGACTATTTATAATGTAAAATGTATGCTATGGTTAATAAACAAGTTCTTTCCTACTTTCCTGTGGATGCAGGAATATTGCTAAACCATGATAAATTCTGTATTATTTTTGCTTATGATTTTTTGTCTTTAATTTCCAGCAAAGCAATTTTTATGCCATGATCTATTTATGTTATTCGAAAATTTATTAGATATGGGCTCTCTCGAGCTCAAGAATAAGTGTGGGAAAACATTTGTGATAGATACAGTAACTCTTGCCAAAATTAAAAAAACGTAGATTAGGGGTTGGGAGATGAGTCATGGTTGTCAACAAAAATGTCAATTTTACATGTTTAATTATTTGATTTGGACTTTCGTGTTGCCATTTGAAAGTCTTTGTATGAAACATTTGTTGATCCATTTTGGTTTTTTGTGATTGATGTAGATCTCATGACCAAAATGGTGAAGGAGCTCGAATGTGGCACTCAAATTCTAGTTTCCCACCAAATATATTTATTCTTTGGTCTCTATTATAGGGTATGTGTAGGATCATCATGGAAAAAATAGGTCCTTAAGTGGCAAAAAATTTAGAAAAATCAATGTTAGGAAACTTGACATAAAAATTTGAATAAGTTACATATATTATTTCAAAAATATGTAAGAATAGAATCTATAGAAAATTCAATATAGTTTATAAACTACTAGGTTTATTTAAAATTAAATAAAATCTATTTGGTGAAAATTTGAAATTTCAATGTAGTAGTACTTAAATTTCAGGGAAAAAATAAGAAGTAGGTGTCTGTTTGACTACCCTAACCATAATAAAATGATATTATTTTTTTATAATATTTTATATATAAGTAGAGGACTCATGTTTGGATGTGATGCATATTTTTTTGTTATTTTTTTCCAAGTAAATAATTAATTATTAATTTTTTATTACAACTTTTAAAAAATATAAAAACTCATATGTCTAACCACCTTAACTTGGTCAAAACTTCATGAAATTTAATTTTTCTTTTTTTAATCCTATAGTATGTGAAGAATAGAATGTGATGCATGTTTTAGATTCAAAAAATTGTGATACCATTTGAAAGTTGTACATGTTTTCCAATTAGCCTATCAATTAGGAATTTATTCATAATTCTAATAGAAAATGAATAATAATAATTTATTAAATTCAAATTAAAGCATAATTTATATTGGTGGAAAGCTAAGAATCTCCTCTAAAAACCCTTTTTGTTTCATCAATTTTGGGTAAAAAAAAGGTTCATCAGCCACATACCCTACAAATACCCATAATATTGCCACTTTTTGGCCCATCACGATCCTACACATACCCTACACCCAGTGAGCATTTGAACAAATTTTTAGAGGAATACAATGGATTTAGGGGCTTCTTCAAAGTGTGGGATTTCCTATTTTCATTGAGTCCTCTCTTGTCGGCTAGGTTTTTTAAGTAGAGGTTTCTAGAAAAAATTAACACCCCTCAACTCCCTTTGCAAACATACATAAGACGTATATCTGTAAGTTAAGCAATCCCCTTGTTTGAGGTCTAGGGATCAATTCTTGACGCCAACAAAAAAACCAAGAATGATTAAACATGTCAAATCTGTGATTGTTTTTAATTTTTTTTTTACGAGTTGATTAAAGCTTGTTGCAGGTATTTGGATTGTGGATAGCAAAGCAAGAAGCTTGAGGAATTTTCAGCCTAATTTTGAATCTAGGGTTTTGTAAGTCCTTATTCTTTCCTCAATTGTCAAACGTAGGGTTTCAGGAATATTTTATTTTTATTGTTGTAGATTGAGAAAATAGTTCATATGATTTGGTAGGATCTGAAAAATTTAATCCTTTTTCATTCTAACGGTAGAAATGAACATTAATAAATGACTTAAATTTTGTTGGGATTTCTTATTCACTTTTTTTTTTGATGATCGTTGAATGTAGTTTGAATTGATAACACAAAAACACATATACATGATTCCAAAAACAATATTTTTAATTTCTTATTCACTTATTTTATTTGTGGATCTATGTAGGAAAACATGTGGGCTTGCATACAGTTTTGGCAAGATTCTTTGACATCAACTTGATAAATTATTATTATTTTTAAATTGTTCTTTTATTCAACTATGCACATTTTTTGTGGTTTTTGAATATCTTAATAAATTGAAACTCCAATTTGAATAGATGGAGCATACTTCACACTTGAAAACATTCACAATATAAAGAATTCCTTGTTTGATATTTGAGAGGAAAATGATAACTCTTAAAATTTTGAGTTGTTGATACTGAAAATTTTGTAAATGCATTAAACATTTCATTGTATAGAATATATCACTATCATTTAGGGTTTTTGTCTTCCTATTATAGGACCATCTTCCTCATTTATATGATCTTGAATTGTATAAAATCTTTGGGGATGACAACCCTTCCGTGTAGCATAGATTTGTACATCTAATCTATGTAAAATTGATGTTATCAATAGATAAAATTTTCATGTACAAAATTTTATCCTCTTAAAGAATAAATCAAATTCCTTTTTCACTCTTTACTTTATGTTCTCCCAAAATAATCTTACTACATGGTGGACAAACATTTTTTTCTTTAGAAAAATAGAATTGCTTAAAATTTATGATATGATTAGTTGTGCTCTTGTGAATATAAGATAGTTTGTAGTGCTATTATGAAAAAGAAATTGTGCACTTGAAATTGTGTAGCTACTAAATGATAAGTAAAAGAGAAAATAAGTGCCACATAACAAGTAAACAAAGATATGTCAAAATAAAATTCCATAGCATAAAGAAAGCACATGGGTAATAGTAGACAAATAGAAGAATCGAAGCTTAGAAATTCAATGGTGTAGGTAATCTTATTGTCATTATATCAACTTATAAAGCAACATGAAGCCATGGGTGAAAAAATAGAGATATTCTTAATGTCATGCACTAGTATCCAAAGTACTACGAAGAAGAAATTGAATTTCTAAAATGTTGGATTCACAAGATAGTGGTAATTCTTAATTTTATGCATCATCCTCAAAATATACAAATATACACTCAAAACATACCTATATGGCTATAAAACACATAAAGTATTAATAAGATGTGTATTCTAACACAATCTATGTAGTAGGTAGGTAATAACATTTGTATTATTGACAAAAGATGTGCCACAGTTTTTTTGGGTTCATCTACCAAATTAATGTCATCATCATATGAACAAGGAAAGGGCACATCATTAGAATATAGTGATGAAACCTATATCAATTAGGTGTTGTATTTATGTTTTAGTGCTTTGCATTGATTAGAAAAATGAACTAGCACTTAATGATATACACAAGAGAGATGTTGAATGAGAATAATTAGGAACTTTATTATTCACATGAGGAAGTAGGATGATCAATTGAGATTCTAAAAGAATGGATAGGGCATGTTTTGGAAGGTCACCATTTTGTCTATAGGATCATTGGTTATGTTTGGATGAAATGAAATAAATTTGGTTACTTGATAGGGGCTTGCAAGAAATAGAAGTTATTATTTTCAAAAAGGAAATGATACTAAAGAGGTAGTGAGTAAGGAAGGTGGATCAATGAAATGGTGAGGATTTATGTCAATATGGGGTGGCTTGTTTATAGGGGGAACATCTAGGGTTGAATTATATATTGTTAAAATAAGATGAACTATTACAAATTTTCATGCTCCAAGAAGTATGCAAATCTAATTTTATCAATGCAACATTGGGTTCATAAAGATATAACATGAAAGCCTAAAATTAGTAAATAGAAATTAGTTAACCATATGATATGATTGGAAAACAAAATGGGGTTGTGAGTGATATGATTATGCTTTTTCTAAGCTCAAGGCTGGAGAGCTTGGGGAGGATTTGCAGGTAGGGGATACATAAAACTAATCAAACTGACCTAAGGGGTGACTAACCAATTGGGTTGTTACATGTAGAGGGTTTACAACAATATGTGGTTTGTAGCTTTATAACATCTAGTGTTTTTCAACCCACAATTATTGTAATGAATTTAACTTTTTCTATTTAGAGAGTATCAATGTGATGAAAGGCACCTTCAAAATTTACCAAAACTTTTACTTAGGTAAAAATTGTGTATTAATTTCCTCATATGATGAAAAAATAAATGGAAAAAATAATTTGAGTTTAGAAAAACACAATGGGTTGTGAATGATATTATTGTGCTTGTTCTAAGCTCAATGGTGGAGAGCTTGGGGAGGAGTTGTAGGTGGGGAATACAAAATAATCAAATTTAACTAAGGGGTGAATAACTTATTGGGTAGTTACTTGTAGAGGATTTTACTATAGTATATGGGTTGTAGGTTTCATAACACAGTGTTTTCTAACCTATAAATCTACAAAATAATAAGAATGTAATGAAAAACCTTTTGTTATTTACACAGTAGGAATGCAAAGAAATTCACTTTCAAAATTCATAATAAGTCTTAGAGTAAAAATTGCGTTTCAATTTCTTCATATGTTCGAAAAATAAATAACTTTTCATAAGGAAATATCTAACAGGGGATAGTGTGTTTTCCAACACTACAAATAATGTGAACAATTTTTGTTCCAAACAAATGAAGAAAGTGAAATTACATTTTTACTATACTAAAGGGTTCTAAAATTTGAAGGTGGATTTCATTACATTCTTTGTATGTATGAAACAAAAAACTTTTCAAAAGGAAATAACTGATAGGGGACAGTGTGTTTTCCAACATTGCAAATAATGTGAGCATTTGTTTATTCCAATTAGATGAAGAATGTGAATTCCATTAAACTAGAACCAAAGAGTTTTTCTAAAATTTGAAGGTTGGCTTCATTACATTCTTGGAGTGTAGATAACAAAAAATTTTCATAAGTAAATAGTTGACAAGGGATAGTGTTTTTTCTATTGATCATCAAAGCTTGCGCCTCTATGAAAGTGTTATGGGAAATTTAGTGAGTGGGGGGACTGATTTGCACCTCACTGAATACATTTAGGATTTTTATAGAAATCTAACTTTTCTTTGGGTTTTGTAAAAAGGGTAGAAGGAAATGTAAACATAAAACATAAAAAATGGTGATGCACCAAAGCTTTTACAACATCTCAAACCCAAACTTTCCTATGAGTGATATAATTAGACATAGAATGTCACAACCCTTCATTGTTGGGAAGAGAACAAACAGAAAAGGCTAACAAAAAGCACAATGCAGACTTTCAAATATTCTCATAGGTAGTTTTCATTAAGGTTTGATCAAACATAAATATTTCCAAGGTTAATTGAAAAAAATTCACAAATTGCATAATCTATCTCTCTCCTAATACAATAAAATATAACAAAACAACAACCCTTTAGAAAAGTAGAGAAGTCCACTGACATAATCCAGTTTTCACAAGTTATTATTCTACCATAGAATCCTACAACATGAAAATCAACAACTTAAACTATTTGAATTCAACTTGCTTGACACAGTGTTTTATTCAAGACAAAAGCATAAAGAAGGAAAACTTGATATAGGCCATACATGCACAGTCTCAAAGATTTCTTCCAAATAATTCATACTTAAATATCAAATGAACTTTAAAATAGAGGTCAGATGCCAATCCGATAATAGTTTGAGCATAAACAATATAACATGCTAGATAAAAGTAGTTTTGCAACTCTACTTCTGAAAATAGTTCTTACAACCTAAGAAAACTAAAGAAACTTTTCCTCTACAAAGGAAACTGAAACTTGTAAGCAACCCTTTTCTTCTATTTCCACCTCTCATTATAGCTATAGAAAGAAGAAAACGCCACCACAACATGGAAGTAATTATTGTGAGGTGTTGACATCTGATAGCACAAGATCTGATCATAGATCTTTAGTTAGGTCACAAAAATCTTTGCTCATCAATTCTTAACTGCTGCATTAATGCTCTTTAGATATTTAGCAAAGATAGTTATTTGAAAATGATCAAATCTTAGAAAATAGCATGGAAAAAGTCTAGTTGACCAGTCATGTAACTCAATGACACCGACTCAAAGCTTTCATCGTGAAAAACAAAAAAGGGCCATCAAGCTTCAACAAACTCCCAAAAAAGATCGCTTTACACAAGCGTAAACTACTCGCAGTGAATATATGACATATCAAATATGTAAAAACTCTTAAACTCATGAATATAGATCCTTGAGAAAATCCCTGATGAGTTGACATGTGTCTCAAATCTCTCCCAAAAGGAAGGAGAAAAATGAAAGTTTTACAACCACTACATTGCACATTGCACACCTTTTGGATAGCTTTACTCGGGCGTGGACACATTTAAAGCCAAAAACATATACAAGCCAAATATTAAAAAATATCAAGGAAAAAATGCTTCATAGTTCTAGTGACTCACAGGGGGTCTTCACTTGCAGAGACATGAACCTAGGCCTATGGTAATTCTTGGAGTTTGAGGAAAGTAGAATGCTGCACCTTCCAATCTGTATCTATCAATTGGACAAGAGTACAGATGTGCCTATATGCTTGCTCCAACTCAATTTTTTTTTTGAAAGAAACGAATCCCCATATGGAAGAAATTGCCCCAAGGTTATAATAGAGTCAAGAAAGAGGAAAGATCTCACACTCAATATCATCAATCATGGGCATTGTGCATGAAATCAAAAGTTCTATAGAAGTTTGAACCTTGCATCAGATTGCATCCATGACCTAGTTAGCTATCAACACATCTCCATTCATTAAAAGAAGAGGAGGTAACCCGAATTCAACTAGCACGCCAAAGTCTTCCTTGATTTCATTGACTCACTTGTTCAAAATTGTCTGATATCCTTGCACCTCACTACAACTTTGTGGTATTTGATGATCTTCTTTTCTTTAATAGAGGTGACTCTTTGAGTCAGAATCCTTGCACTTTTCAGAGCCTTATTAGTGGCCATGAACAACTTGGAAATCAAGCATTGTCATTTTGTTAATCAGGGAGCATATATTTGTAGAAATTGATTTGCCATTGCTCCAACCTTCATATTTAATTCCCAAAGATCCCATAAGAATTATAAAGTGGTCCCGATAATGGAAACAATTGTGATTCGCTCCCAATGTGTAGATATTGGCTTCTTCATTATTGGGAGATTTCCAGATCCTTGTACAACAACTAGATCCTAGTTAAACTAAGCATCTCTTGCTCTTACATCTTCCTCCATTTGACTTCTTTCTTTGATGGAATTTGTTAGTTCTGAGCTCATCCTTTCAATCTCTTGTTTTGACTTTTCTACTTCTTGTGGGCCTTCTGAAGATCATCAAAAGTTTGAGATTGAAAACCATCTAACTCTCTTCTCATGTTTTCTTGAGCATGTCGGTGCTCTACATTTTTTTAGCACTCAATAGCCAACTCTCCTTTCAATTTTTCAATTTTAGCATAAAGTTGAACTTGTTCACCTTAAGCTTCCATGAGAAACTTATATGTTTCCCCTTGCTAACTTTGTATTTTCCTTATGTGGGCCATCTCAACATCTCTAACCTGAATCTCATTCTGCTACCTACTCATTGTTTCCTTCACATTTATCAACTTTTCATCACACTTCTTCAATTTTCTACCCAGCTTCTCATAGTCCGCATATACCACCTTCTAAGTGGCCTTAGCTAGGTCCACTTTGTCACACGAGCGAGTTTCGTTCAAATCTAGGCCCATGGATCTGATGTCATAGTTCTCCATTTGCATTTTCCCTTCGGGCTTGGACACAAGTGACTTCATGGTAGTGATCAACAAAGAGTTATGCTCTTCATTGAATCAAGCTTCAATCTTCGTGGTGGCTAGCAACACAACATTATTTAATAGTAGTGTTTTCTTTCTAGCCTATTGATTCTGCTTGGTTGCATCAAAATGGTCTTGGAGACTTTGAGGGGTATCAATATACTCTATGTTGCAATGGTAGCACTAGGAGGGAGACCAAAAAGGGTGACAAAAGGAGAAACTTTAGATGTTTGAGCATGTGGGGAAGCTAAAGGGAGTGTTATCATGGAAAAAGGTGGGATTCCAAATTGAGATTGGGTAGGGGAGAAAACGGTCGGGGTGAAAAAATAAATAGGTAGAAGGAGAGGTGACTTCCTAGAAGCGGATGGACTGGGAGTGATGGGAAACATGGAAATTTCTACTCTTTAAATGGGGGCCCTTGATAGGGTGCTCAAAGAATCAATAATAGCCAAAGTGGATGATGCTCATTCAACATGTGGGGTATTTTCAAAAGACTCATTAAAAATGGTAGCGGGAGCATTTAGGACTATTAACTTAGGGTTCGAGGATGAAGGAATCCTTTGCACGAGAGAGGGAAGAGAAGTAACCAAAGATGCAAAGGTAGGAAGAAGAGAGGGAGATAAACTTGGGTTGCGATGATCAGAACATTTTTTAGGGTAGACTCCACTTCTTCTTCTCCTTGGGCTGACATGTCAGGTGCACCTAGATTTTGGACCTATCTTGTTTTAGTATGATTAGAACTAGTATGTTCCGATCCTCCGGTAGCTGATCCTTCTAAAACTTGGCTTTCAATGACTACAAGGGAACCTCTTGGGGACCGTTGGATCCTCTTTCATTTACTTTGGGAACCGATAGAGGACATGGCTTGTGAGTCTCTTTGCTTTGAGTCTCTCCCACTATTGGATTCCCAAGGCTGAGAAGCACGGTGTAAAATTTGTCCCTCATCAATTTCATGACTGGTCTTTGGATTTCTATTATTGGAGTCAACCTCTTGATCATAAATATCCTCAAACTCCTCACCGTGTGGCTGAAAGTTATCGAACGGGGCATCAAGGAGTTTCATCTCTTGTCAGAATCTTCAAAAGTCTACCTTTTTTCTTTTCGACTATCCCTTGTGTGTCAACTACATGTTGAGGGATTTTCCCATCAAGATGTTCTTCTAATACTCCACCTATGGCACATAGAAAATCAACCACTTTGGTTGCTTGAGTGGAATGCGAGCCAAGTAAATATATACCTTCAACCTTTCTTGAGTTAGATTCCTCCTCCTCTTAAAATACTCCTGACTCTCATGTTTCAAACTAAAGTGCTTTATCAGGTTGTAGTCCCACTTGTTACAAATGAGAACTAAGCCTAAGGATGCTAGTAGATTTGTGAACTCACCCTTAGCCTTCCACTTGTTGAATGTTACTTGATTGTTGGAAATTGTGAGGGGAAGTGGATATATCTTTGCTTTGTTTCTTATAGTGCCATAAATTCTATTAACAAGGGTTGCTTGATGGCATGCCTCAAACGCGAAAACTTTGTCCATTATAAATCTAGGGATTTGGAAAGGCTCCTTAGGAAAACCATGAAATTTGATAAATGTAAAATCCTCTCCCAGGAAATAATCCATCAAGGTTAGTGGATTTTTTATCTATTGTGTGACCTCAGGATAGAAACGACCCATAGGGTATGGAGACAAATCTTGAAGCACTAGCCTTAGAAAATGATCTACAAACCAGCAATAATCCCCTGTTTTTGAAAACTTACATGGGTCCATATAGAAACTAGCCAAAAACAACCTCTTACATCCAACCTAGACACTGGTATATTTTTTTCCAGCCACTTAGAATTCTGATGAAAAACCAAATAAGCCAAGAAAGAAGAATACCTAAATTTAGACTTAGTGCTATAGTTCTTCAATTTGTCTAGCATTTTTCTGGCTATTGCCTCAACAAAATCATATCTCTGGTTCTTTTCCCTTTTGAGCATAAAATCTAGGCCTAGTTGAAAAGGATGGACTTCTTCATCATTATCAAGGCTAAAAACCCAAGCCAACATTGAGAACATAGATTGCGTGTCTTTCTTGAATTTCCTGCGTGAAAGAGGAAAATAAAGATGATCTTTCTCTAACTTTTCCTTTGCTTCATCCTCATAAAAAATGTTTTCTTGACCATTTCTTCCTTGAAGATAGCCATTTTTTCTTCATCAAAGTGTTCAACACCCAAGGTTGTAAGGATATATCCTATATGGATTTGGCATAAATGGTAACTTTGATCTTGCTACCCTCAATGTCTTTTGTCCTTTTATTGAATCTTCTAGCACGTGTTGACTAGCTCCGAGCATGGGTGTATGGTAGGTAGTATGAACTATGGAAGACCATAATTCTAGAGCCGAAACAAGAATCCATCAGATTGTTCACGCTCCACCATTCTTTGAAATGCACCCGAGCCCTAAAAAATTTAGGGTTAGTTAACAACTTGGGGTTGAAAACATTATTGGAAATATCCTACACTAACTCTCTTGGGATGCGTCTATCTGGTTGCACCTTTTTTACAAAATTTGAATGGCCGCTCCTCAAGTGTTGGAGCATTGGCAAATGAGCTCTGCCCAAAAATATTGGTGTAACCAAGCCTTCTGCTTGTGGCTACAAATTTTCTACTAGAGGTTGATGGCTCCGCCATGGCTTTATCAAGAAGTTGCAAAGAGTTTCCTTAACAAAAACAACCACTTTCCTTTTGCTTCTTTGGAAAAATCTAATTTTGAGTGCAATTAATTTCCTCACTCGTACATGTAATTAAGGCTACAATGTAATTGCTAGTCCATTAAATAATACCACCGAGGATATACATGTGGATTTGAAATCTACATCCCTTGGGAATGCTAAAAATGCTAGGATATTGGAAATAGTACATTCTCCTCGCTGCCCCTTTCACAAATAAACTCATTGCATTGGAACACATTCCTTTTTCTATGAGAAATGTGCTAAAGTGATGCAAGGTACCTTTGAACATGTGTTCATTAATTTTTTAGAACTTAGCACATTAATCCATTTCTTTTCATATAAGTAAGTTGGATGGTGCTGATGATGGCAAAGAATACATGTCAACAATCGACATATGAAGGCATTTAGTCCCAACACCCAAATTTATTTCTTAACACCTCCTATTAGATCCTTCATGTGATTTATCTAACTTCCTCCATTTTACTTTAAATTTTCATGTTGCCATCCAACCAAAAATAGACCTTCTGTTGGTGGGGTTTGCCAACTTATCTTTTTGATATATAGCTATGCCACCTTATGCAATATTCATTCAGTAATATAGCCTTTTAAGTTTAGCAAGCTTTTTGTTGTCTCTTATTTCACCACAATTTGTTGCTTTCTTAGAATGTCGGCTAACCTAGGCACTCCTATTTGGCTTCTCCCATGGAGGCCACAATACTGCTTTGTGGGAGAGGTCACTAGTGACAAAATTAAGTGCTTGGTGAAGAGATGCAACCACCTTGCCTTGGTTACGTTCAGGTGGGTAGTTGGCCAAGATTTCATTAATGATAAGAACTAGCTCCAGAGCAACTACAATGTTCTTTCCCACTTTTTCACCTCCTTGCTCGACCTCAATGTGGAAAAACCCATGATAATCGAATTAAATATCACTAGATGTTTGATGTTGAATTGATGGAAGGGCTTGGCAAGATAGTGCAAGTGGCTATCCTTGGCATTGGTATCCTATGTGCCATGGATCTCTATAGGCATGTGGAATTTAGGATAGATGTACCTTGGTTTCCCTTCCTTTTTGACTTTCACACCATAGACCTTGAGAAGCACTGCTCGTCTTCTCAACTAGTGACCACCTTCCTTTTGTGAGAGTATGGCATGGAGCATGTTCTGTGGCTTGCTTGGTGGCAACATTTCAAGATTCTGGTGTAGAGCCATGGAAACTAGGCCTTTGATCTACATCATGTGGAATCAACATGGTTGTGTGTTCAACCCCTTTTTGCATCCTGGGAGAGAAGAAGAAGAAGAAGAAGAAAAAGAAGAACCTGATGATGAGCCCTTTCGACTTCTTGGACAACGGTTGTAGGCTTTTCTTTGTGAATGGGTGAACACAACATAAGAATTGATTTTTTTTTTCCCTCTTTCTTAGATCCTTCTTCATATTGTGAGAAACTAATGTTGGAGTTGCCAATCAAATCTTCTTCCTCCTCATGGAAGAGATTGAAATTATCTTCTAAGTGATATTTTGGCTACAAAAAATATTCTTTCTCATCTTCAAAATATGCCACTACTACATTCGTAGGAGGTGCTTCTAATGTGAGTCTTCCAAGTTGTGGTGTAGGAAGTCTATTTCAGGTTCCTTGTATCATTTCTAGGATAATTGGAAGATTTAGGATAGGTTCTCCTTGAAACATTCTTGTAGGTAGGAGTAGATAAACCTTGAGAAAATTGCTTCTTAAAATCTAACAATTCATTTGCTAACCTTTGTACCACAAGATCTGTGGAGCTTGTGGAAGATGGGGATGAAGATGTTTTTCCTTTATTCCTATTTGAATCCTTTCTTATCTTTCCATTAAGAATCAAATCATCTTCAACCTTAATAGCCAATGCTTTAGCTACTACAAGATCAACTGAGTTAAAGCTCTTCATAATAAGAAACTTACATATGAAAACTGTGTATTAATAAATAAACACTTAAGATTGTGAGGTGTTGGCTAAGAAACAGCTAGAATCTTGGTTGTCAAATTATTAAATTTTTCCATGAAATCATGCATGGGTTCTTGTGATTCTTTCCTCATTGTTGTAAGTTGAGCTAGCAAGGCATGGGCATCTTCAATGGGCTTAAATCATTCATCAAACTTAGTTTGAAGAGAGTTCCAATTTGTGATAGTTTTGGTAGTAAGATCTACTACTTTCCTAGGAGATTGTGCCACTTCCACATACTTATACCCAACTTTTTCCACCAACACTTGAGAAAGAGTCTTCAACTTCTTTGTAGATTTTTTCTTTATTGGAACTAGTTGATTGAAATAACAATCATATGGGGAGATGTCTTTCTTCTTTCTCTTTGTTGTCTAATTTTGTAACCAAGGTGGAAGAGGACATGAAATCCCTTTAGGCCTTGTGTGTTGAAAGGTGCAGGACAACTGAGAGTGGGGGGGTGAATCAGTTGTCACCAAATTCAAATACAAAAAATCACACACTTATCAACTTCACAATAGTATTGTTTTGTTATTAAGTATGAACATGAAACAGAGATAACATAAAGAAAAATAAAAAAAATCAACACTAGATTTTATATGGAAAACCCATTGAGGGAAAAACCATAGTGAGGATTAACTCACAATTGTATAAAGTAATAGCAAAACTGAATACAAGAGGCTAACTGCCAAGGGCTCACTACCCAAATACAAAGACTTACTAACTATAGAAAGGATTCACTATCCAACAAGGAGGCTCACTTCCTACAAATACTAAAGATAATAGAAAGATCCACTGCATCAATTTACACACAATTTTAGCCTTGATTAGGAGATTGCAGAAACCTTCAACTCACTGCTTTCAAGATTCTAACACAACAAAGTACTGCTGCCTCAACTCACTTTTGTACAAATTTTCTCTTCACTTGTGGCTTACTTCATTAATTTGTATTATTTAATCCTTCGCATCTCGACTTGCATAAATACCATCTTCAACCTTAGAAAATTTCTCCAAGGTCGACCACACACACTTCATTTCATAAATTCAAATTAGGTTGGTAACTCAACACTCCCATGATGGAAAGGAATGAGAGTGGACCAATTAAACACTTAATCAATACCAAAAGAAATATATCAAATCAATCACACACTTCCTTAATTAAATTTTTAATTCTTGATATGATGTGTAGACACTAGGTCGACCAAACAAAATGAAAACACAAATGAACATTGAAGTACAAACTTCCAAACAAGAAGATAACATGCTTTATCATGCACGAGAACACATCTCAAATACCTTCAGATACATCCACAACAAGTGCAACAACCTTTGAACATAGAATGCCTTCCAACAATCCATATGGCCTATGCAAACACACACAACTCTAAAACTCAACTTCCAGAGCACCAAACCATGAACACCTCTGTCAGAACCTAGAGAAAACCATTATAAGATATATTCTAGATCTATAAGACCTAAAACAAATCAGTGGAGGACTACAGAGTAGAAACATTTCTCCCAGTTCATAGATAAGCAACTCTGCCAAACCAGTTCAAACAACTTCCACACTCCATCAAACAAAAATCTATAAATCAGGAGATGACACAAACATATCCCCAACAACAACCCTTTAGATCTGCACAAGCATATGATCAACATAGAAGAAACACAAAACACATACTAGAGAAAATTTTGAACACATACATACCTCTGACTTCACTCTTTATTAATTTTCACAAAATCACTTGGTAACTCATCATTTCAGCACATCTGAAACATCATAAAGATAGCTCCATGTACTAATAACATCTCAAAAACATCTCAACTATACATGCACAATTTGCAACATTCTGAACTATGTTGACATCAATGAAAAAATTAATGACAACATCACCAAACTTGCTCATACTTGCAACAATCTCCCCCTTTTTAATTGATGGAAACACATTATGTGAAAAACCATCAAAGACAATATTCTCCTTTATTTTTAGATTAGAAAACCTGCACAATATGAACTTGCATTCTCAATATTCTAGGAAAAGACCTCTTCCTCAACTACTATTTTTCTGACTACTCCCCCTTAGGAGTGCACCCAGGCAACTCATATTGCAACAATGAAAAATTTCTACTCCCCCTATGGAGTAGACCCATTCATTGGTCTAGATAAATGAAGAATCTGTGGATCCATTGGACTGATGCACCTCCATGTGCACCTAGTTTGGAGGGCCAATGAACCCCAAAATTTCCTTGAGATACTAAAAAGTATCCTTCAGAAGAGCCTTAGTAAATATATCTACAATTTGTTCCTTTGTAGAAACATACTCTAGCCCAAATTTATTCTCCAATACCTTCTCTCTCAGGAAAAGATATCTAATACATATATGTTTTGTTCTTGAATGCATTATTAGATTATTTGAAATGTTTATACCACTTGTATTGTCACAAAAGATAGAAATAGGCTCATCACATATCACTCTAATATCCTTCAGTGTTTGCTTCATCCAAAAAACCTATGTGTAGTAAGATGCTACAACAATATACTCTACTTCTATAGTGGATAAAGAAGTCGAGTCCTGTTTCTTACTTAACCATGAAACCAATCTTCTACCAAGAAAGAAAGCAGCCCCACTGGTACTCTTCTAGTCATCCACACAACCAACCCAATCTGCATTGGTATAAGCACTTAAAGTAAAATCAATATCCTTAGGATACCATAAGCCATAATCTAGTGTACCTCTGAGATATCTAAATATCCTCTTTACAACTGTAATATGTACTTCTTTAGGTTCTACTTAAAATCTGGCAACTAAACTTATTGCATGCATGATATCTGGTCCAGTAGCAGCAAGATACAACATTCCACCAATCATAAATCTATATTTGCTTTGATTAGCTGTAGTAGATTCATCATATTTACTCAACTTACATCTGGTCACCATAGGAGTACTAATTGGTTTAGAGTCATCCATTTGAAAATTATTTAACAACTCTTTCACACTTTTCTATTTTGAAATGAATATCCCCTTATCAGTTTGATTTACTTGAATACCAAGAAAGAAATTCAACTCACCAATCATGGAAATTTAAAATTATTTTTGCATTTCCTCTACAAATATCTTGCACATACCTTCATTTCCTCAAAAGATGATATCATCAACATATATTACCACTATCAACATTTTGTTACCTTGCACTTTGAAGTAAAGATTAATGTTAGTAGAGTTTTTACTGAATCCTTGTTGTTTTAGGTATCTATCCAATCTTGCGTACCATGCTCTAGGAGATTGTTTTATTCCATACAATGCCTTCTTCAACTTAAAAACCATATTTGGCTTTTCCAATAACTGAAGTACTTCAGGTTATTCCATGTATACTTCTTCCAGTTCACCATTCAGGAATGCCAACTTGACATCCATCTAATATTCTTTGAAATACTTGTGGGTAGAAAATGCCAAAAAAATCCTAATAGCTTCCATTCTTTCCACAAAGGAAAATGTATCTTCAAAGTCTATTCCTTCAACTTGTGAGTATCCCTTGCATACAAGTCTTTCTTTGTTTCTTATAACTTCACCTTTTTCATTCAACTTATTCCTGAACACCCACTTTGAACCAATTACATTCTTATTCACAGGTCTAGGAACTAGTTCCCATGTCTTATTCTTCTCTATTTTTTGCAACTCTTCTTTCATAGCTCTAACCCAACTCTCGTCTTCACATGCTTCACACACATACTTAGGTTCTATTTTAGAAAGTAAACACAAAATTTACCTCAACTATTATTTTAGTTCTTGTCTTCACAATTTCACTCTTATCTCTAATTATTTGTTCCTCTGTATGATTCTTCTGGACATACTTTGGAGTCTTAGGAACAAGTTCTAGTTCATTTTCTTCTTCTTCTTTAGTCTGTTCTTCTTCCTCTTCCTTATTCTCTTTAGGTATTGGTGCACAAATAGAATCATCTAGTTCAACTTCAATTATCTCAATAGGTTTGTGCATATCCTGATCAACAAGTTCACATTATCACTCTGAATAATCTTCCTCAATATTTTATTAAAGCATCTATATGCTTTTCTAGTAGTTGAGTATCCAAGGAAAATCCCTTCATCACATCTAGCATCAAACTTCCCAAGATTCTCATAATCTATTTTAATGTAACATTTTCTTCCAAACACCTTAAAGTACTTCATAGTAGAAGCCTTACCAATCCATAACTCATAAGGAGTGTTTTTGTTTTTTCCTCTAGTTTGAACTCTATTAAGAACATAATCAACATTGTGTATTGCCTCTCTCTTGTAGACATCAGGTACATTTTCTTCTTTAATCATGGTTCTTACAGCTTCTTGTATAGTTTAGTTCTTTCTCTCAACTACTCCATTCTATTGAGGGGTTCTAGGAGTAGAATAATGTCTCTTTATGACATGCTATTCACAAAATGATTTAAACTCACTAGATTCTCCACCTCTATCAGACCTCAAACACTTGATTCTTAGGTTCACTTCATTTTCTACTCTTGCTTTAAACACTTTAAACTTATCCAGAGCCTAAATCTTCTCTCTAAGAAAAGAAACCCATGTCATTCAAGAATATTCATAATAAGGATCATCAAATACCTATCACCATTTAGGATTCCTATTCTAGTAGGACCACAAAGGTATGTGTGAATTAATTTTAGCATTTTGGTAGCTGATTGCTCTTTTCCTTTGGAACCACATCTTGTCTATTCCCTAACTGACAATTCTTCTGCAAACAGTATTAGAAGGCTTTATGATTTTAAGTAGACATCATACAACATCTCTTGAACTAATTCTAACCACATCATCAAAGTCTACATGTCCCATTCTCCAGTGCCACATCCAACTTTCATTAACTTGAGATACAAGGAACTGATCATCAAGACCCTTAAGATGGTAGATGTTTCCATGTGTTCTCCCTACAACAACCATAGCTCTGGATTCTTTTATGATCTCACAGGTATTGTCCTGAAACACAATTTTGAAACCTTTGCTACACATCTATTCAATACTCAAAAGGTTATGCCTTAGGACCTTTACATAATATACATTATTAGTGTTGTGTATTCCATCAAAACTAATTGTACCTTTCCCAACAATCTTTGCTCTAGAATAATCACCAAACATGACCAAACCACCATCATAATTTTCAAGTTTAGTGAACTTACTTTTATCTCTGGTCATGTGATTAGAACATCCACTGTCAATCACCCAATAGTATTCATCCTATCTTAAATGAAAGAAGTGACCAAAGCACCTTCCATCTCATCCTTCTTGTTCTTTGAATCACTTTTTCTTGCACATTTTCTAGAGTTAGTAGACATAGATTTATTCTCTAAAGATAAGAACAAGCATTCACCATCATCACCCTCATAATCAAATTCATCATCAGAGATTTCATCTTCTTCTCTAACATAATACAACTTCTTGAATTTTTTATCCTTTCTATCTTTATGATCTTTGGTCTTATGTATAGCTCTATTTAGACATCTTGAAGCATAAAGACCAATATTAACACAACAAAAACATTTAAAGGGAAACATACCTTTATACTTATCGGTACCTTTCTTCAACCTCATTGTAAATTTCACTTCCAACTCATCTAAACCATCACTATCTAGATCATCTTTAGTCTTTGTTGCTTTAAATATGTTTTCTATCGTTTCTTCTTTCTTTCCAAACTTTCTAATCTCAAATGAAATCAAGGTGCCAAATATCTATTCTTTAGTATATTTCTTAGTATCATATGTTTCCTCAATAACTAAAACCTTATCATTGTAACACTCCAATAAGTTCATTAAAATCTTCTCAATTATATCTTCATTAGCCAGTGTACCCCCTTGATTCCTAACTTCATTTGCTACTAGATCAACCCTATGGAAATATCTTGCAATATCTTCACCTTCATCCATTTCTTATTCTCATTCCTCCATCAGCTTCTTTGTCAATTTGACTCTATCATTTCCTTCATAAAGATCTTCAAACTTCTTCCAAACTTCATAAGTAGTTCCCAAATAAATAAATTTAGGTCACCTAGTCTTGGATAAAGCACTGTAAATAGCATACCTCGCTTTTTCATTCTCCTCATAAGCAAAAACCTCATCTAAAATAGTATGGCCAATTGTTGGTGTAATATACTTCATCTCAATAGCCTTCAAGGTCTTGTAACCAAGAGAGATAATGTAACCTCTCATCTGCACTTTCCAGTCACTGTAATCAGATCCATCGAACATAGGGATTTCCAACTTACACGCCATCAAATCTACCTTAATTGGTTAAGCTCTACACCAAGGAACCAAAGCTTTGATACCAATTTTTAAAAGGCACAAGAAAACTAAGAGGGGGTAAATTAGTTCTCACCAAATTCAAATACAAAACTTCACATACTTATAAACTTCACAATTACACTATTCTATTATTAAGTATGAACATGGAATGTAGATAACAAAAATAAAAATCAACCCAATGAGCACTAGATTTTATGTGGAAAACCCAATAAGGAAAAAAACATGGTGAGGATTCATTCATAATATAAAGTAATAGCAAAACAAAATACAAGAGGCTCATTTCTCGAATACAAAGGCTCATTGAATACAAAAAGGAATCACTATCCAACAAGGAGGATCACTACCTATAGATACAAAAGTTAATAGAAAGATCCACCAAAAAAAATTACACACATTCGCAAACTTGATTAGGAGATTGTAGAAACCTTTAGCTCACCACTTTTAGGAATCTAACATAGTAAAGTACTACTGCCTCAACTCACTTTCACACAACTCTATGCTTCACTTGTGGCGTACTTTGTTACTTTGTATGATTTAATCCTTCACATCTTGACTTTCATTTATACCATCTTCAACCTTATAAACTTTCTCCAAGGTTGGCCACATATGTTTCATTTGATATATTCAAATTAGGTTGGTAACTCAACACTCCCATAGTGGAAAGGAATGAGAGTGGACCAATTAAACACTTAAACAAGACCAAAAGCAAAGTATCAGATCAATTGCATGCTTCCTTAATTAAATTTTAATTCCTCATATGAAGTGTAAACACCAAGTCGGCCAAACCTAATGAAAACACAAATGAACATTGAAGTACACATTTTCTAGCAAGAAGATAACATGTAGATGACATAACATGCTTTATTATGCATCATAACACATCTTAGATACCTTTTGATACATCTAAAAAACATGCAACAACCTTCAAACACAAAAAACCTTCCAATAGTCCATCTAGATGGTGTAAACACACAAAACTCTGAAACTCAACTTCTAGAGCATGGAACAATGAACACCTTTTCTAAAACCCAGAGAACACCATTATGAAACATATTCTAGATCTGCAAGACCTGAAAAAAATAAGTGGAGGATTGCCGAGCAATTTTTTTTTTCCTAGTCCATAGACAAGCAACTCTCCCAAACCAGAAGCTACAAATCAAGAGATGACACCAACATATCCCCAAAACCAACCCTTTAGATCTTCAAAAGCATAGGATCAACATAGAAGAAACACAAAGCACATACCAGAGCACATTCTGAACACAAAAATAACTCTACCTTCACTCTTTATTAATTTTCTCAAAAGGACTTGGTAACTCATCATTTTAGCACATCTATAACATCATAAGGATAGGTCCATGTACTCACAACATCTAAACAAGATCTCAACTATACATGCACAATCTGCAACATTATGAACTATGTTGAAATTCATGACAACATTAATGGCAACACCACCAAAATTTCTCATACTTGCAACACTATAAACATGGTTTGGGAAGTTGGAGTTGTAGTCACAAAATTTGTGATAACAAGTGGTGGGGTGTTAGTCAAAATGGCTCCCAGAGTCTCCACACTTGCTACAATTCACATAGATTCAACAATAAACTTATCCAACTCTCAAAAAGAAGTTACATCAAAGGAAGGAGAAGGTAAAAATGGAATACTAGATGTAGAAAAAAAATATTTTCAAACCCATTCCTTGTGCTATAAAAAATGGATCCCAAAGTTGGGGAGGAATGAATGGAATGAATATAAATAGTAGGTGTAACAAAAATAGTAACATTAGAAACAAAAGTGGTTGATGGAAAAGGTTGTTGAACAATAGCAGTGGGAGGAGTAGGGGTAGAAAAAGTGGCAACAATGGTAGAGGAAGTAACTCTAGGGTCCTCTAGAATGTTCTCATGAGGAGACATTTGTACTTCCTCATGTTGTCCTTCTTCTTTCTCTTCTTCCTAAAGTAATACTTCTTCTATTATTGTATATGGCCCCTTAGTACTCTTGCTTTTACTCACTTTCACAAAAAAAATAATCTTTAGTTTGGGGTTTTTTATAGAGCTAGCCACATCCCCATTGTTCTTCATCCTTATCTCAACTTTCTTACCTACATGAACCTCAAGTTCTTCTTCTTTAGATCAAGTTGTGAAGTTTTTCAACCTCATTCCTTTTCCCTATAGCCAAACATTTGTATCAACAAGGATAGGTTAAAACCTTTCCTTGATTGAAATCATTTCATTTTGAGACCATTGGATTGAAGGTAGCAAAGATCATACAATATTTTTTCTCTCATATAATAGATCCAATATGTCTTTAAATCATCTTTGCTACCCTCTCGTACATCCCCCATGTCAATATTCTCAATATTTTCTAGTGTCAACTGGTGGTAATCTAATTTTCTTCTTTCCTCTCTTGTTCTACAATCATCCCCTACATCCTTAATTCTATGCACATGGGTGTAGACCTTCTTGATTCTTTCTTTCATTCCTCAGTAATCAAAATTTGGCCTCTTTTTATAAGTTTTCAAGGTGACCAGTTGCATTTTAGATTCTACAACCTTAGCTATTGGGGATGTGATGATTGAATATCTACCAATAGAGAGAGGGAGCTTAAAACTTAGCTCATGAGATTCCATCTGCTTATTGTGGATGACCATTATTTTATTGCAAAGCTCCATAACGATGATCTTGTCACTAGGGTATCTTGGGAGTTTTTAAGGATATAACATAAAACAACCAACTCTCAAGTAAGTGAATGTGGGAAATTGTAAGCATAGACAACCAAATCTATTGAATATATAGCCCAAGCTTCATTCGAAACCATTTTGTTCTCCAACCCCCTATCAAACATACATAGAAATGTGGCAAAGAATGCATTGTTGACCCTTCAAAAGTGATGAATACTTTTGTTCAGGGTCAACTAGGAGTAGTACTAATACACCAAAATAGCCTTTTGTCACCTTCCATTGTTAGACCTGGAAAGCTGCTCATGGATGTTGCAACATATAAAAAATATGCATTCATATAAAATTTCAAAGAAGTAGGTAGTTTGACTAATTGTTCATGGATAGCATCACCGATTTTTTGTCCCCAATAAATTTGTTAGTTTTTCTTCTTGATAACATGAGTATATTAATACATCCAATATTGAAAGGTAGAGGAGGAAAGAAAACCTTTAAACCTACTAAGAAGGGTAATCAAATCATTGATTTCCTCAATAAAATCACTCCGACCAAAACTCTTCAGTCATCTTGAAATATTCTTTGTTGGGTTCTTCAACCTTCTAGTGTTGATTTCCTTTTTTCAATTATCTAGATCTTTGTCATATCATGCTTGTTCCTTTTCAGTTAAATACAACCACTTTCTTATTGTGAAGTTTTCTTCCTTCTGTGAGTTAAAGTACATGACCTTCTAGTAAAAAAATTATGCATGAATAGGTTGTGTAAACTGAATTTCCGCCAGAATCAGAATCAAGTGTAGAGCCGAGTTTCATTATCTCCCTTTAGCTTTGGTGTATCACTCCATTTCATACTTACAGTTTTATTCATTTCAGCATATCCTTCTCCCTTTTCCTTTACAAGATCAATAGTTTAGGTGATAGCATAGGATCTGACCTTATTCAGAGGTTCATTTCAACTTTAGGTGACCCACAACTTTGAAATGATCCCATGTTTCTCTGAAGTATCATGTTCTGCAACTTGATAAAGGTGCAATTTCAATAGATAACAGTTGTAAGGGTGAATAAATTCTCTACCCCTACACGAGGTAATGTATGTATGATGCATGGCCAAAAATTTTCGCTAACTTTACATGACGGTAAAATTCCTACACATTGAGGTGTGAAAATTATCTGCCCTTACACTTAAGTTTTAGGTCTAAGTGCATAGGTAGTAAAATTTATTGATCTTACAGAACCAAACAATATGATTTGAATGTGAAATCCAAATATTTTTCCAAAGAAAAAGCATGTAGGAGGTTCAACAGGACAAGATGAAATTAAAATGAAGAATAACATGAAACTAATTAAAAACCCCAAAACATAATTAAAACCCACATTTATTACAGTCATGCGAACTCAAAATGCACCGGCGAGAAAATTTAATGACCTTACACAAGATCAATCATTTAGTAAAAACAAATGTAGTGGCACTAAAATTTATTGCTCTTGGATGTTTTATTTCTGTACAAAGTATGCAAGGGCACTAAATTTTAGTGCTCCTGCATGTGTAGAAAAATGACTAACTCCAGAAAACTAAACTTTGCAACTTTTTCCCTTTTTACAAATTTGAAAATGTGGGGTGAGGAATATGCTTGAAATGAATTTTTGAGGCTTGGGATCACATACAAGGGCAAGTATGATTTGCTTCTTTCTATGTACTTATATAATTTAGTCTTCTAAACAAACAAATTTTGTAGAGGTTATCCCATGAATTGGGTGCAGTTGAATTCAAGGATAATATATATATACATCTGTATGTATATGTATACATATGTACATACATATACATATGTATACATATGTACACATATGTATACATATGTACACATATGTATACATATGTACACATATGTATACACACATATACACACATGTATCGTACACCTCTATCAGATAGGGTTATAAATATTTGTATTATACTACTATTACAATTTATATATGTAAACGAACAAGGGTATGTGTGAAATGAAACATGAAATGCATGTTATACTATCATATCCCCAATTCTAACTTTTATAATCCTTAGGTGATCATGTTAACTATTTACATATATGTATGTATGGACATACAAATAACAAACAAATTGAAACAACATATTCAAACATATGAGTGTAATTGAAGAACAAAAAAACCATACATCTAATTCAGGTGAATGCAATAATGAGATGTGGTTTTTCAAAGTCTTGAATAGTGTTAAACTATGTTGTAGCAGTCATCCAAGTTACTTTGAATGGTAGAATGTAACATAGTTGAACAAAGGGAGAATTCAAAAACCACATCTCATTATTGTTCTATATATCTATATTCAACAATTCTTTAGGGATAATCAATATTTCAAATTCCCTTCTACTTGTAACCTATGTTGTAGTTGTCTACAATTCCCTTAGAAATGTGAAGTACAACATACGTTACCTTAAAAGTTGTTTAGAAAACCAAGTCCCCTAATTACCTTTCCTTGCAATGCATGTTACACTATCATATCCCCAATTCTAACTCCAAAAAAAGAATGATACAATTTGAAACAACATATTCATACATGTAAGAGTGAATGTAATTGAAGAACTAACTAACTATGCATCTAATTCAATTGATTATAAATGAACAAGGGTATGTATGCAATGCAACAAGAAATGCATGTTATACTATCACATCCCCAATTCTTACTTCTACAAAGAAAATAATGATAAAAATTGAAAGAACAAATTCATACATGTAAGAGTGAGCAATTAAAGAAAAAACTAACCATGCATTTAATTTAATTGATTGTAAATGAACAAGGGTATGTGTGCAATGAAAAAAGAAATGCATGTTATACTATCACATCCTCAATTATTACTCCTACAAATAAAATAATGATACAAATTGAGACAACATATTCATACATGTAAGAGTGAGTGTAATTCTAGAACAATCTAACCATGCATCTAATTTAGTTGATTGTAAATGAACAAAGGTATGTGTGTAGTACAACAAGTAATGCATGTTATACTATCATATCTCCAATTCTTCTTCCTACTAAGAGAATAATGATACAAATTGAAACAACAAATTCATACATGTAAGAGTGAGTGTAAATGAAGAAAAAAAAACCATGCATCTAATTCAGTTGATTGTAAATGACAAGGGTACGTGTACGCTGAAATAAGCAATGCATGTTATACGATCACATCCCCGATTCTTACTCCTACAAATAGAAGAGTGATACAAACTTGGAATTTTTTTTTTTGGCACACAAATGCTTTATGATCCTTCTAGGGGTTTTCACCTAAAAGGAGATAAGATTGGAGCCAAAATGCAATGTTTACACTCAAAGAGGGATGTGATACAAAAATAATATGCCTAAATGAAGTAAACTAAATGCAAAGAACAAAAAAATACTATTGATGATGTATGCAAACCTAAGAAATATGAAGTGTTTGAAAACATAGTGTTGTTTGCAAAATACCTAAAAAGATGAACAAAAATGAAAATAGAATCAAACAGAAAGATGTAACATAGGATGTGTGCAATTCTAAGCCTGATGGAGATTGAAAACTACTTTGAAAAACTAGAAATGTTGACTTTTTGTTTGACTGGGACTCATTCACCACCCTAGGCGAATCAGTCCCAAATTAGGGTTTTCTACCCAAAATCTTGTTTCTATCAAAAGGGTACTCAAACCTACATTCAACTTTGACACCTCGAATGGGACTCATTTTCCATCAATGGATAATCAATCCATTTTTTTTTCTGCAAATTTAAGTTTTAGATCTACTCTTTTTCACTTGTACAACACTTCTTGACAGAAACCCAGATCTAAATCTATAAAAAACACCTACAAAAAAACTTTAAATTTGTTTTCTAATGGGGGGTTTTCCTTGGTCAAACCCCTAATTTTGTAGTTAAACCTTGAATGGATAAAATCTGCATAAAACCCTAGCCCTAAGTGTGTCTAAGACTAAGAAAATCTGAAGTAAGACAAAACCCTATTTTAATGTGCAAGAATAATATAATAAAATGTGATTTGAATGATGCAAGACTTCAATCCAAGAAACCCTACAACATTTCAAATGAATGTAAATGACATGAAAACCTTGAATCTGAAGATAGAGAGAAAATGGAAGATGGAATCACTTTGAAAACAAGTCATAAGGTGTGATTTCATGGCTAGTTGTATCTCCTTAACCTAGATTTATCCATGATTCTCCATAGGAATCCATGATCAACTCTTTTCAATGTTAGATATTGAATGGTAAGTGAGCTTGAAGACTTGCAAAAACCCTCTCTTGCTATCCAAAAGCTTCAAATTTGTTGTAGAAATGCTATTGAATCTTCTTGTTCAAGATAATTTTCTCTTGACTCTTGATTTTTCTTTGTAAAAATGACTAGTAGATGTGAAAAATGACCTAAAAAACACATATTTTTATGCAACAATACCTAATTTCTCATTATTAATACCTACGAGGTAGACATCCACTAAAAATTTGAATTAAGTCTGTGAGTTTCTCGCTTAAAAATGAAAATCCTCCCAAAAGAGACTCATTCTCGACCCTTGGTGAATGGGTCCCACCAAATGGTGAATGGGTCCCACATGAGGTGGGTTTTTGAGATATGACCATTTTAAGCACTATTTGTCAGGATTTATATGATTTTTGAGTGAAATGGGCCTCTAGATAAAAAATAATGAGCATTAGGGGCCTATAAATACAATTTTTAAGAGGTGATTGGTGCAAGGGTGTCTAAATTGGTACTAAGTTAGGCCAAAAATTGTACTTTATACAAAGGAATACAATTTTCATGTCCACAGTTTAGTGGCCATATGACTCTACATGCATATGTAAGCTAAAGGACTCCAAACATTATACTTTATTGCACAAAAGGATACTCATTCAAAAGAAGGGAGAATGAAGCCCCCAATGTAGTTATCTGCAAAACTACAACATTAGGAACCACATCCTACAACACAAATTCATTAGTTGTCCAAAAATCCTTTTATCTAACTTCTAGAAATCAAATTTGTGGGTAGATGTATGGCCCCCCTTGATTTCGCTTGCATTACAGAGGTGGAATCAAGGTAGAAATCTAACCACGTTGAATAAGGAACATCATACTATAGGGCATTCCCAAGTACCATTCCATGTAATGATAGATGATTGATGATGTCGGGTGCAAAATTAAAATTCCAATGCATCATATGATGATGAAAATGGAGTTCCCTAGCTCCCATTATGTTGTTTTGAAGAAAAGGTACACTTTATTAACTTGTAATAGAAAATAACCCTTTTTTAATGCATAAGAATAAAAGGGATGAAAAATAGGTTAAAAGAGGAAAAGGAGAGTAGTTTGTCACTTACTATTGCATTTTACCTTCTTGAAGCTTGAGAGTGATGAGTGAGAGGAGAAGATGCTGAGTAGATGGGGTACATGCCTTCACGACTAGATGAGTTTTGAGAGTAGGTGGCACACAGTGAGCTATATCATGAGGTGAGTCGATTTTGCAACCCTTGCTTAGTGATTTTTGCAATGATTTAATGATTTTTATGCATATATAGGTTAATTTAGGATCTTGGAAAAAAGGTTCACAAAGTTTCCCCTTTGTTTGCAAAGTGTCCCATTTGTTTGCAAAGTGTCCCTTTTGTTCGCAAAGTGTCCTATTTCTTTGGAAAGTGTCCCATTTCTTCATGAAGTGTTTTTTTTCTTTGCGAAGTGTCCCAAAAGGGTTCTAAAGTGTGTAGGGCCTTTAGAAAAGCACACTAGATGGACTTTAGCACACTTGCATGATGAATAATATAAGAATTAAAGATATTAGATGAATTTTTATAGCATATTATTATCATTTTGATAGGTACCCGCCCGGTCATGACAATGACTAGGGGGAAGATAGTTAAGCTTTCTTAGAGACCTAGCTCTAGCATTGTCGGCAGAGGATACATAGAATTTTTAAGTAGTAAGCATCTATTGGGCATACCTTATGCCTCCTATGAGATACCATGATGCCATGTTGATGGCCCTATGCGAGTGTTGGAATGTCCATACATGTACATTTTACCTCTCGACTGGGGACCATTACCTTGGAGGATGTACAATGGATTCTCTGAGTTCCTATTCAGGGAGAATGGGTATGCTTCTAAGGAGATCAGTCATTTCACGAGCAGAAGGTCAACATGTAGTATTGCCTTGAGGGTCTTGTTCATGATGAGCATGTGAGAGTGCAAATCAAGCTACCAATGTTGCTATATTCATGAGCCCCCATAGTGAGATGGATTATGATGCACACAGTTGAACTTGTATTCAATCGAGATGGATGATTGATAGCCTTGATGGAGGATTGGTTCACTTGATTCACAGGATGGAAGAGCACAAGACAGTCTATGCTTGGGGATGTTGTATCCTAGCACATCTTTATTATGATTTGGGTTGATTTTTTTTGGGAGATAGATAGTATGGTGCATTACATGCTTTTTAGGTGTTGTGCCTTGATCATATTACGTGCACCAGGCTTATCGGCTTCGCATGTGCTATAGCCATAGGGTATCCATGAGCCTTTGGCTATTGTCTATGAAACTTATTGAAATATGGAGACTTCTATTTTTGGAGAGTCATATTTGATCGATTGGAGGAGGATGAGATCCTTTGGAAACCTTATCTACTTACACTACATTGGCTAGATCCCATAGGGGAGTTGAGGAGGATGCAAGTAGATAGATTTTTGGCTAGTCGACATGACTATGTAGTACTTCCTTTCTATTATGGTTGAGTCATGTGACAGTTTGAGTAGGTGCAAACACTACCGAGGGCATTCCCCTTTATTAGGAGATTAGTGCGGAGTTCCCAAAGGCTAGGTGATACCAAATGACTCACTATAGACCATTTTTTCTAGAGTAACGATAATGATTCAGATCATGATCAATCACCAGTTTTTGAAATTGATGACATTGGTAGCACAAATGAGCATGAGGAGTGGTGGTTAGTGACATGAAAAACTCCTATATTTCTAATGGATGTCCCTATAGGTGATGTAGGACCAACACTAGATGAGGGAGATGAGGTAGAGGACAAGGCTAAGGATGTATGATATAGGGTGGTAGATATTTTCATTGATGTTATAGATGATGAGTATGATTTAGATGTTGATCTTGACTATGAGGGCTAGGACAGAGGAGACAAGGATGAGGATGAGGAGAGGAGGAGGATGAGGAGGAGGAGCCACCCCTGAGCTAGGGTAATGAGGTAGCAACTGAGGATCGACATGAGTCGGAAGAGTCCTCACACATTCATGTGACAAAATCATGTGCAGTAGCCACAACAGACATTAGTACCCATTGTCACAGAGAGGCTAGCACATCGTCCATGGCCCCTAGAGAGGATGAGGTTGATATCCCTTAGTTGACTAGAGATATAGGTGATGATATTTAATCTATGCATGCACTTTAGTGCTTGTGCTTTATATATATATATCAAGATGATTTTTATTGATTGTACATTGTTTCTACCTTGCAAGAGTGATGAGAGACTGGTGAGAGTTCTATCATCAGGCTATTGCAGAGATAGTACTTGCATCTGTCAATGAGGAGATGTACCCTCATTATGTGCCCCCACCGATCATGGAGGAGACAGAGTTACTAAAACCTTTTGTGAGGATATCAAGAGCATATGAGAGAATGAGGAGATGACTCCATCGAGCTAAGACCATAGGGAATTTATCCCATATTCCAATAGAGGTATCTAAATATTGTAGGAAAAGGTAGCGCGACTACAAACATAGAGGGATTAGATAGCAGAGGAGTGTCATGTGGCTCTTGGGTGAGTACAGGGTTTGGAGTTTGCACTCAGAGTTGGTGGATCATGATCATGATCATACACAACCATCTCATGACATTTGGGTACTAGATCATGGGAACTAGAGCCCAAGGGGTCTAGTTCTCATAGACCTTGGTGATATTGTATATTATGATGAGATGTACATAAAATTTTGGATATATATATATATATATATATATATATAATTTGATGTTTTTCAATATGTGTTAATGTGTTTGAATGCTAAATGGCAATGTGATTAATTAAATAAATTGTAAAATTATTTAATTTAGGGCTACATGATTTAACATGATTGATGTGATCTAATGTAAAACATATTTCAATTTCACTTTAGATACAACATTGTTATTTGAAGGAGGGTATGTTAAATTAGATACACCTATAATTCGTATAAGGATCAAACATAACATAACATGCGAGTGAATAGTATGGAACCTCATTTAATTATAAAAATAGCTTAAATAATTACCTTAGTGTTCAAGAAAAACACATGATCATTTGTCAAGAACGAAGCAATGTGAAAGTATTTAGAATGTAACCAAATAACTTTAGACAGCATTGATTTATCATTCATACTATTCAATGAGACTAAAGGTAATATCATCATAGGTATTAATGGGTTCCTTAAGGGGTGTGCCATCTTATTCCATTAACATGTATACACCAGACCCAAAAGCTTTGTCAAAAATATAAGGTCTTAACCAATTAGAATTGAATTTGTTACATTCATTTAGGTTGGCATTAATGTTATGCTAATTAGCAGAGATAACTAATTCACCCTTTTGGAACAATCGAGGGATAAAATTAAGGTTGTAATGATTATGTTTCTATTTGTAATAAGCTTGAAGATGTTCAAGACCATTAATGTGTTGTTCATTGAGCATCTCAATCTGATGTAATTGTTGTTTCTTATAATGTGATTCATTGAGAAGTCCTTGAAGAGCAATTCTTAGTCTAGGGATTTCTAACTCTAAGAGAATTATTGCTCAACTACCATAGACCAAATTATAAGGTGTGGTCCTTGTGGAAGATCATACACTCGTACAATAAGCCCAAAGTGCATAATGCAATTATGTGTACTAATCCCTACAAATTATGTGTACTAATCCCTACAATTTTTGTTAACAATTTTCTTCAAAAAAATTTCAAGAACTTTGTTAGCTTATTTAGCTTGACCATTGGATTGTAGGTAATATGGTGTTGAAAAATGATGTTAGATATTAAAGGTCTAAAAAAATTTCTTCACTTCATTAAATTCTTAAATGGTGTACCATTATCGGAGACTAACACAAAAGGAAGTCCAAAGTCAGCAATAATGTGTTCTAGAATAAAATGACATATTACCTTAGTTGTGGTAGCTCAGAGAGGAATAGCCTATATCCATTTTGTGAAATAATCAATTGCGGTGATAATAAAGGTATGTCCAGTAGAAGAGGGAGGTGAAATTTTTCCTATTATGTCCAACCCCCAATCCGCAAAGGGCCATATCATAAGTTGAGTTTGAATTTCAGTAGTAGAAGCATGATGCAAATTGCTATGTACTTGACATTTATGCCATTTGCAAATGTAGTCAAAGCAATCAAGTTACATGTTGCACGATTAATACCCAATATGTAACCAATTTTTTCCCTCCAAAATGTCCACCACAAGCACCCTTATGGGCTTAGTGAAGTGCTAGAGGTCTATCGGATTTGTTTAAGCATCGAAGTAAGTTACCATTGAATGACCATCAATATAGCACATCAGTAAGGATGAAATATTTAGATGAAAGCTTCCATATACGAGAAAAAAGGTTTTTAGTTGTTGGATCGAGAAATGTATCACTTTTCAAATAGTTGAATATGGCATCATACCATTCACTCGAGTTTTCCTCATTTGTTGTTAAAACCTCATCTATGTGGTCATTAATCAAGGGTTTCATAATAGGGTGGGTAGTGAATGTGAAATATTTTGAAGAATCTTAAGGGGAGATAAGAGAAACAACACTGGTCATTGCATCCACAAGTCGATTATCTTTGAGTGGGATGTTATCAATGGTAAATGTTTGAAACTTCTCAAACAAGTGCATGATAAAATCTTTTTACTTGGATAATTTGTCGCTTTTAGCTTGGTATGTCCCATTGATTTTTTTAATTATTAATTGTGAGTCACCAAATATCTTAATATCTTTGATACCCACGACTAAAGCAACACGTAACCCAATAATTAACTCCTTGTATTTGGCTATGTTATTTGTACATAGGAAATTTAATCGCTATGACAAGGGAATAGGCTTCCTATAGGTGGGATTAATATAACCCTAGCTCAGAAGCCTATTCTACACTTGGATCCATAAAAATAGAGTTCCTATATGTTAGTTGCAAGTGGTAACATACTATCATTAGGAAAAGAGTGATTACTAGGTAACACGAGAGGAGTGTCAGCTAAGTGGTCGGTCAAGGCTTGGCCTTTGATTGCTTTTTGTGAAACAAACTTAAGGTCAAAATTAGTCAACAAAATTACCCATTTAGCAAGACATCTTGATAGGTCTGTTTTACTGAAGAGGTGTTTGAGAGGATCAAATTTTGTCATGACTTGTATTTCAACATTTAGTAAATAATGTCACAAATTACTAGTAGTGAATATAAGAGCCAAACATTGTTTTAATTGGTGTATATCATGTTTTGTAATTGATTAAGGTTCAAATAATATAATAAATAGGATTTTCTTTTCTATTATCATCTTTTTGAGCCAACAATGCTGCAAGAGCATGGGCTAACATGGCTATGTAAAGGATAAATGGTATGTTTGGCATAACAGGTTGTAAAATAGGTGGATTTGCAAGGTATTCCTTCAAACTCTCAAAGGCCTATTTACAATCCTCATTCCATTCAAAATGTACATTCTTCTTGAGGAGATGTGTGAAGGGTAAAGTTCAATCAGCTAAAGATGCAATGAAATGATGGATAGTTTGAATTCAGCCTTTTAACGTGTACAATTCAGAAATATTTCGAGGAGGTGGCATGTTGATTATAGCATCAATTTTTTTTGTATCCACCTCAATTCCTTAGTGAGATATGATGAACCCTAATATTTTACCAAGTTATCCACTCCAAAGACACTTTTTTTGGATTGAGTCTCATGTTATATTTATGCATGTGTTCAAAGATTTGTCAAAGAACATTAACATTATCTTGTCTTATTAAGGATTTGGCAAGGATGTCATCAACATAATCTTCCAAAATTTCATGTATATAATCATGGAATATCAATGTCATTGCTCGTTGATAAGTTGCATTGGAATTCTTTAATCCAAAAGGCATCATAACCCAACAAAGCATTCCCCAAATAGTTGTAAATGTAGTTTTGTATTGATATTGTGGGTTCATAAAGATTTGATTATAACTAGAAAATCCATCCATGAATAAGAACAAAGCATGTCCAATAGTTGAATCCATGATCATGTCAATATTAGGAGGCATAAAATCATCTTTTAGGGAAGCTTTATTCAAGTCACGAAATTTTGTGCATATCCTAATATGATTATCAAGTTTAGAAACTATGAGAATGTTTGAGATTCAAGGAGAATAGTCAATAAGTCGAATGAAACCTGCATCAAGGAGTTTTCCAAGTTCTCCTTTAACATGAAAGGCTATCTTAGGATTCATTTTATGTATATTTTATTGAATAGGTTTAGCATTTTTAGGAAGAACAATGTTGTGCGTGACTATTGTTGATTCTATTCTTGGCATATCAAAATATTTCCAAGTAAATTTTTTAGGAAAATCATGAAGAAAAGTTGTAGTGTCCTCTTGTTCTTCATCGTCAAGGCACTTCCCAATCTTAATAAAATTTTCTTTATCATCTATGTCTAGTGGCACATCAATTGTATCTCCTAAGGGGAGTGCATTAGACTTAGGAATTTCAAGATCATATGGGTCTCCATGAATATCACTATCTTTTTTCTTTTTACTTATCATGGCACAGGTAACTTTTCTTGTGGAAGAAGGGGGTCTATCAGAAGCTCCTAACAATTGTTTCAAGAATTCATCAATTTCAACATAATCCCACGATGGTGGTGAATCCATATCAAGAATTTCAGGATGCTTTAGTGTAAGCTTAATTCATGGTTTACATGAGATGGTGTTGATGTTGAGTGATGGGAATTGAGTTGCTTTTGTTGTGTTAGAAAAATAATATCCCAAACTAGTCTTTGTCTCTTGTGTATTAGGTTCAATAGGGACATGAATGCCTTGTTCATTCTTTCCACATGATCCTTTACCATTATATCCCAATTTTTTACAAGTTCATAACCCCGACCATAAATTTGTTCCATTTCTATTGGATCGGGTGGGTGTTGATAATCTATCTCATCAAAATTTGTTGTGTAAGTAGTATTTTTTGCCAAATTAGATGAGGTAGATGTTAGGGAGGATTTATCCAAATTCTAAGTTGTCATAACCATTGATTTTTCTTATTTTTCATCCTAGTTTTTTGTGGGTATGTATTCATCCATGAATGAAGGTGTGAATTCTAAGGTATCCCTATCATCGCTTAATAATTTAGAGATGGAGTTTGCATCTTGTTTATTGGTCTCAAGAGGTTCTATGTGAGATGTTGGAATTAAAGTATTTAGAGGACTTATTTTTCCTTTCTCAAGTTGTAAGCAACTTTCAGGCTTGGGGTCTATTGCAACTTGATAAATTTTTTTGTTATAGACATATTTCATTACTCGATGGAGGGTTGAATGTACTACATGCATCTCATGAATCCATGGCCTTCCTAAAAGAAGATTGTATGCAATATCATAGGTCATGATATAAATAGGAGTCTGCAAGGTCACTACTTCCACTGTGATAGATAAAGTGATTACACCGAGCAGTTACTTTGTAATATTGTAAAATCCCCTAATAGATAAAGAATCAAGTTTAATGATTTATCCACACATAACCTATCAAGGATTTTGACACTGCACACATTAAGGGAAAAACCATTATCAACAAGGGCTCATTTGATGCATGTTTTATTATATTGATAAATTATCATAAAGGTTTCATTTTTTATCCTTAATTCTAACAGAGGGAACTGATATTGATGAAAGGTAATGTCTACATTCATTGTATTCATTCCTTGCATAAGAGCTACCACATCAGTTGCATTTGTATGAGGAGGAATGGCTATTTGTTGTAATCTATTTGGAGAAAAGCATGATAGCTTGAGGAATTTTGAAGAAGATCCCAAAGGGATATTTTGGTAGGAGTGCTCTTAAGTTCCTTAATAAGATCACACTCTCATAATCAGGGAGGACTAGGTAGTGTGATATTGGGAAAAGGTAAGGAGCTAGGGGTTGGTTGTTGTGGTTGCTGATTATTTTGAGTATAATGTGTGTGGGAAACAACATCATGTATAGGTAGGTAAAGGGAAAAAATAGGTTTAGGTGGGGTTTGGGGTTGATGTGAAGGTGGATAAAGGACAAGTTGAGATTGAATGACATTGAAATCTTGTGTTTAGGTTGCTCACAACAAACCTTAGTGGATGGCTTTGGTGAGATGAATTCCTCAAGGGCTTTGTCTAACATATCAAAGTCATCACTACTAAAAGGTTTTGGAAATGAGTTTCCATTAATAGGTTTAGCTTTGTCATTACAAGCCTTAGTGGATGAACTTAGTGAGAGGAAACCTTGTAAGGATTCATCTAACCTATCCAAGTCATCACTACTAAGAGGTTTGAATGATATAGTTTTCCTAAAGTGCATCATTGTTTTGAGTGGTTCATTGGTGTGTTTAATGTTTTTGTTTATGTTTTGTAATGAATTTGATTGAAATGAACTAGGAAATAATGTTGAAAATGAACATTGGAAAAATATAATGCTATCCATGAGTTCCATGAAAGCAAATAATGTAAATGATTTGAATATAATAGAAAATAACCAAACATAAACAAAAAGTAACTATAGCAAACAGAAAGTGGAGAACAGGAAATTAAATTATGAAAATAGTAATGTGGAAAATGTACTGGGATTGATTCACACAGGGTGGTGAATGAGTCCCAGGAAAGGTATTTTTAAGATTTTTCTAATTTTTATCACTTTTTTCCATGTGTTCAAGACTATAAAATTCTAAGCTAAAGTGTAAATACAAAATTTCAATAGTTTAAATGATTGGTAATGCAATAATGAGATGTATATGATGCTTTCACTAATCCAATGTTTGAAAACCCTAGGATACAAAACAATGAAAAACCTAATGAAATTTTCATGCAATCTATTTCTAGGTTGTAAATTCACTTAAAATCAAAAAGTAAGAAATGTTCTAAAGTCAAGTTCACCAAAATGGAAACAAATATTTTGGCACCTGAATGCTTTATACTCCTAGGGTTTTTCACCTAAAAGGAGATAATATTGGAGCCAAAATGTAGTGTTTACACTCAAAGGGGGATGTGATACAAAAATAATATGCCTAAATGAAGTAAAATAAATGCAAAGAATAGAAAAATACTATTGATGATGTATTCAAAACTAAGAAATGTGAAGTGTTTGAAAACATAGTGTTGTTTGCAAAAGACCTAAAAAGATGAACAAAAATGCAAACAAAATCAAATAGAAAGTTGTAACATAGAATGTGTGCACCTGTAAGCTTGATGGAGACTAGAAACTACTCTGAAAAACTAAAAATGTTGACTTTTTGACTGACTAGGACTCATTCACCACCCTAGACGAATCAGTCCCAGATCAGGGTTTTCTGCCTAGAATCCTATTTTTTCCAAAAGGGAATTGGAACCTACATTCAACTCTGCTAGTCACCTCTAGTGGGACTCATTCACCATCCATGGTGAATCAATCCTTTTTGTATTTTATGCAAATTTAGGTTTCAGATCTGCACTTTGTCACCTATACAACACTTCTTGACGGAAACCCATATCTGAATCTCTAAAAAACACCTACAAAACAACTTTAAATTTGTTTTATAATGGGGGGTTTGCCTTGGTCAAACCCATAATTTGGTAGTTAAACCTTGAATGGATAAAATATGCATAAAATCCCAGCACTAAGTGTGTCTAAGACTAGGAAAATATGAAGTAAGACAAAACCCTATTCTAATGTGCAAGAATAAGATAAGAAAATATGATTTGAATGATGAAAGACTTCAACCCAAGAAATCATACAACATTTCAATGAATTTAAATGACATGAAAACCTTAAATCTGAAGATAGAGAGAAAATGTAAGATGGTATCACTTAGATTTCTCCATGATTCTCCATAAGCATCCATGATCAACTCTTTGAAATGTTAGATTGTGAATGGTAAGTGAGCTTGAAGATTTGTAAAAACCATCTGTTGTTGTCCAAAAGCTTCAACTTTGTTGTAGAAATGTTATTGAATCTTCTTGTGAAAGATACCTTTTCTCTCGTCTCTTGATTTTGCTTTGTAAAAATGACTAGGAGATGTGAAATATGACCTAAAAACAAATATTTATATGCAACAATACCTAATTTCTCATTATTAAGACCTAAGAGGATGACACCCATTAAAAGATAGAATTAAGTCAGTGAGCTTCCTGCCTAAAAATGAAAATTCCCCTAAAAGGAAATCATTGACCACCCTTAGCGAATGGGTTGAGTTAAGTCGGTGAGCTTCCCACTTAAAAATGAAAATTCCCCCAAAAGGGGCTCATTCATCACCCTTGGTGAATGGGTCCCACCAGAGGGGACTCATTTGCCCAAGGTGCCAAGTGGGTCCCACATGAGGTTTTCAGAGGTAGGTTTTTGAGATATGACTATTTGAAGCATTATTTGTTAGGATTTATATGATTTTTGAGTGAAATGGGCCTCTAGATCAAAAATAATGAAATTTAGGTGCCTATAAATGTAGTTTTTAAGAGGTGATTGGTGCAAGGGTGGCTAAAATAGGACTAAGTTAGGCCATAGATTGTACTTTCTACAAAGGAGTACAAATTCCATGCCCACAAAACTGAAACAATATATTCATAAATGTAAGAGTGAGTGTAATTGAAGAAAAAACATACCATGCATCTAATTCAGTTGATTCTAAATGAAAAAGGGTATGCGTGAAATCAAATAAGAAATGAATATTATTCTATCATATCCCCAATTCTAACTCCAAATAAAAGAATGCACAAATTGAAAAAATAAATTCATACGTGTAAGAGTATTTCTAATTGAAAAACAAACTAACCATGTATCTAATTCTGTTCATTATAAATGAACAAGGGTATGTGTGCAATGAAACAATAAATGCATTTTATACTATCACATCCATATTTATAACTCTTACAACCCTTGGGTGATCACAGGGGTGCTGCCACAATAGTGGTTTACACTTTCTGGGAGATCCCAATTTTTGTTGAAATCACATCATTTTAGAAAATATAATGATTTAAGCCTTGAAAAGTTTCATTTAAAGGATTCCAATTTAATAGGGTTTGATCAAACCACCTTAGAACAATCCCCCTTGGATAGAACCCCACTAGTTTTAAACCATACCTATAATGAAGTTTCCTTTACACCTATCAAAATGTTGATAAAAACCACATTTGATTTATCTTTTGGGGGATCAAATGAATTCATTTAAAATTTATTTTTTGGTAAGTATGTAGTTCTTATTATAATCTTCCAAAAAAATATAATTTTAATTAAATTAAATTTTATTATTATATTTATTTTTTTATTTCTTGTGAATGTAGGTTTTTCACTGAAAATCAAGCTCTATGTTTTTCACATGTGAAAAAATAGAATCTTATAGTTTAAAAAAAATAAAAATATGAATGCACTATATATTGGAGTCCTTGATCCAACAAAAATAAATAAATTGAATTTTGATACATACAAAAAAGCTATGCATTATATAGTCGCGCTATGTCTAAATTATAATTGGTTTGAATTCAAAACTTGATTAAAGAAAAAATATTTAATAAAAACTATCTAACAAAGTGGAAGCACTAGATATTGCAGTTAAAAATCTAAATTTGAAAGAATTGAATTTTATCCTCCATGGAAAAAAATTTATGTGTTATATGGTGAGTGTCACTTTTTAAAAATGTTGTTTTCTGAAAAAAATAGTTTTCGAGGGAGATAGAAAAAGAAGTGCAATCTAATTCCAAGAAATTAAAAGAATATATATTTAGAATCTAAAGACAAAATTTTATGAAACTCTAGTTTGCATCATCTTCAAATTCCTCACGGTTTAGCCAATATAGGTGCCCAAAAGTGAAGATTTAGTTAAAAAAATGATTTCAGTGTCTAGTTTGGCCAAAAATTGTAAACCACTATTGTGGGATCACCCCATGTTAGGTGATTATATATGTATGTATGTACATATATATTTTTTTACAAATAAAATTGGGTCTTATATTGTATTTAAGTGGGGCCTAGACTGTTTGCTTGTATCCCTAGTTATACATAATGAACAATGCATGTTATACTATCATATCCCCAATTCTAACTCTCACAACACTTAGGTGATCATGCAAACTAATTACTATAAATATATAATCAATTTAAGGGTTATATATAACTTGAAACAACAAAATGATACTAATGTTTAGAGCCCTTTATTGATGCAACATTATGATAGAAATTCAAACAACAATGTAATACTTGTGAAATTAATTTAAGATCAACTAATGCATGCATCAAATTCATTTAAATGTAAATGAACAAGGCTATATGAAATATCAATTTCTATATCTCTATCATATATATATGTAAGTCTACAAGTTGCATATTTATATTTATAATATTGGAGGATTATCATACACACTATAGTTGAGGGTGCCATGCATCTATCCTTTGGCTGAGTATGTCTATGTGTCTATGAAAGTTTCATAACTAATGAAACATGTGAATGGTGAATCTAGACTTGCACAAACATGAACAGACAACACAATGTTAGTCAATTATAAAAATCTAAACTAGCATTCCCCATGAGATTCATTTGAAGCATAATGAACAAGAAATAAAGTAAAATCAATCTAAATCTTATTCAAATGCTCAAACCCTCAATCCCATGGGGGAGTTGGTGCTATTTTGATGTGAAAAATAGCCCTTTCCCAATTCCTTTCAAGATTTGATGATGATCAATGGTGCTCCTTGATAAAATTTGTAATAACCTAGCTATGGTAATGAAATGCTACAGAAACCTTGATGAACAATGGATGAAATTTCCTAAAATATGTAGATAATGACTTTGCATAAAGTTGTTGATCCAAATTAGTAGAAGAGTCCTCCATTTATAAGAATGAAGGATGGAAGAATGAGAAAAAATGATGAATGTGGGATAAAAAATGAATCAATAGCAAAATGCCACTTGTCAACATGTGAATGGAGAGAGGTGGAACACATTTTGATGAATGTGCACATAAATAATTTTAGGTGGATATTTGAATTTGAAAAAGTGACATGTTGGAGGGAGATGAAAGAAGAGTTAATGCCACTTGGCTAAAAAAAAAAGGATATGTGAGAGGCTTTTAATGTCTTGTTGGATGGAAAAGTCCTTTTGGGAGGGAGAATTCAAATTTGAAGAATATTCCAACTTGATGCCTTTTTGAATAAAAATGAGAGAATTTACTAATTAATTAAATTTATTTTCTTATGCAAGTTGCAAAATCTAGAGGATTTGATGGATTAGAGTTAGAGTTAATCAATATTTAATTAACTTTAGATAGAATTTAGTTGATTAGACATTTTGACTTATAGTTTTGGATTTATTTAAACCAAATGAGAGGAATTTGAGGTATTAGATTATATTAAAGTTTGATTTACTTAATTAAAAGGGATGATGTTAGATTTAATCAAATAAAAGTGATTTATTTAATTAAAGGAAGATTATGATTTAATCAAATAAAGTGATTTATTTAATTAAAAGAGGAACATTAGGATTAATTAAATAAAATGATTTATTTAATTAAAATAAGAACATTAAGATTAATAAAAAAATGATTTATTTAATTAAAAGAAGATGATTTAATCAAATAAAATTGATTTATTTAATTAAAAGAGGAAAATGATGAATTAATTAAATAAGGATTATTTAATTAATTGGTTAGTAAAGAAGTGATTCAAGAAGAAATGATGTTAGTGAATTAGGATTAAGTGCACGATATCAATCAAGATATTTTGAGTGTCTACATTTTTCCCTTCTTTGAAGCAATGCACCTAATAACCTTGCCAAGATCAAAATTCATTTTTAATTTTAATTTTTTTGGATGCCCCACTATTACCCTAGCAGAAAGAAGTATGCTGGTATACTGCCCCCTCGAGAGATCAAGCATAAAGTTTTATTTGAGGGTTGATCTCATGATAAAGAGGTTTAGGATCAATTCAGCTTAGAGAGGAGTAGAAAGCTCAAATGTTTGATGTAGATAGATTTGATGATGCATAGACAGTCATTGGCCATGGATATCCTCATGTATATTTTGTTATAATACACATATTTGATACTTAGATAGAAATGTTGGTAAAGATAGAAGAATGAGAAGAATAATATAGATATAAGAAGAACAATAAGATGGTTGAACCCTTGAGTCTGAGACAATGTAGGAGTCCAACAAGTCCACGAGTCATTAAGAATTTATTACATATGATGATGAGTGATGACAATGTATTTCTTATTAGGAATTGGTATTTTAAAAGGGCTTACTTACCTTATGTTTGATAACACACATGGGCACGATGCATCAAGGTATAGAGAACCAAGATGACATTGCACCTAGTGTGATGGACTTTCACTTGACAAACAAATAGCAGTATTCTTGTTCACACTTGACATACAAAAATCTTACTAGGATGTACTTTAGATATTTCAAAAATCTCAGACCAAAACATGGAAGGAAAAACATAACAATGTAATAGTCAACAAGTTTCCAAAAACACCTTCCATACATACCTAACAAAGCGAGTATTTTCCAAGTTATAATACAAGAATGCTCAAAAAGCACAACAGACAAAAGATAATGATCAATGCACCATTCCTTTCTCTCTAAATAATTTTGATTAGACATCATTGAGAGGTCATTAGAATGAGCACAATAAGATAAATCAAAAGAAAAGATCAAGTACACAAACAAGCCAATGTTCTTCATACCTCTAACCAAAGGGACGTGTTTTTCTTAGGATTTCCAAAGTGATTGCCAAAGATAATGTCAATTGTAGGAAGGATGCAACCTAGGACATGTTAATCAATGGTGGAAAGTTGATGGGTTGTTCAAAAAGGTCGTTGATATAAGGTCGATTGACTTGTTTATGAATGATCAAGAGTTTGATTTTTCATTTAAAGGTTTGTTGCTTGATTTTGATTTTGCATTTGAAGTTTGCTTTTGTTGATTTTTGTAGTTGTTTCTATTTGTATTGGCAAAGGATGAAGGTGACAATCAATTTATTATGGATAGAAGTTTATTGTGGGTGAAGCAAAATGAGATGGATGGATTTTTTCAAATATTTGGATGTTATTGATGTTTTTGAAATGTTATGAGGCTATTTTTTTGGATTTTCAGGTTATTTGAATGTTTTTGTGTGATTTTATGAATATTTTTTGGATTTTGTGTTTCTTGAATGTTTTTGTGTTTTTATGTCTCGTGGGTTGATCAAATATTATCCTTTCCTATGTTTAAGCTCATAGATGACATAGTTTAGATATCATGTTTTTGATGTTTTTTCTGACTTTTTGACCTTTTTTTGGGATTTTGATATGTTTTGAATTTATTTTTTTGCATGATTTTGATGATTTAGATATGGATGTGTGTGATGATATCAGTGCTTTATTTTCAAGATTTTGTTGAAAACCAAGCTAAGGTTGATTGATCAAATTGATGGATTGATGATGATAACATTGTTGAGGATGCACAACAATGCAAGGATAGTGTTAAGCAACACAAGCATTAGGATGGATATCCCAAGATGATGAGGGATTGATTGGATTTGATTGATTGATGATGATAACATTGTTGAGGATACACAACAATGCAAGGATAGTGTTAAGCAACACAAGGATTGGTAAGGATATCTCGAGATGATGATGGATTGATTCGATTTGATTGATCAAGATGGTGAAGCTTGATTTGGAACAAATTTTTTTTGAATTATTTGATGTGAGGTTGAAGCAATTGTTAGGTACAACCGATATTGATTATTTGGATCAATGTTCAATGAAAGATAATGCTTGATAAGGAACATCTTCTTGTCAAAATATGCCGCATGTGGGCTTGTGATTTGGATTGTTTACTCATGACTGCTTTGACTGATTTGATTTTACATATTCCAATGTTTGAATCACCACATAAGTTGAATGATATAGATCAAGATTTATTTCCAAAGAAAGATGTAAATGTCTACCCCTAGTGTATAACAATGTTTGGAATGCCATGGGTGGATGCTTGGATAGATGTATGGATGGAGGGATATGGTAAGCACAAAAAGGATGCAAAGGATTATCTTGTGATAAGATGAGGTGTTCAAACATAAGATGCTCATTTGGATAATGGTTCATGGCTCAAATAATGCTGGGTAGGATAGGATCTATGAAAATGACTCATGTCAAGATGTTTACCATAAGATAATTTGGAAGATGGATGAAAATCAATTGCATAAATGGTTCATGGATGCATGGATTTATTATGGATGAGATGGATGGAATGCTAGATTTATTATGGATGGGATGAGATGCTTCCATTTGAAGCGACACACGTAGATGCTCAATTCTACACATGATTCCTTTTTTCTAGGTTTTCATCAGTGTATCTTCCCAAAGTGCCACCATAGTGGTTTTCACTTCAGGACAATTTTTTTTATCTTTCCTATTTACATGATTTTTTGATATTTTTGAAAGATTTTAAGCTCATGCTGATCCACTTGGTGGTGTTGATGTAGATGCTTCTATCATAATTTTCCATCAATATCCTACTTGAAGAAGATGCTTTTCCAAGATACGCGCACTTGAATGCAACTTTTGAGATTCTTGATCTACTTTGTTGATACCACAGTTAACTCTGTCTCTGTGCGCACATCACAATAGAGTGCCTTCTAAATCCTTATGGTGAAGAGTGGCTGCCAATACATGGTCAATGTGAGAATTATATATCATGCATGGAGGCGTGGATGGTGGAGTGTGTTTAGGAATAAGAGATGGATTGGTTGATAGTTTGGAACCTTTGACTCTCCAAACTTGGGAGGATGAGCAATGATGGGTGGATATGGAAGTGTGCATGGAATTAGGACCAACTACTTAATAATACATCCTCTCTCCTATATAGTCCTCTTCATAAAATAATAAAAATATAGTAAGAAATGACATCACATGATTTGTTATTTTTCGATGTAAAGAAAAAAAATCATTCAATTATAAATTATTCATAATCACATTAAAGTCATAAATAATAATATTATACTACTAAAAAATTTATACATTAAATTTATAAATGCTATCACATCGACTAAAGAAAACTCAAATAATACATCAACTGATACATCCTCCCCCCTATATAGTCCACTTCATAAAATAATAAAAAATATTTTTGTTATAATTTAATCTCCCAGCGCCCCTAAAAATCTATGCTCACCACATCAAAATCTCTTTCAAATGGGTTTGGTAATTTCAAGTCAACTCACACGGCTAACAAATACCTTTTGAAATGGGAGGTCCTCCTTGATGTGACATGTGGTAATACTCCATTTGAATTCCCATTCATCCACACACCCCTTCTTCATTTCTTATGTGCACAATTTTTTATGATATTTAATATCTTCCACCCATTCTTCATAAACACCTAGTTATCTTTTATTAGTGTTTTTGTTTTGCCTCTTATCTTTCCAAAGGTATCCTTGTTTCATTATCCCCCATGACTACAAATGATTTTTATTTTCTAGGAACCTATATGACATGTGCGTCCCATTTTCTTTTTTAATTTAATTTTTAAAATGCCCATTTTGCTTTAAATACAATGGTCTCATTTTGGAATAATGACTTGCCTTTCAAAATTACGACTTATGTTATATTTATTATTTTTTTAATAAGTTAAGATTTAGGAATATTTGTGATCATAATTTTGTTTTCACTATTAAAGATGTGAAATCATATAAAATATTACATTGTTAGGATAAATTTTTAAAGTTACATAATTTGTATTTTAGAAAGTGAAACTCAGATATATTGTGAATTGAATGCTACAAGATCTTCATATATATGAAATTTGAGGATGAAATTGACAATACTTAAAAAAAATTCTCTACTATTATTTAAACTTTTGGTTGCTTTAGTAGTATGCACATCACTAGGGTCACCATCCTCCATGTGTAATGAAAAAAAACATCAAGGACCCACAAACACAAAAAGAATTTAAAAATTATCACAACAAAATGTTCAATCCAATTTAACAAAATAAAAATATAAAATCACATTTTTAATCCATGATACACCTATTTGTAGTAGGCTAAAGATGTTTGAATGTGAATGCTTAATTCATGGATGTGAAACCATACGTATGAGAAATACAAACGATAACAATATAGATAAAGCTAAGTGAAACACTTTGATAAGAATCTAGTATAGAGACATGTATATAAATGTGAGTTAAAAATAATTGAATCTCAAATGTATTATCAAGAAGACTTATATTTAAAATAAGATAAGACAAGAGGATACACATAGATATTAGATAGAACATTGCAAGCACAAATGTCACAAAAGGAGCCCTAGTGTTATAATGAAACATTCAATATGTTGCAAAGTTGACAATAATAAAGATATGGAGATTAACAATAGATAGGAAATAGAGGCCTCTTCCTTTTTAAGAAATGTTGGTAGGGGCTAATCCTCAAGAGAATAAATAATGTTGAGGAGTTCAATGAGGGAAGGTTAATTACTAAGTGGAAGAACATCAGTATTAAGGGAGGGTGACTACATAAGCGATTAGGGGTATTCATAAGAGGGGGACTACAATTTTGGTACTTATGAATGAATATATCAATGGTCTTGAATGAGTTGTTATTAGAGCTAACTCGATTGGATTGGAACTTGAATATTAAGAACCTAATCCTTCTAGTTTCTTCTTCTTACTGATCCTTCATGCTTATGAGGTTTTGGATCTCTTGTCAAGACCTATTGTGGATTGACCAAAGTTAGAGGATCATGGCTGCTTTCTAGATATTTGGATGTAGGTTACTTCCAATCTTCAATCTCTTTGGTTTTTCTAGGATATAATGGCTTGATATTTCTTTTCCCTATAAGGGAGACATAGGTGAGGGAGAGTCTTCCCAGATGTGTCGCATAGGAAAAGAGCTAAGGTATCACTTGGAGAAAATTTGGGAGTTGTGAAGACCTCTAAATTGATTTTGGGATGATTTGATTATCTAAAAGAGATAATCTAGAGCAATTTTGGTAACATAATGGTACCTACAAATAAACAATTCAAAGTTCATACACTACTCGATTCTCTAGAAATAATTTAAATATGTAAAATATAAAATACTAATCATAAAAAAAGTATTGGAAATCATGTACAATCCTTAAGGAGGTATGATGCCCAAATATCATGCAATAAATCCTAATGCCTCTCTTGGTCTTGGTCTTCTAGGCTATTTTTTGAATATTCCTTACACATTGTCATTTTATCATTACTTATTGTAAACACCTAAAATTGACCAATTTTATTTGGTTAGTTTTGTTGTGCATATTTTGCACACATGCCTTGCTGTAGGCAGGGACCTCTTTTCTTTCACTCTCGACGGGTCATTTTTGCTCCTAATAGGTTGCTTCGCTTTCACCTCGCTTTATGTGCCCTTATTTTTAGGTCCAACATGGTCACAAGCCATAAACAAATCAATTTCCCCATTGGTCGAGTTCACCTCCATAAATTTCACTAAGTCTTTTTCCTTTGTGGGCTGGACCTGTTGGGTTTCCCTTTGCTTATCACCCTAGTGTCCATTGGGCCTCACAGAGCCACATTTGTGGGTGTCCTCTAGTCATTCACCATTGTGTTCTATTGTTCACTTGTAGCCAAGGCTTGGCACCCACCCGACATGCTGACCCTACACCAATATTTGTCGTTGCATCTGTTACCCACTGCGGACCCATAGTTGGGGATCATCTCGTACAGGTCTCCATCCCCATTTCACCGCTATGTAGTGGCCAACCCTTGACTCCCACCTACATGGTGGGCTCCCTGGTTGGTCTTACCATTCCATCATTGCCATTACCCATTGGACCCGATGCACTCAAAACTACCGAATTCCAAATTTTTGTGGGTCTTTGCATGCAGTTTGCTTTTACCTGACCACAATTCTCTAACAGCTAAACTCTCATGTTACCCCATGGCTCAGATCCCACATATATCATTTCCTTAGAATTAAAACCTAAAGTTTGCGGGTAGATTCTTGGGTCACAACTCATTGATGGGCCACCCTCATGCATCACTGCCTGCAGGAGGCCGCCACCATGATGTCATTTCATAATGGTAAAGCTTCACTACCTCCTCACTTCATGGGCCCACAATCCACTAGTGTCATCATTCTCTCGCGAGCTCCCCATGGTTGCTTCTGTCCATTACTCCATTGTAAAATGATGCTCATACACAACTTATTTGCTTCCTCCATTACATGGCTCTAAAATATGTAGTCATTTTCAAGGTCAATAGTGTCGAGCTCCTAGATAATGGTCTTAATAACACGAGTTTTCTCAGCATTGCACATTAGATATTTTCACATTACAAGTAGTGACATTCTAATCTAGCACCAATGAAGACCATTGATGCGGAAGCCATAATCTTGCCACTTTCTTGACAACTTCCACCACACAGCTCCCTGTGGGCTGCCACCCACATGTTTGTCCCTGTCGAGTCTCTCTCTATGGATTCCATGACCTATTTCAAAACACTTTCGAATGATGAGAATAAAGGAACTTTTGCATAATGTTTTTGAATGGAAAGACAAAGCACTAAAGGGCAGGTTACTGTGCTCAAGGTTCCTTAGTGTCATTTAGCACCATGTTTATCCATCAATGGTGGAAGACTTCTCTGCTATTGAAATTACCACCTCGTCTATCATTTGAAAGGCCATCACCCATAGTTACCTTGCACTCCCTTGCCCAATAAAAATATTCATTGTAGGGTTCGACAACTATGGCACCATTTGAAAAAAATTTCTCTAGACTGTCATTCTTTGAGCCACCTACTAATGGCATTTTAGTGGTAACCTTCTGCACCTTTCACCTTCATTACTCGTCGACTCGTATCCACTAAATGAAATTCAAAGTAGGGGTGATTCAAGGTGGATACTATTCAAGAAATAGAGTTACCTCTCATTTGAGGGTGAATAAAGCTCATCCCTACTAGAGGCTATACTTGGTGGTCTTTATTTTGAAGATATTATGAGTTGGCAGAAATTCAAGAAGAGTAGCATTTAAATCATGAGCAAGCAATTGTGGTTTGATTTGGGCCTCCCTTTTGTGACAGTGGCATTCCCTACTACCGATAGACTTTACACACCTAAAGTTACTTGCACATGCGAGTAAGAAGTTGAAAATTCCAAAATATTGGAGCTCTCATGAATCCATGAATTGTTGAAAGGCGATGGGTATGTGTAGGATCATGATGGGCCAAAAAGTGGCAATATTATGGGTATTTGTAGGGTATGTGGCTGACGACTATTTTCTTACCCAAAATTGATGAAATGAAAAGGGTTTTTAGAGGATATTTTTAGCTTTCCACCAATATAGATTATGCTTTAAATTTGAATTTAATAAATAATAATTATTTATTTTCTATTAGAATAATGACTAAAGTCCTTATCGATAGGCTGATTAAAAAAATCTACAACTTTCAAACTGTATCACATTTTTTGAATCCAAAACATGCGTCACTTTCTATGCTTCACATACTATAGGATTAAAAAAATAAAAATTAAATTTCATGAAGTTTTGACCAAGTTAAGGTGGTCAGACAGACAAGTTTTAATATTTTTGAAAAGTTCTAATAAAAAATTCATAATTAATTATTTACTTGGAAAAAAGTTACAAAAAAATATGCATCACATCTGGACACGAGTCGTCTATTTATATATAAAATATTATAAAAAGGTATTATCATTTTTTTATGGTTAGCGTGGTCAGACAGACACCTACTTCTTATTTTTTCCCTGAAATTTAAGTACTACTACATTGAAATTTCATTTTTTCACTAAATAGATTTTATTTATTTTTAAATAAACCTAGTAGTTTAGAAACTACATTCAATTTTCTACAGATTCTATTCTTACATATTTTTGAAATAATATAGATAACTTATTCAAATTTTTACGTCAAGTTGACTAGCACTAATTTTTCTAAACTTTTTGCCACTTAAGGGCCTATTTTTTCCATGATGATCCTGCACATACCCGGATGTTTGAACGAATACTACTATCATGAAAGAAACAATGAGGCATCCATTAGTATCATCAGTTAGTATAAGAATAGTGGGCTTTGTCGAAGGTAGCGAGCGAGTGGCCTCTAGGTGCCACACTTTGGTTGAATAGAGTTGAGGATAATAAATCACATAGAATATCATTTGAATGAAGGAAACTGGTCTGTGGGATTTGATTAAGTGATGAAGGAAAATAGAATATGTGTGTCACCTCTTCAATCTTTGTGAACGAAAGGGGGGGAAGCCTACCAAATTTATGTCCCTGGCTAGTAGACTGCATGTGTATAAAATGATAATGAATGATTGAGATCAATATGGTTTAACTATACACGGGTCCGAAGGGGATAGTCATTGGGGATTATGGGTTCTGCATCTGTATACACCATCAATCATTGTTGTCTCTATTATAGATTGGTCATGGCATCTCCCTGCCTACTATTGTCTGCACACATGACCCCGCATTCCCTTTGGTGGTGGCCTTTTATGTGGGGTCTGCCGTCATCTCCTTTGTTTAGACAATGGCCTCCTCACACCATCTCCTCAAACAGCGACAACCTTCTTTGTTGCGGGGTCTACATTATACATGACCAGTTTGTGGGCTCATAGTTCTTTTACGACTTTCCCATGGCTGCTTCTCGCACTCCTCCACCCACACTCCTTGTAATGAAATTCCTAACTGTGAAAAGCGTAACTCTCTTCACTATCATTCCTTGACGACACTCACATGCATCATATTTGCAGTGGCATATAGGTATTTGTCTACATGGGGATCATGAAGAGATATTAGCACCTCTCACATAGTATTTAGTAGAACATCATAAATGATGGCACTAATAGCTAATGCTTTTGCATGCCTTTGGGAAACCAAGTTGTTATGATCAATAAAAGGGGGGGTTGATGATTTGTCGACTTGAATGTTGTATGCTCGCGCTGATCTTAAGGCAGTATCATGGATTTTCAAATTATAGGTTGAATAATATGAAGAATTTGATGTTACAGTGGTTATTAAGCTGGATAGAGTGGGTAATGAGATATATATTTTCACGTACAAATCTAAAGAGTAATAGATGATATCTCATTATCGGGCAAGTGAACAAAGGTAAATGGCATGCCTGGTTATGGTGGTTAAATGCTGAGATTAATCTGTGAAGCAAGAGGAAGTCTATATCCCTAAGCTTGTTGGCACTATACTTTGTTGGCTCAAGAATGGCCATCATATATTGCATAACTCATGAAATCCCACTCACAGGTCTATAACAAATGAACCCATACACCTTTGGTGGCAAAGCGGGGAGTAAGTGATTCCATCAGGAGCCATAGGGGGATCCTCCTCTTCGAATTATGATACATATTGATAACTTAGAGGTTTGTTCAAGGGAAATTCAAAGCTCACCATAAATATTGGGACCATTGCTAATTGATGAATCCTCCATGATGATTGGTAGTTAAATAGTGGGGTGGCATCAATATTGGCCAAATAAAAATTGCTACTTCTTTGTGATGCTGATTCACCCACTGTGGAGTATGAGCATAACAATGCCATAGACTTCTTGGTTGTCATTTCCACTACCATCCCAAAATTAATTCCCTTCACGATATACCCACATGAGGTATCTGCATTTGGGGGGACCAGTAAATCTTCCACTCATAAGCGTATCATTGTATATTCAAAATTTGGCCTAGGAGAGCTCATTCAATAGATTTAGCAAGTTTAAATAAGAAATCAAAAGATTCTTCAAATGATGTTCAAAAGGGCACTAATAGTTAAGGCTTTTAAAGGGAGTATATGCTAGAAGGAGGATTTAAATGCCATTTTTTATAAAGAATTAAAGGGGCATGTTTAAAGTGATGCATTTAATTTGAAAAGTTAGAATAGGATAAACTCCTCGATTAATTAAAACCTCATTAATGATTACATCAATTTATGTTTTAAGTAAAGCCTAATTGGTTTTATTTTCTATGCAGGGAAATTGATTAAAGGTTATCAAGGTGGCCAACATGTGGACGTTCATCATGGAGGACCTATCAAATGGGATGAAGATAGAGGATGCTATGTCATAAAGGTTCACATACAAAGGATGCAAATGGAGGTTTAAGGCTACTAAAGTAATGAATCTACTTTTTTATGAATTAATATCAAAGGAGGACTGACAAGTAGATGACTACATGCAAAGGAAAGTTAGTACCCAAAACACAAGTGGTTGTTTACCAAAATCACGAATAGAAGAAGGCTCTTATATCCCTTTCACCACACGATCACGATTCATTAGGAGCTCTCTCATAGGATCAGGAGAAGCTTATCTATCTCACGGTGACACAAATCCACAAATAGGACCTGCTTGATTGACTAAAAGGATGGTGCAAATGCATCAATCAATGGGTAGCTTTTAGTAGTTTTCAGCTACAACAAAGAAGGCAGTCACTAAAAGATAAAAGTGCTATAGTGCCAGTGCACTACAAAACAAAATAGAAATGAGGTCCAAAGAAAGTATTTTAAAATTTCTATATATATTGGGGGTTAGGTGGAACCCTAACTTGTAATGAATATGAGCCACACATTATGATTAAATCCTAGCCATTCATTTGGACCTTGGAAAACTATAAATAAGGGCTTCCCCCTCATTTGTAAATGGTTGAATAACTAGTGTAAAGAGAAATTTGCAACAATAGAGAGAAGCATTGCATGGATTTGGATGTTTCTTTTGAGTTTTTTCATTATGCATGCATGGTTCAACTTCCAAGTTAGTTTAGTTGTTAGTTTCTTGAATGGTTGCAATAATGGTGTTTGTTGTTATGGTATTTGATGGACTTTCAACCATACTTTTAGCACTTTTTGATGACAAACTACTATGTAAAGTTAGCCTAGTATTGTTTAATTCATTGTTTCAACTTAGTTCAATGATGTGTTCATGAGGTGAATACATAATCTAAAATTTGCAGACCTTAGGAGATTGCACTAGTTTTATGTAGCTGTAGGCTTCTCTTGGTCAAACAAAACTTAGTTTAGGAAGTTTTTCTACTATAGTAGCCTCCATTATTATTGTTCATTCATAACTTAGATTTAGAACAACTCTCTTACCCTCTTTCTTTTTTTATTTCTTTTTAACTCCTTGTTAGAGTAGGATTCCAATCATCACCATGAAGCTAAATCAGATGATTGAGGTGAGTTTTAGCTTCTTGTTTTGAGTGAGAATCCACTGTTCATTCACTTCCAGTAGTTTAAAAGTCCATTTGTAGACCCAACTTCCCATGCTTTGTAAACCATAAAGGTTTTAATGTGATTACCAACAAAACACATCAACCAATTGAGATATTCCAAGCTTTGCCATGACCTAACACTTGAGAGACCTTGGGGTAGTAATTGGTAACTTGTTTGCAGATTTTTACTTTTCAAGAGAGGTAGCATACTTGTGTGTTGCCTATTTTGAGAAGGTGCAAAAACACCCATCAACAAGTTTATCCTTATTTCAACTAATTTCTATCACTCATAGTAGTTAAATAATGTTTCATTATTTAATTAATATCCCCTACCTTTCATCTATTTTTTGAATCCTATACTAAGGTAATTAATCTAATTGATTTACCTATCTTGGAGTATGGTGTTCCAGTCATCTATTAAATTAAATTAAAACCTTTATTTATTTAATTTAATTCCCCAAATCCCCTTTTTCCTCAAAATAAGAATCAAATTTTATCATTTAATTCTTATTTTTCTCTCACCTCATGTTCCATCCTCCATAATATCCACTTGCCCTCTAATCATAATCTTAACCACTTACCTAATCATGTACCTAATCATTTGCACATTCCTAACCTGTGAATAGTTAAGGCTAATCCCCTTTCCATTTATTCTTAACCACCCTGTCCCTTCCCTTCATAACTCTTTCCATTTTTGGAAAGGAACCCACATGGGTCTCCCTTTCCAAAATTATCTTAAAGGAATTTCAAATTATTTTATTCCCTGCCACCCCATGCCTATGGAATGTGAGTACAAGGAATGTTTTTATTTCAAGATGCTCCTCATCCCCCAAGGTACTTCCCAAGAACCAATCTCCATCTCAAGTTACCATATTGTGCCACTTGGCACAATCTCATGGCTTGAGAGATCACATGCAATCTTAGACACTAATCCTCATTCTACAATCCTAGCCCTCCATTTACTTTTCTTGTCATACATATATTCCACACTTGGCCATTTCATCATATTGTGCAACCTTGAAAAATTAAGCATTGTTATGTCACAAAAATTCCATAAAAACTCAAAAATCAATGATCTTGGGTAAATATACATAGGGGAGAGGGGCCCATAGTAGAGTAGGGTCCAGTAGTGGGGATATAAGTAGTCCTCAATGGGCCCCATGATAGTAGATCACCTTAATATCCAATTGCAAAACACTTTTATCCATAAAATACACAAACTGACAAATCATGTGATGCCACATCAATGCACCAATAAAACATGACTTAGTGCACCACTATTGGTCTCACTTTTTTTTTTGGGCCCTTTTTGGATACCTGAACAAAAAACATGTTGATCTGGCATCACATTAATGATGTGATGTTGAAACAAAATATAGAAGCACGTGAGTTGCCAAATAAATTGCTCTACAAAATTGTGAGTGATTTGAAATTTTCACATAGGATTTTGAGAAATGTGAAGTTAGGGTGCTCCACTATGGGCCCCTCTCCCCTAATGATCAGTTTCAAATACTTTAGTTTCATTTAATTTCATGATAGTTTGACCTTTGTTTTCCTAATCTAAGTGTTGTTTGGATTTTTTGTATTTATTCAATTTTATTACAATTTCATTCATGTTTCGCAGCACATTTCCTTGCACAAATTTCTTGCATGTTTGGTGGGACCCACTTCATGGGTCAACCTAATTGAATTTTTTCATTTTTAGTGTTTTTATGTTTCCAAGGTCCGGATGGATGAGTGCATTGGATTTTACTTGAAAATTCTCTCTCGATGGGTGAATCCAAACATACAATGAAAAATGCACTAAGGAAGATACTTCACTGGTTATAAGGAAATTTTTTATGTATATGGGTGAATACACACATACTTAATTGAACCTATTCTTGAATTAGTTGTAGATGTGGTCAAGTGAATGTGAGATTTCATAGGTGAATCCAAAAGATTTGGGTGAAAGTAGTAAATATTAACCTCTAACACAAAAAGGTGAATACTTTTACATAGGGGTGAATGTAAATTGGTCTTGGACGAATGCATTAGGTATATTGCTAATTTTAATTGTAATACTTTCAATTTGATTTCTTACCATCTTATACCAACCCACTAACTTGGATTAATTTGTGATAATAAAAACATCATTTACGTAGCTATTGTTAGTTGAATATCAATGGAATCAAAATCCTAATGTTCGTTCTTGTAGATTCTCCACCAAAGACCTTTATTTACCACTAATTTAGGAACACTTTGATTTTACTAAAGGAATAATTTACTTGTTTGTTGTGTTTGGGGTTTCTTGTTGACTTATGCTTTCCATTTGCATTGTACATTGATCTTTGGGATAAAAAATCATGTGGTAATCCAAGTTTTGTTGTGTTAGTCTAGCAGTGTTAGCCTACACATATGTTCTCTCCTTGTGCTTCATGCAAGCTTGAAGATAAAAAAATTCTCGTATTTCCTTCCCCTTAGGAGGTCTACTTGGGGATTTCATCACTTGAAGGGATGACCTCAACCATATGAGCCAATAGGGTATATAAAGCCTGGGGGAGAATAAAATTTGTTTCCCAATCTAGACATGTCATGTCTAGTGAAGCTTTGATTCATGGGTGATATCGAGCTAAGAGTGCAATGTTGGTCCAAATGACTTAGCTAATATTCTCAACCCATACTTGTGATGAGATAGTGTTCACAGATGTGCCTTATGTATTATCCTGATATTTGAATGATGCATTAGATTGCTTATTTTAGATAGGAAACTTAATAATTTTTTCTCACTATTCAATATGGTGTGGGGGATGCATGATATACCTTCAAGTTACTCATTGTGTACCTTTGTGTATTGAGATAGATTCCACTAAGGCATCACCATCTGACCACCATTGATAAAAGGTCCTTCATCCTTATGGGTCATGATCTCTAGTTATCTAGCCATCTAGCCATCGATAGATAGTTTTAGTGCTTGTAGTATAAGCCTACATTGTCAAACCTAAATGAATAATCTATGTTTGTGAAATCTAGTATGTCTTCTTGTGATAACTCGTACACATATTTATTCCATTTGATAGTAATTTGTCTTATGCTACTTGATTGCGGTATTTAGTCCTTTTTCCATCTTTTCCCAATCACCTTAGGGTGAATTCCCTATGCATTTGGGAAAATCCACCTTCACTTGTGCGAATCCATTTTGTACTTGGTAAAATATGTCTAGGTAGTCAAATATCCAATCTAGTCACAGTCATCATTGGGTGAATACACACTCTATTAGAAGAATCTACCTTGGTAAATCTTCAATCCAATCACAGACTTAGTCAAGTGAACCCACTTTGTACTAGGGAAAATTTAGTTATAGTTCAAAAAATTGACCCCACATTTCAAAATTTCCTTCATTTAACTTCATCAAAAATATCATCAAATCATAATCAGGAAAATATGCCTTCACTTGGGAAAATATGCCTTATTCTTGGGAAAATCTATTTATGGAAAATCTATGACCAACATGGGAGAATCTTCTCTAGTTTGGGTGAATTTGTTTCCATACAAATTCTAGAGAGTGAACCCTTCCAATCCCAAATAACTTGTGTTCTTCCAAGTTGAATACCACAAAAAAGTATTTTTTTCAGTTCATATCTACCCCTTAGTGATTAATGTTTCCACCACAACCATCTAATACATGTTCAAAGAAATATCCTCTTAGGACAAGGGACATCGCTAAATGCATCTTATCATCACCTAAATGATCGCCCATAAAAATATATCCTTTAAATCACTTGATTGAGAAATTAAATCTTAAATCGAACCACCATTATATTACTTTATTAGGAACTTTTCCTATCCTAAGTTATTCATATCTCATCCAATATATTTAAACTTGAGCTAGAGGTATAGTTTTTCTTTTAGATAATTTTTTCTTGAGAACTAAGCATATCTCAATAGTAAATTCAACCATCAAAATAAGCATAGGGTATCAATTATAGTTAGGAGTGCTAAATCAACCATCCAAATCCCATGTGAAACCACACTTGTTTAGTTGTGTCCTTGAGATTAAGGTCATCAAAATTTATCTAGCCAATCATGTACAACCTTCCATGCTAGTGACCACACATTTGGAGCTTAGAAAATATATGGAACAACAACAACCCCCATATATTGTAGCATTACAAATTGTACTCCCTAAAGGTGAAAGTATAATTTCACACTTTTATTTAGAACTCATCTCTAGTGTCCACTTCAGTAGTGAATTCTAGAAACACTCGCTAGAATTGACCTTTCCTTTCAACCCAAGAGAACATGTTAATGCTACCCTAAAAGTTCCTTCTTGATCATATTTCACCAAACAAACCTCAAAAAGTTCTCATTTTCTAAATGAGTCCTAATTAAGTAGACCATAAACATATAAATCAAATTTAAGTGTGTTAAAAGTAGCTATATAGTGGGACTAACGCCCTAGTAAAAGTGTTTTTCCTAAAAATTTTGATTTTTGTATATTAGTCTCTAATTTCAGAGAAGTGAATTCAAAATTGAGGCTTAGTAGTAAATTAATCAAAAAATTTAAATTTAAATGAATCATCCTACACTTTAATTATTCGTATGTTCCACTATTAAATATGAATTAGTATCTCAAAATTAAGAAGCAATTACAATTATAGCAAAGCTCTACCGAAAGACGTCCATTTTTATAGATTTATAAAGTGAATTTCATAATTAATCAAGCTAGCACATTGATTGGATTTGATTCCAATAGAAGAACTTGTTTAAATTTGGAGATAGCTTTGGATCCCTTCAAGCACCTAAATACTTATTTTTGACATGTTCTCATCTTCAAACTTTGATCTCCTTGCTATCCTAAGTAAGGTATTTGAGAATTTGGATTTTCCCTAGGGTATTTGAATTTCTCTTGGGTTGATCTTTCTTGGGTGATTTAGAAATCCTTCTCTAACACACACAAGTAGGGTTTTATCATTTAGTTTACATTTTATCTTGTTACAACCTTAGACACAATTAAGGTTTAGAGGAAACACACTTTATCTATCAATGTATTAGCTATTTATGGAGGTATAACTACCAAAATAATGGTTTGATTGAGGAAAAATCCTATATAACCACCCCTTTCCACCCTTTGTTGTGATTTTAAAAGTTTAGATCCAGAGATGAAAAATTATAGAATAAGAAAGTGCAATAAAAATCTATATGTTACATGCAAGAAAGTTGCAAATCTTAATTCATACTTCTCAGATAGAGGTGCCACTACCCTTGACCTCCTAGTTTGGCTCCAAATTTGTAGGAAATGTACACAAAACTCTACCCTTCCTAGATATATCTTCATTCTATTGATTTTTTGTTTTGTTTGTACAAATAAATTATGCTTTTAAATTAGGGTCCTTAGTTAATTAGGTCAATAAATTCATATTAAATCCAATCAATTTTGAAGGAAGAAAAAAGATCCAATTCCAACATAGATTGGCTCTCCTTTTAGGTTTTTAGTCAATTTTATCACCTTGTTGGCTTGGATTCTAATGTTGGTGCGAAGAAAGATTGATCCAAGTAATATATTCACTAGGTCTAGGATTTATTTTTTCCACAACACAAGTACACTACTAGTTTTCTTGGATATAGAGAACCCTAACAATCTAACATGCAAATGAGAGCATAAAATGTTAATTATCCTCAAGAATTAGTCTCCATTGAGGAGTAGAGGGTTTCCCAATCTAAGTTTTCTCCTAGTATTCAAGAGTTCTTGGACAACCTTGCCAATGTGGATATGGTGGATCACCTCATAGAATTGCTCAAGGATACAATCATATTCAATATCATCATGTGTGGTGCTAAAATTCCACTACATTTTGACACATCCCCATTATCAGAAATTGTTAGACCTACTTCCACATAGGCTACTCCTGAAAATCCATGGGGCCCTCTATTTGAGCTTGGTAATGATGTAGTGATTTAGATACCTCTCTATTCTCCTATTTAGATTCCTTCATAGGGATTTGGATTGGGACTTATCCCTAATTTGGAGCACCATCTTGTGTCCTGTTCTCAAATTTCTCTCTCATTACCATAAAACATCCAACTATCCATCCCCCAATTGTGGGCCCATATTATCTCTTAGGGTAATATACCATCTCCCATATCACACACCCCATCTTCTAAACTTTTGTGTATTCCCACAACATGCCCCAAGACTATAAGACTTGGGGACCCAAGTGAAAAATAATAACTCTTATGGCAAGAGCTAGCAAGTTGAAAAGATCACCGGAAGCGAAAAAAGGAAAGATAAATCTTTGATCAAAGAGTACTTTGTAATGTAAGTGTTTTTGGTACCGGATATCGGGAACTGAAAATGTTTGAAAGGAAAAAGGTGGTGAGAATATAAGCAGAGTTATTTGGTCTAATATTTGGAGTCTGGTAAAATGGAAGTTCTGGTAAAATCGAAGTCCAGGGAAATTTTATGGGTAAAGTTGAATACCAGGTACCAGGTACTGGGGAATGATGTCAAATGATTTTTTTTAAAACCTTAAGGTTATCTAATGCTCTTCTGATAGTCTAGTTATTTGGTATATGTAGAAGATAATTATGCAAGGATTTATGATATGTTAGGAAGCATGGAATTTCTAATTGCAGGAGATGTAGATTATGATGCAAATTTTGGGTATGGACGATTAGGAAAATCGTATTTGTGAACAAATCCAATGGTGTTTCCAAGTTCAATGATACACTTTAAAATATCATGTTGGAATAGAGTTCACTACAAAGATGTGCCAGATACTAGAATCCTAGGATGTTGGAGTTCAAGAATGTGGCAAAGAAGTGTACCTATTTTGGGGGTTACTCATTCCTAGAATGTTCAAATCAAGGAAGAACCTGAAGCATAGGGGAAATTTTTTTGCCTAATATCTATGATTTTGTGGGAAGTTCCTACACTTTGTTTGAGAAGATTTATTTGGTTCCAAGAAGGACCCCTGATGATTAAAGATTAGCACTTGAAGAGCTTCAATGTGCAATTGGAGTTGACCTTCATTGACTTTGATTGCAATTCTCTTATCAGTCACTACATTCGAAAAGCCTTGATGTGATTTGCCCCTTGGATTTACTCTCATGCATTTGTCTTATCCTACTTGTTCTTCGTGTTGTATAAAAGGCCAGAGGATATTTCTTTTTAAGTTAAGTTCAAAATTTGTGGATGTTGGAAGAGCCAAAACTTCTTTAAGTTTTGTTCTTTTTCCCTATTTTTCTGAATCATTCCAGTGTAAAATTTTGTATGCACACATAGACATTAATATCAGAGCCAATTAGATAGCTACTTATCTCATGAATCTTTTTTAGCTAGTTTTGTTAGTTCAACCAAACAAGATTGTGCTGCACCGTTTAAGGGTACATGCATAACCTACTTGGTGTCCAAACTAAAACCCCTCTCTTTAAAAGTTTTCACCATTTTATATGTAGTTGTGAAACAATTTGGTGAAGTATAAATCAGTTTTCTCTATTTTAGTTGATTCTTTGGGGCATGCATGGAGAATAACTGGGACAAAATTTTAATTTTTTTAGTATTTTATGATTTATTTTATAATAGATGTTTAAATTCCTTGAAACAATTTCAAACAATAAGTGAATGGATGGAAATTGATTGAAAATATTTCATTTTCTATGAAATTTTTGAATTCTTAATGCTAAATCTACTTAAGTGATAGCAAATATATTGATGATTTTCATGAAATATTGTTTAAAATCTTCTGATTTCATGATAAATTTATTCTTAAGTTCCAAATTCAAACTCCGTGTTTGATATATATAATTTCAATTAACCATATTCCCTTTGAGGTTAACAACAATATCATATTACACCTGAGAGAAAACCTAGTACAATCAAGACCTAATTATCAGAGACTTGGGATTGAACTGAGCCAATTGTTTCCTGCTAAAGCAAAATCCCCCTTTAGATTGTCTTTGTTCCATATCTTTCAAGTAGGATAGGCTCTTTGTGGTTTATTTGTGAAGAATTTATTCACCCTATTGCTGCGAGTAAAATTTTCATCAACATAAACCTTATCATATTACTCTCATATTGATTCAATCACATTCATCTCAACTAGTATTTCATACTTCTCACAATTCCCTACCATCTTCTACTTATATACCATAATCTATTCATATTCCACAATCCTCTAATATTCCACAATCCACCTTAATGGTGCCATCTCAAACTTTACATGCTCCTGTAGTCTCGCATAATTAAACTATATTGCAAGGTCAATATACCACTCATGGGTCGATCACTACCTTCATAGAGCTATCAATTTTTTTTGTAAGTCATTCTCCTAAAATGTAGAACATAAAGTTACCATGTTAGAACTTTGTACTAACAAACAATGTAATGGAGAAAGCTTTGATAACTAACTAAAAGAAAAAGAAATCTTGCTAGCCATCTTCTATGGCCCTTACTGTAAAATAATTGGTTAACCTATTTGTACAAAAAATAAATAAAGAAATGGACTTCCATTTACAAATACATTATGCATCCTCATTTGATGAGATTATAGATCATAGTGTCACTATTAAGAAGGAACTTATAGCTAAATGTTTGGTCAAATTTTACTAGAAATAATGATGAAACATCTTGTGAAAAACCTCAATTTTGGAATAAAAATTTTAAAAAATGGGAATGATGGTGTCATTGATACTAAGAATATCCAAGTTTCCAACACATTCAGTTTCAATCAAACCACAACCACCTATCCTAATACAAAAACCATATTGGTCCCTTAAGGTGCACCTTGATCAAACAACCAGAAACATTCTAAATGTAACTTCAATCCTCTTGGAGAGCCTATAGATGTTTTATGCAAGTTGGTTCAATAAAACATGGTCATGTTCCCAATAACTCAACCATTTGATGAGTCCAAACCAAACCCTGCATGGATCAAAGATAAATAATATTGTGACTATCATAGGATTAAGGGACATTCCACTAATAAGTTTCGAGTATACAGTGCAGAATCATGATGGGCCAAAAAGTGGCAATATTATGGGTATTTGTAGGGTATGTGGCTGACAACTTTTTTTTACCCAAAATTGATGAAACAAAAAGTGTTTTTAAAGGAGATTCTCAGCTTTCCACCAATATAAATTATGCTTTAATTTGAATTTAATAAATAATTATTATTCATTTTCTATTAGAATTACGACTAAAGTCCTGATCGATAGGTTGATTAAAAAACATCTATAAATTTCAAATAGTATCACATTTTTTGAATCTGAAACATGGGTCACATTTTATGCTTCACATACTATAGGATTAAAAAAAGAAAAATTAAATTTCATGAAGTTTTGACCAAGTTAAGGTGGTCAGACATATGAGTTTTTATATTTTTTAAAAGTTGTAATAAAAAATTCATAATTAATTATTTACTTGGAAAAAAAATTACAAAAAAATATACATCACATCTAGTTGCTTGAGTTCTCTACTTATATATAAAATATTATCATTTTATTATGGTTAGGGTGGTTAGACAAACACCTACTTCTTATTTTTTCCCTGAAATTTAATTACTAATACATTGAAATTTCAACTTTTCACCAAATATATTTTATTTATTTTTAAATAAACCTAGTAGTTTAGAAACTACATTAAATTTTATACAAATTCTATTCTTACATATTTTTGAAATAATATAGATAAATTATTCAAATTTTTACGTCAAGTTGCCTAACACTGATTTTTCTGAATTTTTTGCCACTTAAGGGCTTTTTTTTTCCATGATGATCCTGCACATACCCTTTCATGAAACTTAAGAATGACATCCAATATCTTATTGATAGAGGTGATGTAGATGTGGAGGGGAAGCAATCCTCTTCACCTAATTTTCAAATTTATATGTATGAAAATTACTTTCTTAACCATTCCCAAGGTCCTAGTCCATCTACCACTAATCCTAGCTCCAATAAAAATCAAGGGAATAATCAAAATAACATGATGAACAATACCAAGGTATCCTATAAAGAATAAAACTTCCCCCTCTTTCATGTGTGCATGTTTTATATTTGAAGAAAAGTGGAGGAAGATTAAGGACCAGTTTCTCATTCATGTGCATTCAAGCCATACAAGTTGTTAAGACATAAAAGCTAGCTTTTCTCATCAACACATGAAGTTC
>VDFB02271358.1:701427715-701473064 GCA_007258455.2 Sequoia sempervirens | reverse complement strand
TCTCCTTTATTTTTAGATTAGAAAACCTGCACAATATGAACTTGCATTCTCAATATTCTAGGAAAAGACCTCTTCCTCAACTACTATTTTTCTGACTACTCCCCCTTAGGAGTGCACCCAGGCAACTCATATTGCAACAATGAAAAATTTCTACTCCCCCTATGGAGTAGACCCATTCATTGGTCTAGATAAATGAAGAATCTGTGGATCCATTGGACTGATGCACCTCCATGTGCACCTAGTTTGGAGGGCCAATGAACCCCAAAATTTCCTTGAGATACTAAAAAGTATCCTTCAGAAGAGCCTTAGTAAATATATCTACAATTTGTTCCTTTGTAGAAACATACTCTAGCCCAAATTTATTCTCCAATACCTTCTCTCTCAGGAAAAGATATCTAATACATATATGTTTTGTTCTTGAATGCATTATTAGATTATTTGAAATGTTTATACCACTTGTATTGTCACAAAAGATAGAAATAGGCTCATCACATATCACTCTAATATCCTTCAGTGTTTGCTTCATCCAAAAAACCTATGTGTAGTAAGATGCTACAACAATATACTCTACTTCTATAGTGGATAAAGAAGTCGAGTCCTGTTTCTTACTTAACCATGAAACCAATCTTCTACCAAGAAAGAAAGCAGCCCCACTGGTACTCTTCTAGTCATCCACACAACCAACCCAATCTGCATTGGTATAAGCACTTAAAGTAAAATCAATATCCTTAGGATACCATAAGCCATAATCTAGTGTACCTCTGAGATATCTAAATATCCTCTTTACAACTGTAACATGTACTTCTTTAGGTTCTACTTAAAATCTGGCAACTAAACTTATTGCATGCATGATATCTGGTCCAGTAGCAGCAAGATACAACATTCCACCAATCATAAATCTATATTTGCTTTGATTAGCTGTAGTAGATTCATCATATTTACTCAACTTACATCTGGTCACCATAGGAGTACTAATTGGTTTAGAGTCATCCATTTGAAAATTATTTAACAACTCTTTCACACTTTTCTATTTTGAAATGAATATCCCCTTATCAGTTTGATTTACTTGAATACCAAGAAAGAAATTCAACTCACCAATCATGGAAATTTAAAATTATTTTTGCATTTCCTCTACAAATATCTTGCACATACCTTCATTTCCTCAAAAGATGATATCATCAACATATATTACCACTATCAACATTTTGTTACCTTGCACTTTGAAGTAAAGATTAATGTTAGTAGAGTTTTTACTGAATCCTTGTTGTTTTAGGTATCTATCCAATCTTGCGTACCATGCTCTAGGAGATTGTTTTATTCCATACAATGCCTTCTTCAACTTAAAAACCATATTTGGCTTTTCCAATAACTGAAGTACTTCAGGTTATTCCATGTATACTTCTTCCAGTTCACCATTCAGGAATGCCAACTTGACATCCATCTAATATTCTTTGAAATACTTGTGGGTAGAAAATGCCAAAAAAATCCTAATAGCTTCCATTCTTTCCACAAAGGAAAATGTATCTTCAAAGTCTATTCCTTCAACTTGTGAGTATCCCTTGCATACAAGTCTTTCTTTGTTTCTTATAACTTCACCTTTTTCATTCAACTTATTCCTGAACACCCACTTTGAACCAATTACATTCTTATTCACAGGTCTAGGAACTAGTTCCCATGTCTTATTCTTCTCTATTTTTTGCAACTCTTCTTTCATAGCTCTAACCCAACTCTCGTCTTCACATGCTTCACACACATACTTAGGTTCTATTTTAGAAAGTAAACACAAAATTTACCTCAACTATTATTTTAGTTCTTGTCTTCACAATTTCACTCTTATCTCTAATTATTTGTTCCTCTGTATGATTCTTCTGGACATACTTTGGAGTCTTAGGAACAAGTTCTAGTTCATTTTCTTCTTCTTCTTTAGTCTGTTCTTCTTCCTCTTCCTTATTCTCTTTAGGTATTGGTGCACAAATAGAATCATCTAGTTCAACTTCAATTATCTCAATAGGTTTGTGCATATCCTGATCAACAAGTTCACATTATCACTCTGAATAATCTTCCTCAATATTTTATTAAAGCATCTATATGCTTTTCTAGTAGTTGAGTATCCAAGGAAAATCCCTTCATCACATCTAGCATCAAACTTCCCAAGATTCTCATAATCTATTTTAATGTAACATTTTCTTCCAAACACCTTAAAGTACTTCATAGTAGAAGCCTTACCAATCCATAACTCATAAGGAGTGTTTTTGTTTTTTCCTCTAGTTTGAACTCTATTAAGAACATAATCAACATTGTGTATTGCCTCTCTCTTGTAGACATCAGGTACATTTTCTTCTTTAATCATGGTTCTTACAGCTTCTTGTATAGTTTAGTTCTTTCTCTCAACTACTCCATTCTATTGAGGGGTTCTAGGAGTAGAATAATGTCTCTTTATGACATGCTATTCACAAAATGATTTAAACTCACTAGATTCTCCACCTCTATCAGACCTCAAACACTTGATTCTTAGGTTCACTTCATTTTCTACTCTTGCTTTAAACACTTTAAACTTATCCAGAGCCTAAATCTTCTCTCTAAGAAAAGAAACCCATGTCATTCAAGAATATTCATAATAAGGATCATCAAATACCTATCACCATTTAGGATTCCTATTCTAGTAGGACCACAAAGGTATGTGTGAATTAATTTTAGCATTTTGGTAGCTGATTGCTCTTTTCCTTTGGAACCACATCTTGTCTATTCCCTAACTGACAATTCTTCTGCAAACAGTATTAGAAGGCTTTATGATTTTAAGTAGACATCATACAACATCTCTTGAACTAATTCTAACCACATCATCAAAGTCTACATGTCCCATTCTCCAGTGCCACATCCAACTTTCATTAACTTGAGATACAAGGAACTGATCATCAAGACCCTTAAGATGGTAGATGTTTCCATGTGTTCTCCCTACAACAACCATAGCTCTGGATTCTTTTATGATCTCACAGGTATTGTCCTGAAACACAATTTTGAAACCTTTGCTACACATCTATTCAATACTCAAAAGGTTATGCCTTAGGACCTTTACATAATATACATTATTAGTGTTGTGTATTCCATCAAAACTAATTGTACCTTTCCCAACAATCTTTGCTCTAGAATAATCACCAAACATGACCAAACCACCATCATAATTTTCAAGTTTAGTGAACTTACTTTTATCTCTGGTCATGTGATTAGAACATCCACTGTCAATCACCCAATAGTATTCATCCTATCTTAAATGAAAGAAGTGACCAAAGCACCTTCCATCTCATCCTTCTTGTTCTTTGAATCACTTTTTCTTGCACATTTTCTAGAGTTAGTAGACATAGATTTATTCTCTAAAGATAAGAACAAGCATTCACCATCATCACCCTCATAATCAAATTCATCATCAGAGATTTCATCTTCTTCTCTAACATAATACAACTTCTTGAATTTTTTATCCTTTCTATCTTTATGATCTTTGGTCTTATGTATAGCTCTATTTAGACATCTTGAAGCATAAAGACCAATATTAACACAACAAAAACATTTAAAGGGAAACATACCTTTATACTTATCGGTACCTTTCTTCAACCTCATTGTAAATTTCACTTCCAACTCATCTAAACCATCACTATCTAGATCATCTTTAGTCTTTGTTGCTTTAAATATGTTTTCTATCGTTTCTTCTTTCTTTCCAAACTTTCTAATCTCAAATGAAATCAAGGTGCCAAATATCTATTCTTTAGTATATTTCTTAGTATCATATGTTTCCTCAATAACTAAAACCTTATCATTGTAACAATCCAATAAGTTCATTAAAATCTTCTCAATTATATCTTCATTAGCCAGTGTACCCCCTTGATTCCTAACTTCATTTGCTACTAGATCAACCCTATGGAAATATCTTGCAATATCTTCACCTTCTTCCATTTCATATTCTCATTCCTCCATCAGCTTCTTTGTCAATTTGACTCTATCATTTCCTTCATAAAGATCTTCAAACTTCTTCCAAACTTCATAAGTAGTTCCCAAAGAAATAAATTTAGGTCGCCTAGTCTTGGATAAAGCACTGTAAATAGCATACCTCACTTTTTCATTCTCCTCATAAGCAAAAACCTCATCTAAAATAGTATGACCAATTGTTGGTGTAATATACTTCATCTCAATAGCCTTCAAGTTCTTGTAACCAAGAGAGATAATGTAACCTCTCATCTGCATTTTCCAGTCATTGTAATCAGATCCATCGAACATAGGGATTTCCAACTTATGCGCCATTGAATCTACCTTAATTGGTTAAGCTCTACACCAAGGAACCAAAGCTTTGATACCAATTGTTAAAAGGCACAAGAAAAATAAGAGGGGGTAAATAAGTTCTCACCAAATTCAAATACAAAACTTCACATACTTATCAACTTCACAATTACACTATTATGTTATTAAGTATGAACATGGAATGTAGATAACAGAAAGAAAAATCAACACAATGAGCACTAGATTTTATGTGGAAAACCCAATAAGGAAAAAAACATGGTGAGGATTCATTCATAATATAAAGTAATAGCAAAACAAAATACAAGAGGCTCATTTCTCGAATACAAAGGCTCATTGAATACAAAAAGGAATCACTATCCAACAAGGAGGATCACTACCTATAGATACAAAAGTTAATAGAAAGATCCACCAAAAAAAATTACACATATTCGGAAACTTGATTAGGAGATTGTAGAAACCTTCAGCTCACCACTTTCAAGAATCTAACATAGTAAAGTACTACTGCCTCAACTCACTTTCACACAACTCTACGCTTCACTTGTGGCTTACTTTGTTACTTTGTATGATTTAATCCTTCACATCTTGACTTTCATTTATACCATCTTCAACCTTAGAAACTTTCTCCAAGGTCGGCCACATATGTTTCATTTGATATATTCAAATTAGGTCGGTAAATCAACACTCCCATAGTGGAAAGGAATGAGAGTGGACCAATTAAACACTTAAACAAGACCAAAAGCAAAGTATCAGATCAATTGCATGCTTCCTTAATTAAATTTTAATTCTTCATATGAAGTGTAAACACCAAGTCGGCCAAACCTAATGAAAACAAAAATGAACATTGAAGTACACATTTTCTAGCAAGAAGATAACATGTAGATGACATAACATGCTTTATTATGCATCAGAACACATCTTAGATACCTTTCGATACATCTAAAAAACATGCAACAACCTTCAAACACAAAACACCTTCCAATAGTCCATCTAGATGGTGTAAACACACAAAACTCTAAAACTCAACTTCTAGAGCATGGAACAATGAACACCTTTTCTAGAACCCAGAGAACATCATTATGAGACATATTCTAGATCTGCAAGACCTGAAAAAAATAAGTGGAGGATTGCCGAGCAATTTTTTTTTCCTAGTCCATAGACAAGCAACTCTGCCAAACTAGAAGCTACAAATCAAGAGATGACACCAACATATCCCCAAAAAAAACCCTTTAGATCTTCAAAAGCATAGGATCAACATAGAAGAAACACAAAGCACATACCAGAGCACATTTTGAACACAAACATAACTCTACCTTCACTCTTTATTAATTTTCTCAAAAGCACTTGGTAACTCATCATTTTAGCACATCTATAACATCATAAGGATAGGTCCATGTACTCACAACATATAAACAACATCTCAACTATACATGCACAATCTAGAACATTATGAACTATGTTGAAATTCATGACAACATTAATGGCAACACCACCAAACTTTCTCATACTTGCAACACTATGGACATGGTTTGGGAGGTTGGAGTTGTAGTCATAAAATTTGTGATAACAAGTGGTGGGGTGTTAGTCAAAATGGCTCCCAGAGTCTCCACACTTGCTACATTTCACATAGATTCAACAATAAATTTATCCATCTCTAAAAAAGAAGTTACATCAAAGGAAGGAGAAGGTAAAAATGGAATACTAGATGCAGAAAAAAAATATTTTCAAACCCATTCCTTGTGCTATAAAAAATGGATCCTAAAGTTGGGGAGGAATGAATGGAATGAATATAAATATTAGGTGTAACAAACTAGTAACATTAGAAACAACAACATGGTTGATGGCAAAGGTTGTTCAACAATAGTAGTGGGAGGAGTAGGGATAGAAAAAGTGGCAACAATGGTAGAGGAAGTAACTCTAGGGTCCTCTAGAATGTTCTCATGAGGAGACATTTGTGCTTCCTCATCCTTCTTCTTTCTCTTCTTCCTAAAGTAATGCTTCTTCTATTATTGTATATGGCCCCTCAGTAATCTTGCTTTTACTCACTTTCACAAAAAAAAATCTTTAGTTTGGGGGTTTTTCTAGAGCTAGGCACATCCCCATTGTTCTTTATCCTTATCTCAACTTTCTTACCTACATGAACCTCAAGTTCTTCTTCTTTAGATCAAGTTGTGAAGTTTTTCAACCTCATTCCTTTTCCCTATAGCCAAAAATTTGTATCAACAAGGATAGGTTAAAACCTTTCCTTCATTGAAATCATTTCATTTTGAGACCATTGGATTGAAGGTAGCAGAGATCATACAGTATTTTTTATCTCATGTAATAGATCCAATATGTCTTTAAATCATCTTTGCTACCCTCTCGTACATCCCCCATGTCAATATTCTCAATATTTTCTAGCGTCAACTGGTGGCAATCTAATTTTCTTATTGTTCTACAATCATCCCCTACATCCTTAATTCTATGCACATGGGTGTAGACCTTCTTGATTCTTTCTTTCATTCCTCAATAATCAAAATTTGGCCTATTTTTGTAAGTTTTCAAGGTGACCAGTTGCATTTTAGATTCTACAACCTTAGCTATTGGGGATGTGATGATTAAATATCTACCAATAGAGAGAGGGAGCTTAAAACTTAGCTCATGAGATTCCATCTGCTTACTGTGGATGACCATTATTTTATTGCAAAGCTCCATAACGATGATCTTGTCACTAGGGTATCTTGGGAGTTTTTAAGGATATAACATAAAACAACCAACTCTCAAGTACGTGAATGTGGGAAATTGTAAGCATAGACAACCAAATTTGTTGACTATGGCCCAAGCTTCATTCGAAACCATTTTGTTCTCCAACCGCTTATCAAACATACATAGAAATGTGGCAAAGAAGGCATTGTTGACACTTCAAAAATGATGAATACTTTTGTTCAGGGTCAACTAGGAGTAGTACTAATACACCAAAATAGCCTTTTGTCACCTTCTATTGTTAGACCTGGAAAGCTGCTCATGGATGTTGCAACATATAACAAATATGCATTCATATAAAATTTCAAAGAAGTAGGTAGTTTGACTAATTGTTCATGGATAGCATCACCGATTTTTTGTCCCCAATAAATTTGTTAGTTTTTCTTCTTGATAACATGAGTATATTAATACATCCAATATTGAAAGGTAGAGGAGGAAATAAAACCTTTAAACCTACTAAGAAGGGTAATCAAATCATTGATTTCCTCAATAAAATCACTCCGAGCAAAACTCTTCAGTCATCTTGAAATATCCTTTGTTGGGTTCTTCAACCTTCTAGTGTTGATTGCCTTTTTGCAATTATCTGGATCTTTGTCATAACATGCTTTTTCCTTTTCAGTTAAATACAACCACTTGCTTATTGTGAAGTTTTCTTCCTTTTGTGAGTTAAAGTATATGACCTTCTAGTAAAAAATTTATGCATGAATAGGTTGTGTAAACTGAATTTTTGCCAAAATCAGAATCAAGTGTAGAGTTGAGTTTCATTATCTCCCTTTAGGTTTGGTGTATCACTCCATTTTCGTACTTACAGTTTTATTCATTTCAGCATATCCTTCTCCCTTTTCCTTTACAAGATCAATAGTTTAGGTGATAGCATAGGAGTTGACCTTATTCGGAGGTTCATTTCAACTTTAGGTGACCCACAACTTTGAAATGATCCCATGTTTCTCTGAAGTATCAAGTTCTGCAACTTGATAAGGGTGCAATTTCAATAGATAACAGTTGTAAGGGTGAATAAATTCTATACCCCTACATGAGGTAATGTATGTATGATGCATGGCCAAATTTTTTTGCTAACTTTACATGACGGTAAATTTCCTACACATTGAGGTGTGAAAATTATCTACCCTTACACTTAAGTTTTAGGTCTAAGTGCATAGGTAGTAAAATTTATTGATCTTACAGAACCAAACAATATGATTTGAATGTGAAATCCAAATATTTTTCCAAAGAAAAAGCATGTAGGAGGTTCAAGAGGACAAGATGAAATTAAAATGAAGAATAACATGAAACTAATTAAAAACCCCAAAACATAATTAAAACCCACATTTATTATACTCATGTGAACTCAAAATGAATTGGCGAGAAAATTTAATGACCTTACACAAGATCAATCATTTTGTAAAAACAAATGTAGTGGCACTAAAATTTATTGCTCTTGGATGTTTTATTTTTGTACAAATTATGCAAGGGTGCTAAATTTTAGTGCTCCTGCATGTGTAGAAAAATGACTAACTCCAGAAAACTAAACTTTGCAACTTTTTCCCTTTTTACAAATTTGAAAATGTGGGGTGAGGAATATGCTTGAAATGAATTTTTGAGGCTTGGGATCACATACAAGGGCAAGTATGATTTGCTTCTTTCTACGTACTTATAGAATTTAGTCTTCCAAACAAACAAATTTTGTAGAGGTTATCCCATGAATTTGGTGCAGTTGAATTCAAGGATAATATATATATATATATACATATGTATGTATATGTATACATATGTACATACATATACATATGTATACATATGTACATACATATACATATGTATACATATGTACATACATATACATATGTATACATATGTACACATATGTATACACACATATACACACATGTATCGTACACCTCTATCAGATAGGGTTATAAATATTTGCATTATACTACTATTACAATTTATATATGTAAACGAACGAGGGTATGTGTGAAATGAAACATGAAATGCATGTTATACTATCATATCCCCAATTCTAACTTTTATAATCCTTAGGTGATCATGTTAACTATTTACATATATGTATGTATGGACATACAAATAAAAAAAAAATTGAAACAACATATTCAAACATATGAGTGTAATTGAAGAACAAGCAAACTATACATCTAATTCAGGTGAATGCAATAATGAGATGTGGTTTTTCAAAGTCTTGAATAGTGTTAAACTATGTTGTAGCAGTCATCCAAGTCACTTTGAATGGTAGAATGTAACATAGTTGAACAAAGGGAGAATTCAAAAACCACATCTCATTATTGTTCTATATATCTATATTCAACAATTCTTTAGGGATAATCAATATTTCAAATGCCCTTCTACTTGTAACATATGTTGTAGTTGTCTACAATTCCATTAGAAATGTGAAGTACAACATATGTTACCTTTAAAGTTGTTTAGAAAACCAAGTCCCCTAATTTCCTTTCCTTGCAATGCATGTTATACTATCATATCCCCAATTCTAACTCCAAAAAAAGAATGATACAAATTGAAACAACATATTCATACATGTAAGAGTGAATGTAATTGAAGAAAAAAATAACTATGCATCTAATTCAATTGATTATAAATGAACAAGGGTATGTATGCAATGCAACAAGAAATGCATGTTATACTATCACATCTCCAATTCTTACTTCTACAAAGAAAATAATGATAAAAATTGAAAGAACAAATTCATACATGTAAGAGTGAGCAATTAAAGAAAAAACTAACCATGCATTTAATTTAATTGATCGTAAATGAACAAGGGTATGTGTGCAATGAAAAAAGAAATGCATGTTATACTATCACATCCTCAATTATTACTCCTACAAATAAAATAATGATACAAATTGAGACAACATATTCATACATGTAAGAGTGAGTGTAATTCTAGAACAATCTAACCATGCATCTAATTTAGTTGATTGTAAATGAACAAAGGTATGTGTGTAGTACAACAAGTAATGCATGTTATACTATCATATCTCCAATTCTTCTTCCTACTAAGAGAATAATGATACAAATTGAAACAACAAATTCATACATGTAAGAGTGAAGTTAGATGAAGAAAAAAAAACCATGCATCTAATTCAGTTGATTGTAAATGACAAGGGTACATGTACCCTGAAATAAGCAATGCATGTTATACTATCACATCCCTAATTCTTACTCCTACAAATAGAAGAGTGATACAAACTTGGAAAAAAAAAATTTGGCACACAAATGCTTTATGATCCTTCTAGGGTTTTTCACCTAAAAGGAGATAAGATTGGAGCCAAAATGAAGTGTTTACACTCAAAGAGGGATGTGATACAAAAATAATATGCCTAAATGAAGTAAACTAAATGCAAAGAACAAAAAAATACTATTGATGATGTATGCAAACCTAAGAAATATGAAGTGTTTGAAAACATAGTGTTGTTTGCAAAATACCTAAAAAGATGAACAAAAATGAAAATAGAATCAAACAAAAAGATGTAACATAGGATGTGTGCAATTATAAGCCTGATGGAGACTGAAAACTACTTTGAAAAACTAGAAATGTTGACTTTTTGTTTGACTAGGACTCATTTGCCACCCTAGGTAAATCAGTCCCAAATTAGGGTTTTCTACCCAGAATCTTGTTTCTATTGAAAGGGTACTCGAACGTACATTCAGCTTTGATAGTCACCTCCAATGGGACTCATTTTCCATCCATGGAGAATCAATCCATTTTTTTCTGCAAATTTTCTTTGTCACTTGTACAACACTTCTTGATAGAAACCCAGATCTAAATCTCTAAAAAAAACCTACAAAACAACTTGAAATTTGTTTTATAATGGGGGGTTTTCCTTGGTCAAACCCCTAATTTTGTAGTTAAACCTTGAATGGATAAAATCGGCATAAAACCCTAGCCCTAAGTGTGTCTAAGACTAAGAAAATCTGAAGTAAGACAAAACCCTATTTTAATGTGCAAGAATAATATAAGAAAATGTGATTTGAATGATGCAAGACTTCAATCCAAGAAACCCTACAACATTTCAAATGAATGTAAATGACATGAAAACCTTGAATCTGAAGATAGAGAGAAAATGGAAGATGAAATTACTTTGAAAACAAGTCATAAGGTGTGATTTCATGGCTAGTTGTATCTCCTTAACCTAGATTTATCCATGATTCTCCATAAGAATCCATGATTAACTATTTTCAATGTTAGATCTTGAATGGTAAGTGAGCTTGAAGACTTGCAAAAACCATCTCTTGCTATCCAAAAGCTTCAAATTTGCTGTAGAAATGCTATTGAATCTTCTTCTTCAAGATAATTTTTCTCTTGACTCTTGATTTTTCTTTGTAAAAATGACTAGTAGATGTGAAAAATGACCTAAAAAACACATATTTATAGGCAACAATACCTAATTTATCATTATTAATACCTACGAGGTAGACATCCACTAAATATTTGAATTAAGTTGGTGAGTTTCTCGCTTAAAAATGAAAATCCCCCCAAAAGGGACTCATTCTCCACCCTTAGTGAATGGGTCCCACCAAATGGGACTCATTCGCCCAAGGTGGTGAATGGGTCCCATATGAGGTTTTTGGAGGTGGGTTTTTGAGATATGACCATTTTAAGCACTATTTGCTAGGATTTATATGATATTTGAGTGAAATGGGCCTCTAGATAAAAAATAATGAGCATTAGGGGCCTATAAATACAATTTTTAAGAGGTGATTGGTGCAAGGGTGTCTAAATTGGTACTAAGTAAGGCCAAAAATTATACTTTATACAAAGGAATACAATTTTCATGTCCACAGTTTAGTGGCCATATGACTCTACGTGCATATGTAAGCTAAAGGACTCCAAACATTATACTTTATTGCACAAAAGGATACTCATTCAAAAGAAGGGAGAATGAAGCCCCCAATGTAGTTATCTGCAAAACTACAACATTAGGAACCACATCCTACAACACAAATTCATTAGTTGTCCAAAAATCCTTTTATCTAACTTCTAGAAATCAAATTTTTGGGTAGATGTATGGCCCCCCTTGATTTTGCTTGTGTTATAGAGGTGGAATCAAGGTAGAAATATAACCACGTTGAATAAGGAACATCATACTATAGGGAATTCCCAAGTACCATTCCATGTAATGATAGATGATTGATGATGTTGGGTGCAAAATCAAAATTCCAATGCATCATATGATGACAAAAATGGAGTTCCCTAGCTCTCGTTATGTTGTTTTGAAGAAAAGGTACACTTTATTAACTTGTAATAGAAAATAACCCTTTTTTAATGCATAAGAATAAAAGGGATGAAAAATAGGTTAAAAGAGGAAAAGGAGAGTAGTTTGTCACTTACTATTGCATTTTACCTTCTTGTAGCTTGAGAGTGGTGAGTGAGAGGAGAAGATGTTGAGTAGATGGGGTACATGCCTTCACAACTAGATGACTTTTGAGAGTAGGTGCATGCAGTGAGCTATATCATGAGGTGAGTCGATTCTGCAACCTTCGCTTAGTGATTTTCGCAATGATTTAATAAATTTTATGCATATATAGGTTAATTTAGGATCTTGGAAAAAAGGTTCACAAAGTTTCCCCTTTCTTCGCAAAGTGTCCCATTTGTTTGTAAAGTGTCCCTTTTGTTCGCAAAGTGTCCTATTTCTTTGGAAAGTGTCCCATTTCTTCATGAAGTGTTTCGCTTCTTTGAGAAGTGTCCCAAAAGGGTTCTAAAGTGTGTAGGGCCTTTAGAAAAGCACACTAGATGGACTTTAGCACACTTGCATGATGAATAATATAAGAATTAAAGATATTAGATGAATTTTTATAGCATATTATTGTCATTTTGATAGGTACCCGCCCAGTCATGACAATGACTAGGGGGAAGATAGTTAAGCTTTCTTAGAGACCTAGCTCTAGCATTGTCGACAGAGGATACATAGAATTTTTAAGTAGTAAGCATCTATTGGGCATACCTTATTCCTCCTACGAGATACCATGATGCCATGCTGATGGCCCTATGCAAGTGTTGGAATGTCCATACATGTACATTTTACCTCTCGACTGGGGAGATGACCATTACCTTGGAGGATGTACAATGGATTCTCTGAGTTCCTGTTCAGGGAGAATGGGTATGCTTCTAAGGAGATCAGTCATTTCACAAGCAGAAGGTCAACATGTAGTATTGCCTTGAGGGTCTTGTTCATGATGAGCATGTGAGTGTGCAAATCGAGCTACCAATGCTGCTATATTCGTAAGCCCCCATAGTGAGATGGATTATGATGCACACGGTTGAACTTGTATTCAATTGAGATGGATAAGTGATAGACCTTGATGGAGGATTGGTTCACTTGATTTGCACGATGGCAAAGCACAAGACGGTCTATGCTTGGGGATATTGTATCTTGGCACATCTTTATTATGATTTGGGTTGATTTTTTTTTGGGAGATAGATAGTATGGTGCATTGCATGCTTTTGTAGGTGTTGTGCCTTGAGCATATTACGTGCACCAGGCTTATCGGCTTCGCATGTGCTATAGCCATAGGGTATCCATGAGCCTTTGGCTATTGTCTATGAAACTTGTTGAAATATGGAGACTTGTATTTTTGGAGAGTCAGATTTGATTGACTGGAGGAGGATGAGATCCTTTGGAAACCTTATCTACTTACACTACATTGGCTAGATCCCATAGGGGAGTTGAGGAGGATGCAAGTAGATAGATTTTTGGCTAGTTGACATGACTATGTAGTACGTCCTTTCTATTATGGTTGAGTCATGTGACAGTTTGAGTAGGTGCAAACACTACCAAGGGCATTCCCCTTTATCAAGAGATTAGTGCAGAGTTCCCAAAGGCTAGGTGATACCAAATGACTCACTATAGACCATTTTTTCTACAGTAACTATAATGATTCAAATCATGATCAATCACTAGTTTCTAACATTGATGACATTGGTAGCACAGATGAGCATGAGGAGTGGTGGTTAGTGACATGGAAAAATCCTATATTTCTAATGGATGTCCCTATAGGTGATGTAGGACCAACACTAGACGAGGGAGATGAGGTAGAGGATAGGGCTAAGGATGTATGATATAGGGTGGTAGATATTTTCATTGATGTTATAGATGATGAGTATGATTTAGATGTCGATCTTGACTATGAGGGCTAGGACAGAGGAGACGAGGATGAGGAAGAGGAGGAGGATGAGGAGGAGCCACCCCTGAGCTAGGGTAATGAGGTAGCAGCTGAGGATCGACATGAGTGGGAAGAGTCCTCACACATTCATGTGAAAAAATCATGTGCAGTAGCCACAACAAACATTAGTACCCATTGTCATAGAGAGGCTAGCACATCGTCCATGGCCCCTAGAGAGGATGAGGTTGATATCCCTTAGCTGACTAGAGATATAGGTGATGATATTTAATATATGCATGTACTTTAGTGCTTGTGCTTTATATATATATATATATCAAGATGATTTTTATTGATTGTGCATTGTTTCTACCTTGCAAGAGTGATGAGAGACTAGTGAGAGTTCTATCATCAAGCTATTGCAGAGATAGTACTTGCATCCATCAATGAGGAGATGTACCCTCATTATGTGCCCCCACCGATCGTGGAGGAGGAGACAGAGTTACTCAAACCTTTTGTGAGGATATCAAGAGCATATGAGAGAATGAGGAGATGACTCCATCGAGCTAAGACCATAGGGAATTTATCCCATATTCCAACAAAGGTATCTCAATATTGTAGGAAAAGGTAGCACGACTACAAACATAGATGGATTAGATAGCAGAGGAGTGTCATGTGGCTCTTGGGCAAGTACAGGGTTTGGAGTTTGCACTCAGAGTTGGTGGATCGTGATCATGATCATACATGACCATCTCATGACATTTGAGTACTAGATCATGGGAACTAGAGCCCGAGGGGTATAGTTTTCATAGACCTTGGTGATATTGTATATTATGATGAGATGTACATAACATTTTGGATATATATATATATATATATATAATTTGATGTTTTGCAATATGTGTTAATGTGTTTGAATGTTAAATGGAAATGCGATTAATTAAATAAATTGTAAAATTATTTAATTTAGGGCTACATGATTTAACATGATTGATGTGATCTAATGTAAAACATATTTCAATTTCACTTTAGATACAACACTGTTATTTGAAGGAGGGTATGTTAAATTAAATACACCTATAATTCATATAAGGATCAAACATAGCATAACACGAGAGTGAATAGTATGGAACCTCATTTAATTATAAAAATAGCTTAAATAATTACCTTAGTGTTCAAGAAAAACACATGATCATTTGTCAAGAACGAAGCAATGTGAAAGTATTCAGAATGTAACCAAATAAGTTTAGACAACATTGCTTTATCATTCATACTATTCAATGAGACTAAAGGTAATATCATCATAGGTATTAATGGGTTCCTTAAGGGGTGTGCCATCTTATTCCATTAAAATGTATACACTAGACCCAAAAGCTTTGTCAACAATGTAAGGTCTTAACCAATTAGAATTGAATTTGTTGCATTCATTTAGGTTGGCATTAATGTTATGCTAATTAGTAGAGAGAACTAATTCACCCTTTTGGAACAATCAAGGGATAAAATTAAGGTTGTAATGATTATGTTTCTATTTCTAATAAGCTTGAAGATGTTCAAGACCATTAATGTGTTGTTCATTGAGCATCTCAATATGATGTAATTGTTGTTTCTTATAATGTGATTCATTGAGAAGTCCTTGAAGAGCAATTCTTAGTCTAGGGATTTCTAACTCTAAGAGAATTATTGCTCAACTACCATAGAAAAAATTATAAGGTGTGGTCCTTGTGGAAGATCATACACTCGTACAATAAGCCCAAAGTGCATAATGAAATTATGTGTGCTAATCCCTACAATTTTTGTTAACAATTTTCTTCAAAAAAATTTCAAGAACTTTGTTAGTTTATTTAGCTTGACCATTGGATTGTAGGTAATATGGTGTTGAAAAATGATGTTAGATATTAAAGGTATAAAAAAATTTCTTCACTTCATTATTCTTAAATGGTGTACCATTATCAGAGACTAACACAAAAGGAAGTCCAAAGTGAGCAATAATGTGTTCTAGAATAAAATGACATATTACCTCAGTTGTGGTAGCTCAAAGAGGAATAGCCTATATCCATTTTGTGAAATAATCAGTTGCGGTGATAATAAAGGTATGTCTAGTAGAAGAGGGAGGTGAAATTTTTCCTATTATGTCCAACCCCCAAACCGCAAAGGGCCATATCATAAGTTGAGTTTGAATTTCAGTAGTAGGAGCATGTTGCAAATTGCTATGTACCTGACATTTATGCCATTTGCAAATGTAGTCAAAGAAATCAAGTTACATGTTGCATGATTAATACCCAATACATAACGAATTTTTTCCCTCCAAAATGTCCCCCACAAGCACCCTCATGGGCTTAGTGAAGTGCTAGAGGTCTATCGGATTTGTTTAAGCATCGAAGTAAGTTACCATTGAATGACCATCAATATAGCATATCAGTAAGGATGAAATATTTAGATGAAAGCTTCCGTATATGAGAAAAAAGGTTTTTAGTTGTTGGATCAAGAAATGTATCACTTTTCAAATAGTTGAATATGGCATCATACCATTCACTCGAGTTTTCCTCATTTGTTGTTAAAACCTCATCTATGTGGTCATTAATCAAGGGTTTCATAATAGGGTGGGTAGTGAATGTGAAATATTTTGATCTTAAGGGGAGATAAGAGAAACAACACTGGTCATTGCATCCACAAGTCGATTATCTTTGCGTGGGATGTTATCAATGGTAAATGTTTGAAACTTCTCAAACAAGTGCATGATAAGATCTTTGTATTTGGATAATTTGTCACTTTTAGCTTGTTATGTCCCATTTATTTTTTTAATTATTAATTGTGAGTCACCAAATATCTTAATATCTTTGATACCCATGACTAAGCAACATGTAACCCAATAATTAACTCCTTGTATTTGGCTATGTTATTTGTACATAGGAAATTTAATCGCTATGACAAGGGAATAGGCTTCCTATAGGTGGGATTAATATAAACCTATCTCCGGAGCCTATTCTACACTTGGATCCATAAAAATAGAGTTCCTATATGTTAGTTGCAAGTGGTAACACATTATCATTAGGAAAAGAGTGATTTCTAGGTAACACAAGAGGAGTGTGGGCTAAGTGGTCAGTCAAGGCTTGGCATTTGATTGCTTTTTATGAAACAAACTTAAGGTCAAACTTAGTCAACAAAATTACCCATTTAGCAAGACATCCTGATAGGTCTGTTTTACTGAAGAGGTGTTTGAGAGGATCAAATTTTTTCATGACTTGTATTTCAACATTTAGTAAATAATGTCACAAATTACTAGTAGTGAATACAAGAGCCAAACATTGTTTAATTGGTGTATATCATGTTTTGTAATTGATTAAGGTTCAAATAATATAATAAATATGATGTTCTTTTCTATTATCATCTTTTTGAGCCAACAATGCTGCAAGAGCACGGGCTAACATGGGTATGTAAAGGATAAATGGTTTGTTTGGCATAACAGGTTGTAAAATAGGTGGAGTTGCAAGGTATTCCTTCAAACTCTCAAAGTCTTGTTTACAATCCTCATTCCATTCAAAATGTACATTCTTCTTGAGGAGATGTGTGAAGGGTAAAGTTCAATCAGCTAAAGATGCAATGAAATGATGGATAGTTTGAATTCAGCCTTTTAACATGTACAATTCAAAAATATTTTGAGGAGGTGGCATGTTGATTATAGCATCAATTTTTTTTGTATCCACCTCAATTCCTCAATGAGATATGATGAACCTTAATATTTTACCAAGTTATCCACTCCAAAGACACTTTTTTTGGATTGAGTCTCATGTTATATTTATGCATGTGTTCAAAGATTTGTCAAAGAACATTAACATTATCTTGTCTTATTAATGATTTGGCAAGGATGCCATCAACATAATCTTCCAAAATTTCATGTATATAATCATGGAATATCAATGTCATTGTTCATTGATAAGTTGCATTGGAATTCTTTAATCCAAAAGGCATCATAACCCAACAAAGCATTCCCCAAATAGTTGTAAATGTAGTTTTGTATAGATATTGTGGGTTGATAAATATTTGATTGTAACTAGAAAATCCATCCATGAATAAGAACAAAGCATGTCCAATAGTTGAATCCATGATCATGTCAATATTAGGAGGCATAAAATCATTTTTTAGGGAAGCTTTATTCAAGTCACAAAATTTTGTGCATATCCTAATATGATTATCAAGTTTAGAAACTATGAGAATGTTTGAGATTCAAGGAGAATAGTCAATAAGTCGAATGAAACCTGCATCAAGGAGTTTTCCAAGTTCTCCTTTAACATGAAAGGCTATCTTAGGATTCATTTTGTGTATATTTTATTGAATAGGTTTAGCATTTTTAGGAAGAACAGTGTTGTGCGTGACTATTGTTGATTTTATTCTTGGCATATCAAAATATTTCCAAGTAAAATTTTTAGGAAAATCATGAAGAAAAGTTGTAGTGTCCTCTTGTTCTTTATCGTCAAGGCACTTCCCAATCTTAATAAAATTTTCTTTATCATCTATGTCCAGTGGCACATCAATTGTCTCTCCTAAGGGGAGTGCACTAGACTTAGGAATTTCAAGATCATATGGGTCTCCATGAATATCACTATGTTTTTTCTTTTTACTTATCATGGCACAGGTAACTTTTCTTGTGGAAGAAGGGGGTCTATCAGAAGCTCCTAACAATTGTTTCAATAATTCATCAATTTCAACATAATCCCACGATGGTGGTGAATCCATATCAAGAATTTCAGGATGCTTTAGTGTAAGCTTAATTCATGGTTTACATGAGATGGTGTTGATGTTGAGTGATGGGAATTGAGTTGCTTTTGTTGTGTTAGAAAAATAATATCCCAAACTAGTCTTTGTATCTTGTGTATTAGGTTCAATAGGGACATGAATGCCTTGTTCATTCTTTCCACATGATCCTTTACCATTATATCCCAATTTTTTACAAGTTCATAACCCCGACCATAAAGTTATTCCATTTCTATTGGATCGGGTGGGTGTTGATAATCTATCTCATCAAAATTTGTTGTGTAAGTAGTATTTTTTGCCAAATTAGATGAGGTAGATGTTAGGGAGGAGGTGCTGTCACAATAGTGGTTTACAATTCCTGAGAGGAACAAATTTTAGTTGAAATCACATATTTTTAGAAAATATAATGATTTAAGCCTTAAAAAGTTCCATTTTAAGGATTCCAATTGAAGAGGGTTTGATCAAATCACCTTAGATCAAACCCTTTGGATAGAACCTCGCTAGTTTTAAACCATACCTATAAATGCGTCTCCTTTACACCTATCAAAATGCTGATAAAAAATCACTTTTGATTTAGATTTTGGGGATCAAATGAATTCATTTAAAATTTATTTGAAATGATTATGGTATTCCTCGAACAAGCTATCCAATGAATATAATTTTAATATGTTTTGGTTTTGTTATGTATTTGTTTTTTAAGTTTTATTAAACATAGGTTTTCATCGAAAATGAATTTCTTTGTTCTTCACATGTGGAAAAATAGAAGATTATCAAAAAAAATTGAAAAATATGAGTGCACCAGATATTGAAGTCCTTGATCCAACAAATAAAATAAAATAAAATTTTGACATATACAAAAAAAGTTACACATTATACGGTCGCGCTGTGTCTGAATTGTAATTTGTTTGACTTTGAAACTTGATTAAGGAAAACATATTAAATAAAAAACTATCTAACCAAGTGGAAGCACTAGTTATCAGAGTTACAAATCTAAATTTGAAAGAATTAGAATTTTATCCTTCATAGAAAAAAAGTTATGCGTTATACGGTGTGCGTCACTTTTTAAAAATGTTGTTTTTCTGAAAAAAATAAATTTTTGTGGGAGATGGAAAAATAAGTGCAATTAGATTCCAAAAATTTTGAAAAAAATATTTTTAGAATCTACAAACAAAATTTGATGAGACTCTAGTTTGCACCATCTTCAAATTCCTTACGGTTTAGCCGCTATAGGTGCCCGAATGTGAAGATTTAGTTAAAAATAATAATTTCAGTGTCCAGTTTGGCCAAAAATTGTAAACCACTATTATGGGATCACCGACCGTCCTTGTCCTCGTCCTCGGATTTATCCAAATTTTAAGTTGTCATAACCATTGATTTTTCTTGTTTTTCATCCTAGTTTTTTGTGGGTATGTATTCATCCATGAATGAAGGTGTGAATTCTAAGGTATCCCTATCATCACCTAATAATTTAGAGATGGAGTTTTCATCTTGTTTATTGGTCTCAAGAGGTTCTATGTGAGAAGTTGGAATTAAAGTATTTAGAGGACTAATTGTTCCTTTCTCAAGTTGTAAGCAACTTTCAGGCTTGGGGTCTATTGCAACTTGATAAATTTTTTTGTTATAGACATATTTCATTACTCGATGGAGGTTTGAAGGTACTACATGCATCTCATGAATCCATGGCCATCCTAAAAGAAGATTGTATGCAATATCATAGGTCATGAAATAAATAGGAGTCTGCAAGGTCATTACTTCCACTGTGATAGATAAAGTGATTACACCGAGTAGTTACTTTGTAATATTGTAAAATCACCTAATAGATAAAGAATCAAGTTTAATGATTTATCCACACATAACCTATCAAGGAGTTTGACACTGCACACATTAAGGGAAAAACCATTATCAACAAGGGCTCATTTGATGCATGTTTTATTATATTGATAAATTATCATAAAGGTTTCATTTTTTATCCTTAATTCTAACAGAGGGAGCTCATATTGATGAAAGGTAATGTCTACATTCATTGTATTCATTCCTTGCATAAGAGCTACCACATCAGTTGCATTTGTATGAGGAGGAATGGCTATTTGTTGTAATCTATTTGGAGAATAGCATGATAGCTTGAGGAATTTTGAAGAAGATCCCAAAGGGATATTTTGGCAGGAGTGCTCTTAAGTTCCTTAATAAGATCACACTCTCATAATCAGGGAGGACTAGGTAGTGTGATATTGGGAAAAGGTAAGGAGCTAGGGGTTGGTTGTTGTGGTTGCTGATTATTTTGAGTATAATGTGTGTGGGAAACAACATCATGTATAGGTAAGTAAAGGGAAAAATTAGGTTTAGGTGGGGTTTGGGGTTGATGTGAAGGTGGATAAAGGACAAGTTGAGGTTGAATGACATTGAAATATTGTGTTTCGGTTGCTCACAACAAACCTTAGTGGATGGATTTGGTGAGATGAATTCCTCAAGGGCTTTGTCTAACATATCAAAGTCATCACTACTAAAAGGTTTTGGAAATGAGTTTCCATTAATAGGTTTAGCTTTGTCATTACAAGCCTTAGTGGATGAACTTAGTGAGAGGAAACCTTGTAAGGATTCATCTAACCTATCCAAGTCATCACTACTAAGAGGTTTGAATGATATAGTTTTCCTAAAGTGCATCACTGTTTTGAGTGGTTCATTGGTGTGTTTAATGTTTTTGTTTATGTTTTGTAATGAATTTGATTGAAATGAACTAGGAAATAATGTTGAAAATGAACATTGGAAAAATATAATGCTATCCATAAGTTCCATGAAAGTAAATAATGTAAATGATTTGAATATAATAAAAAATAACCAAACATAAACAAAAAGTAACTATAGCAAATAGAAAATGGAGAACAGGAAATTAAATTATGAAAATAGTAATGTGGAAAATGTACTGGGATTGATTCACACAGGGTGGTGAATGAGTCCCAAGAATGTATTTTTAATATTTTTCTAATTTTTTTCACTTTTTTCCATGTGTTCAAGACTATAAAATTCTAAGCTAAAGTGTAAATACAAAATTTCAATAGTTTAAATGATTGGTAATGCAATAATGAGATGTATATGATGCTTTCACTAATCCAATGTTTGAAAACCCTAGGCTACAAAACAATGAAAAACCTAATGAAATTTTCATGCAATCTATTTCTAGGTTGTAAATTCACTTAAAATCAAAAGTAAGAAATGTTCTAAAGTCAAGTTCACCAAAATGGAAACAAATATTTTGGCACCTGAATGCTTTATACTCCTAGGGTTTTTCACCTAAAAGGAGATAAGATTGGAGCCAAAATGTAGTGTTTACACTCAAAGGGGGATGTGATACAAAAATAATATGCCTAAATGAAGTAAAATAAATGCAAAGAATAGAAAAATACTATTGATGATGTATTCAAAACTAAGAAATGTGAAGTGTTTGAAAACATAGTGTTGTTTGCAAAAGACCTAAGAAGATGAACAAAAATGCAAATATAATCAAATAGAAAGTTGTAACATAGAATGTGTGCACCTGTAAGCTTGATGGAGACTGGAAACTACTTTGAAAAACTAAAAATGTTGACTTTTTGACTGACTAGGACTCATTCACCACCCTAGACGAATCAGTCCTAGATCAGGGTTTTCTGCCTAGAATCCTATTTCTGCCAAAAGGGAATTGGAACCTACATTCAACTCTGCTAGTCACCTCTAGTGGGACTCATTCACCATCCATGGTGAATCAATCCTTTTTCTATTTTATGCAAATTTAGGTTTCAGATCTGCACTTTGTCACCTATACAACACTTCTTGACGGAAACCCATATCTGAATCTCTAAAAAACACCTACAAAACAACTTTAAATTTGTTTTATAATGGGGGGTTTTCCTTGGTAAAACCCATAATTTGGTAGTTAAACCTTGAATGGATAAAATATGCATAAAATCCTAGCACTAAGTGTGTCTAAGACTAGGAAAATATGAAGACAGACAAAATCCTATTCTAATGTGCAAGAATAAGATAAGAAAATATGATTTGAATGATGAAAGACTTCAACCCAAGAAATCATACAACATTTCAAATGAATTTAAATGACATGAAAACCTTAAATCTGAAGATAGAGAGAAAATGTAAGATGGTATAACTTAGATTTCTCCATGATTCTCCATAAGCATCCATGATCAACTCTTTGAAATGTTAGATTGTGAATGGTAAGTGAGCTTGAATATTTGTAAAAACCATCTGTTGTTGTCCAAAAGCTTCAAATTTGTTGTAGAAATGTTATTGAATCTTCTTGTGAAAGATGCTTTTTCTCTCGTCTCTTGATTTTGCTTTGTAAAAATGACTAGGAGATGTGAAATATGACCTAAAAACAAATATTTATATGCAACAATACCTAATTTCTCATTATTAAGACCTAAGAGGATGACACCCATTAAAAGATAGAATTAAGTTAGTGAGCTTCCTACCTAAAAATGAAAATTCTCCTAAAATGAACTCATTGACCACCCTTGGCAAATGGGTTGAGTTAAGTCGGTGAGCTTCCCACTTAAAAATGAAAATTCCCCCAAAAGGGGCTCATTCGTCACCCTTGGTGAATGGGTCCCACCAGAGGGGCCTCATTCGCCCAAGGTGCCAAGTGGGTGCCACATGAGGTTTTTAGAGGTAGGTTTTTGAGATATGACTATTTTAAACATTATTTGTTAGGATTTATATGATTTTTGAGTGAAATGGGCCTCTAGATCAAAAATAATGAAATTTAGGGGCCTATAAATGTAGTTTTTAAGAGGTGATTGGTGCAAGGGTGGCTAAAATAGGACTAAGTTAGGCCATAGATTGTACTTTCTACAAAGGAGTACAAATTCCATGCCCACAAAACTGAAACAATATATTCATAAATGTAAGAGTGAGTGTAATTGAAGAAAAAACATACCATGCATCTAATTCAGTTGATTCTAAATGAGAAATGGTATGTGTGAAATCAAATAAGAAATGCATATTATTCTATCATATCCCCAATTCTAACTCCTACAAATAAAAGAATGAAAAAATTGAAAAAATAAATTCATACATGTAAGAGTATTTCTAATTGAAGAACAAACTAACCATGTATCTAATTCTGTTCATTGTAAATGAACAAGGGTATGTGTGCAATGAAACAATAAATGCATGTTATACTATCACATCCATATTTATAACTCTTACAACCCTTGGGTGATCACAGGGGTGCTGCCACAATAGTGGTTTACACTTTCTGGGAGATCCTGATTTTTGTTGAAATCACATAATTTTAGAAAATATAATGATTTCAGCCTTGAAAAGTTTCATTTAAAGGATTCCAATTTAATAGGGTTTGATCAAACCACCTTAGAACAATCCCCCTTGGATAGAACCCCACTAGTTTTAAACCATACCTATAATGAAGTTTCCTTTACACCTATCAAAATGTTGATAAAAACCACATTTGATTTACCTTTTGGGGAATCAAATGAATTCATTTAAAATTTATTTTTTGGTAAGTATGTGGTCCTTATTATAATCTTCCAAAAAATTATAATTTTAATTAAATTAAATTTTATTATTATATTTATTTTTTTATTTCTTGTGAATGTAGGTTTTTCACTGAAAATCAAGCTCTATGTTTTTCACATGTGAAAAAATAGAATCTTATAGTATTTTTTTTTTGAAAATTATGAATGCACTATATATTGGAGTCCTTGATCCAACAAAAATAAATAAATTGAATTTTGATACATACAAAAAAGCTATGCATTATACAGTCACGCTATGTCTAAATTATAATTGGTTTGAATTCGAAACTTGATTAAAGAAAAAATATTTAATAAAAAACAATCTAACAAAGTGGAAGCACTAGATATTGCAGTTAAAAATCTAAATTTGAAAGAATTGGAATTTTATCCTCAATGAAAAAAAAATTATGCGTTATATGGTGAGTGCCACTTTTTAAAAATGTTGTTTTCTGAAAAAAATAGTTTTCGAGGGAGATAGAAAAAGAAGTGCAATATAATTCCAAAAAATTAAAAAAATATATATTTAGAATCTACAGACAAAATTTTATGAAACTCTAGTTTGCATCATCTTCAAATTCCTCACGGTTTAGCCACTATAGGTGCCCAAAAGTGAAGATTTAGTTAAAAAAATGATTTCAGTGTCTAGTTTGGCCAAAAATTGTAAACCACTATTGTGGGATCACCCCATGTTAGGTGATTATATATGTATGTATGTACATATATATTTTTTTACAAATAAAATTGGGTCTTATATTGTATTTAAGTGGGGCCTAGACTGTTTGCTCGTATCCCTAGTTATACATAATGAACAATGCATGTTATACTATCATATCCCCAATTCTAACTCTCACAACACTTAGGTGATAATGCAAACTAATTACTGTAAATATATAATCAATTTAGGGGTTATATATAACTTGAAACAACAAAATGATACTAATATAATTTAGAGCCCTTTCTTGATACTGCATTATGATATTTATATATAACTTGAAACAACAAAATGATACTAATATTTAGAGCCCTTTATTGATGCAACATTATGATAGAAATTCAAACAACATTGTCATACTTGTGAAATTAATTTAAGATCAACTAATGCATGCATCAAATTCATTTAAATGTAAATGAACAAGGCTATATGAAATATCAATTTCTATATCTCTATCATATATATATGTAAGTCTACAAGCTGCATATTTATATTTACAATATTGGAGGATTATCATACACTCTATAGTTGAGGGTGCCATGCATCTATCCTTTGGCTGAGTATGTCTATGTGTCTATGAAAGTTGCATAACTAATGAAACATGTGAATGGTGAATCTAGACTTGCACAAACATGAACAAACAACACAATGTTAGTCAATTATAAAAATCTAAACTAGCATTCCCCATGAGATTCATTTGAAGCATAATGAACAAGAAATAAAGTAAATAAATAAAGTAAAATCAATCTAAATCTTATTAAAATGCTCAAACCCTCAATCCCATGGGGGAATTGGTGCTATTTTGATGTGGAAAATAGTCCTTTCCCAATTCCTTGCAAGCTTTGATGATGATCAATGGTGCTCCTTGATAAAATTTGTAATAACCTAGCTATGGTAATGAAATGCTACGAAAACCTTGATGAACAATGGATGAACTTTCCTAAAATATGTAGATAATGACTTTGCATAAAGTTGTTGATCCAAATTAGTAGAAGAGTCCTCCATTTATAAGAATGAAGGATGGAAGAATGAGAAAAAATGATGAATGTGGGATAAAAGATGAATCAATAGCAAAATGTCACTTGTCAACATGTGAATGGAGAGAGGTGGAGCACATTTTGATGAATGTGCACATAAATAATTTTAGGTGGATATTTGAATTTGAAAAAGTGACATGTTGGAGGGAGATGAAAGAAGAGTTAATGCCACTTGGCTCAAAAAAAAGGACATATAAGAGGCTTTTAATGCCTTGTTGGATGGAAAAGTCCTTTTGGGAGGGAGAATTCAAATTTGAAGAATATTCCAACTTGATGCTTTTTTGAATAAAAATGAGAGAATTTACTAATTAATTAAATTTATTTTCTTATGCAAGTTGCAAAATCTAGAGGATTTGATGGATTAGAGTTAGAGTTAATCAATATTTAATTAACTTTAGATAGAATTTAGTTGATTAGACATTTTGACTTACAGTTTTGGATTTATTTAAACCAAATGAGAGGAATTTGAGGTATTAGATTATATAAAGTTTGATTTACTTAATTAAAAGGGATGATGTTAGATTTAATCAAATAGAAGTGATTTATTTAATTAAAGGAAGATTATGATTTAATCAAATAAAGTGATTTATTTAAATAAAAGAGGAACATTAGGATTAATTAAATAAAATGATTTATTTAATTAAAATAAGAACATTAAGATTAATAAAAAAAAGATTTATTTAATTAAAAGAAGATGATTTAATCAAATAAAATTGATTTATTTAATTAAAAGAGGAAAATGATGAATTAATTAAATAAGGATTATTTAATTAATTGGTTAGTAAAGAAGTGATTCAAGAAGAAATGATGTTAGTGAATTAGGATGAAGTGCACGATATCAATCAAGATATTTTGAGTGTCTACATTTTTCCCCTTTTTGAAGCAATGCACCTAATAACCTTGCCAAGATCAAAATTCATTTTTAATCTTAATTTTTTTGGATGCCCCACTATTACCCTAGTAGAAAGAAGTATGCTGGTATACTGCCCCCTCGAGAGATCAAGCATAAAGTTTGATTTGAGGGTTGATCTCATGATAAAGAGGTTTAGGATCAATTTAGCTTAGAGAGGAGTAGAAAGCTCAAATGTTTGATGTAGATAGATTTGATGATGCATAGACAGTCATTGGCCATGTATATCCTCATGTATATTTTGTTATAACACACATATTTGATACTTAGATAGAAATGTTGGTAAAGATAGAAGAATGAGAAGAATAATATAGATATAAGAACAATAAGATGGTTGAACCCTTGAGTCTGAGACAATGTAGGAGTCCAACAAGTCCATGAGTCATTAAGAATTTATTACATATGATGATGAGTGATGGCAATGTATTTCTTATTAGGAATTGGTATTTTAAAAGGGCTTACTTACCTTATCTTTGATAACACACATAGGCACGATGCATCAAGGTATAGAGAACCAAGATGACATTGCACCTAGTGTGATGGAGTTTCACTTGAAAAACAAATAGCAGTATTCTTGTTCACACCTGACATACAAAAACCTTACTAGGATGTACTTTAGATATTTGAAAAATCTTAGACCAAAACATGGAAGGAAAAACATAACAATGTAATAGTCAACAAGTTTCCAAAAACACCTTCCATACATACCTAACAAAGCGAGTATTTTCCAAGTTATATTACAAGAATGCTCAAAAAGCACAACAGATAAAAGATAATGATCAATGCACCATTCCTTTCTCTCTAAATAATTTTGATTAGACATCATTGAGAGGTCATTGGAATGAGCACAATAAGATAAATCAAAAGAAAAGATCAAGTACACAAACAAGCCAATGTTCTTCATACCTCTAACCAAAGGGACGCGTTTTTCTTAGGATTTCCAAAGTGATTGCCAAAGATAATGTCAATTGTAGGAAGGATGCATCCTAGGACATGTAAATTGATGGTGGAAAGTTGATGGGTTGTTCAAAAAGGTTGTTGATATAAGGTCGATTGACTTGTTTATGAATGATCAAGAGTTTGATTTTTCATTTAAAGGTTTGTTGCTTGATTTTGATTTTGCATTTGAAGTTTTCTTTTGTTGATTTTTGTGGTTGTTTCTATTTGTATTGGCAAAGGATGAAGGTGACAATTAGTTTATTATGGAAGGAAGTTTATTGTGGGTGAAGCAAAATGAGATGGATGGATTTTTTCAAATATTTGAATGTTATTGATGTTTTTGAAATGTTATGAGGCTATTTTTTGGATTTTCAGGTTATTTGAATGTTTTTTGTGTGATTTTATGAATGTTTTTTGGATTTTGTGTTTCTTGAATGTTTTTTTGTTTTTGTGTCTCATGGATTGATCAAATATTATTCTTTCCTACATTCAAGATCATAGATGACATAGTTTAGATACCATGTTTTTGATGTTTTTTTGACTTTTTGACCTTTTTTGGGGATTTTGATATGTTTTGAATTTTTTTTTTTTGCATGATTTTGATGATTTAGATATGGATGTGTGTGATGATATCAGCACTCTATTTTCAAGATTTTGTTGAAAACCAAGCTAAGGTTGATTGATCAAATTGATGGATTGATGATGATAACATTGTTGAGGATGCACAACAATTCAAGGATAGTGTTAAGCAACACAAGCATTAGGATGGATATCCCAAGATGATGAGGGATTGATTGGATTTGATTGATTGATGATGATAACATTGTTGAGGATACACAACAATGCAAGGATAGTGTTAAGCAACACAAGGATTGGTAAGGATATCTTGAGATGATGATGGATTGATTCGATTTGACTGATCAAGATGGCGAAGCTTGATTTGGAACAAAATTTGTTTGAATTATTTGATGTGAGGTTGAAGCAATTGTTAGGTACAACCGATATTGAATATTTGGATCAATGTTCAATGAAAGATAATGCTTGATAAGGAACGTCTTCTTGTCAAAATATGCCACATGTGGGCTTGTGATTTGGATTGTTTGCTCACGACTGCTTTGACTGATTTGATTTTACATATTCCAATGTTTGAATCACCACATAAGTTGAATGATATAGATCAAGATTTATTTCCAAAGAAAGATGTAAATGTCTACCCCTAGTGTCTAGCAATGTTTGGAATGCCATGGGTGGATGCTTGGATAGATGTATGGATGGAGGGATATGGTAAGCACAAAAAGGATGCCAAGGATTATCTTGTGATAAGATGAGGTGTTCAAACATAAGATGCTCATTTGGATAATGCTTCATGGCTCAAATAATGCTGGGTAGGATAGGATCTATGAAAATGACTCATGCCAAGATGTTTACCATAAGCAAGTGTAAAGTGTGCACCAAAATTTCATCAAGATCAAGATAATATGGAAGATGGATGAAAATCGATTGGATAAATGGTTCATGGATGCATGGATTTATTATGGATGAGATGGATGGAATGCTAGATTTATTATGGATGGGATGAGATGCTTCCATTTGAAGTGACACACGTAGATGCTCAATTCTACACATGATTCCTTTTTTCTAGGTTTTCATCAGTGTATCTTCCCAAAGTGCCACCATAGTGGTTTTCACTTGAGGACAATTTTTTTAATCTTTCCTATTTACATGATTTTTTGATATTTTTGAAAGATTTTAAGCTCATGCTGAACCACTTGGTGGTGTTGATGTAGATGCTTCTGTCATAATTTTCCATCAATATCCTACTTGAAGAAGATGCTTTACCAAGATATGCGCACTTGAATGCAACTTTTGAGATTCTTGATCTACTTTGTTGATACCATAGTTAACTCTGTCTCTATGCGCACATCACAATAGAGTGCCTTCTAAATCCTTATGGTGAAGAGTGGCTACCAATACATGGTCAATGTGAGAATTATATATCATGCATGGAGGCGTGGATGGTGGAGTGTGTTTAGGAATAAGAGATGGTTTGGTTGATAGTTTGGAACCTTTGGCTCTCCAAACTTGGGAAGATGAGCAATGATGAGTGGATATGAAAGTGTGCATGGAATTAGGACTAACTACTTAATAATACATCCTCTCTCCTATATAGTCCACTTCATAAAATAATAAAAATATAGTAAGAAATGACATCACATGATTTGTTATTTTTCAATGTAAAGAAAAAATTTCATTCAATTATAAGTTATTCATAATCACACTAAAGTCATAAATAATAATATTATACTATTAAAAATATTATACATTAAATTTATAAATGCTATCACATCGACTAAAGAAAACTCAAATAATACATCAATTGATACATCCTCCCCCTATATAGTCCACTTCGTAAAATAATAAAAAATATTTTTTTTATAATTTAATCTCTGAGCGCCCCTGAAAATCTATGCTCACCACATCAAAATCTCTTTAAAATGGGTTTGGTAATTTCGGGTCAACTCATACGGCTAACAAATATCTTTTGAAATGGGAGGTCCTCCTTGATGTGACACGTGGTAATACTCCCTTTGAATGCCCATTCATTCACACGCCCATTCTTCATTTCTTATGTGCACAATTTTTTATGACATTTAATAACTTCCACCCCTTCTTCATAAACGCCTAGTTATCTTTTTATTAAGTGTTTTTCTTTTGCCTCTTATCTTTCCAAAGTTATCCTTGTTTCATTATCCCCCATGCCTACAAATGATTTTTATTTTCTAGGCTCCTATATGACATGTGCGTCCCATTTGCTTTTTTAATTTTATTTTTAAAATGCCCACTTTGCTTTAAATACAATGGTCTCATTTCAGAATAATGACTTGCCTTTCAAAATTAGGACTTATGTTATATTTATTATTTTTTTAATAAGTTAAGATTTAGGAATTTGTGTGATCATAATTTTGTTTTCACTATTAAAGATGTGAAATCATATAAAATATTACATTGTTAGGATAAATTTTTAAAGTTACATAATTTCTATTTTAGAAGGTGAAACTCAGATATATTGTGAATTGAATGCTACAAGATCTTCATATATATGAAATTTGAGGATGAAATTGACAATACTTTAAAAAAATTCTCTACTATTATTCAAAATTTTGGTTGCTTTAGTAGTATGCACATCACTAGGGTCACCATCCTCCACGTGTAATGCAAAAAAACATCAAGGACCCACAAACACAAAAAGAATTTAAAAATTATCACAACAAAATGTTCAATCCAATGTAACAAAATAAAAATATAAAATCACATTTTTAATCCATGATGCATCTATTTGTATTAGGCTAAAGATGTTTGAATGTGAATGCTTAATTCATGTATGTGAAACCATACATATGAGAAATACAAACAATAACAATATAGATAAAGCTAAGTGAAACACTTTGATAAGAATCTAGTACAGAGACATGTATATAAATGTGAGTTAAAAATAATTGAATCTCAAATGGATTATCAAGAAGACTTATATAATTTAAAATAAGATAAGACAAGAGGATACACATAGATATTAGATAGAACATTGCAAGCACAAATGTCACAAAAGGAGCCCTAGTGTTATAATGAAACATTCAATATGTTGCAAAGTTGACAATAATAAAGATATGGAGATTAACAATGGATAGGAAAATAGAGGCCTCTTCCTTTTAAAGAAATGCTGGTAGGGGCTAATCCTCAAGAGAATAAATAATGTTGAGGAGTTCAATGAGGGAAGGTTAATTACTAAGTGGAAGAACATCAATATCAAGGGAGGGTGACTACATAAGGGAGTAGGGGTGTTCATAAGAGGGGGAGTACAATTTTGGTACTTATCAATGAATATATCAATGGTCTTGAATGAGTTGTTATTTGAGCTAAATCGATTGGATTGGAACTTGAATATTAAGAACCTAATCCTTCTAGTTTCTTCTTCTTACTGATCCTTCATGCTTATGAGGTTTTGGATCTCTTGTCAAGACCTGTTGTGGATCGACCAAAGTTAGAGGATCATGGCTGCTTTCTAGATATTTGGATGTAGGTTACTTCCAATCTTCAATCTCTTTGGTTTTTCTAGGATATAATGGCTTGATATTTCTTTTCCCTATAAGGGAGACATAGGTGAGGGAAAGTCTTTCCAGATGTGTTGCATAGGAAAAAAGCTAAGGTATCCTTTAAAGAAAATTTGGGAGTTGTGAAGACCTCTAAATTGATTTTGGGATGATTTGATTATCTAAAAGAGATAATCTAGAGCAATTTTGGTAATATAATGGTACCTACAAATAAACAATTCAAAGTTCATACACTACTCAATTCTCTAGAAATAATTTAAATATGTAAAATATAAAATACTAATCATAAAAAGTATTGGAAATCATGTACAATCCTTAAGGAGGTATGATGCCCAAATATCATGCAATAAATCCTAATGCCTCTCTTGGTCTTGGTCTTCTAGGGTATTTTTTGAATATTCCTTACACATTGTCATTTTATCATTACTTATTGTAAACACCTAAGATTGACCAATTTTATTTGGTTAGTTTTGTTGTGCATATTTTGCACACATGCCTTGCTGTAGGCAGGGACCTCTTTTCTTTCGCTCTCAATGGGTCATTTTTGCTTCTGATAGGTTGCTTCACTTTCACCTCACTTTATGTGCCCTTATTTTTAGGTCCTACATGGTCACAAGCCATAAACTAATCAATTTCCCCATCGGTCGAGTTCACCTCCCTAAATTTCACTAAGTCTTTTGCCTTTGTGGGCTGGACCTGTTGGGTTTCCCTTTGCTTATCGCCCTAGTGTCCATTGGGCCTCGCAGAGCCACATTTGCGGGTTCCCTCTAGTCATTCACCATTGTGTTCTATTGTTCACTTGTAGCCAAGGCTTGGCACCCCCTGGCATGCAGACCCTACACCAATCTTTGTCGTTGCATCTATTACCCATTGCGGACCCATAGTTGGGGATCATCTCATACAGGTCTCCATCCCCATTTCACCGCTATGTAGTGGCCAACCCTTGACTCCCACCTACATGGTGGGCTCCCTAGTTGGTCTTACCATTCCATCATTTCCATTACCCATTGGACCCGATGCACTCAAAACTACTGAATTCCAAAATTTTGTGGGTCTTTGCATGTAGTTTGCTTTTACCTGACCGCAATTCTCTAACGACTAAGCTCTCACGTTACCCCATGGCTTAGATCCCACATATATCATTTCCTTAGAATTAAAACCTAAAGTCTGTGGGTAGATTCTTGAGTCACAACTCATTGATGGGCCACCCTCATGCATCACTGCCTGTAGGAGGCCGCCACCATGATGTCATTTCATAATGGTAAATCTTCACTACCTCCTCACTTCATGGGCCCACAATCCACTAGTGTCATCATTCTCTCATGAGCTCCCCATGGTTGCTTCTGTCCATTACTCCATTGTTGCAAAATGATGCTCATACACAGCTTATCTGCTTCCTCCATTGCATGGCTCTAAAATATGTAGTCATTTTCAAGGTCAATAGTGTCGAGCTCCTAGATAATGATCTTAATGACACGAGTTGTCTCAGCATTGCACATTAGATCTTTTCACATTACAAGTAGTGACATTCTAATATAGCACCAATGACGACCATTGATGCGGAAGCCATAATCTTGCCACTTTCTTGACGACTTCCACCACACAGCTCCCTATGGGCTGCCATCCACATGTTTGTCCCTGTCGAGTCTCTCTTTATGGATTCCATGACCTATTTCAAAACACTTTCAAATTATGAGAATAAAGGAACTTTTGCATAATGTTGTTGAATGGAAAGACAAAGCACTAAAGGGCAGGTTACTGTGCTCAAGGTTCCTTAGTGTCATTTAGTACCATGTTTATCCATCAATGATGAAAGACTTCTCTGCTACTGAAATTTCCACCTCGTCTATCATCTGAAAGGCCATCACCCATAGTTACCCTGCACTTCCTTGCCCAATAAAAATATTCATTGTAGGGTTCGACAACTATGGCACCATTTGAATAAATTTTCTCTAGACTGTCATTCTTTGAGCCACCTACTAATGACATTTTAGTGGTAACCTTCTGTACCTTTCACCTTCATTACTCGTCGACTCGTATCCACTAAATGAAATTCAAAGTAGGGGTGATTCAAGGTGGATACTATTCAAGAAATGGAGTTACCTCTCATTTGAGGGTGAATAAAGCTCATCCCTACTAGAGGCTATACTTGGAGGTCTTTGTTTTGAAGATATTACGAGTTGGCAGAAATTCAAGAAGAGTAGCATTTAAATCATGAGCAAGCAATTGTGGTTTGATTCGGGCCTACCTTTTGTGACAGTGGCATTCCCTACTACCGATAGACTTTACACACCTAAAGTTACTTACACATGCAAGTAAGAAGTTGATGATTCCAAAATATTGGAGCTCTCATGAATCCATGAATTGTTGAAAGGCGATGGGTATGTGTAGGATCATGATGGGCTAAAAAGTGGCAATATTATGGGTATTTGTAGGGTATGTGGCTGGTGACTATTTTTTTACCCAAAATTGATGAAATGAAAAGGGTTTTTAAAGGATAATTTTAGCTTTCCACCAATATAAATTATGATTTAAATTTGAATTTAATAAATAATAATTATTTATTTTCTATTAGAATAATGACTAAAGTCCTTATCAATAGGCTGATTAAAAAAAATCTATAACTTTCAAACTGTATCACATTTTTTGAATCCAAAACATGCGTCACATTCTATGCTTCACATACTATAGGATTAAAAAAATAAAAATTAAATTTCATGAAGTTTTGACCAAGTTAAGGTGGTCAGACAGACAAGTTTTAATATTTTTGAAAAGTTCTAATAAAAAATTCAAAATTAATTATTTACTTCGAAAAAAATTACAAAAAAATATGCATCACATCTGGACATGAGTCATCTACTTATATATAAAATATTATAAAAAAATATTATCATTTTTTTATGGTTAGCGTGGTCAGACATACACCTACTTATTTTTTCCCTGAAATTTAAGTACTACTACATTGAAATTTCAATTTTTCACCAAATAGATTTTATTTATTTTTAAATAAACCTAGTGGTTTAGAAACTACATTCAATTTTCTATAGATTCTATTCTTACATATTTTTGAAATAATATAGATAACTTATTCAAATTTTTACGTCAAGTTGCCTAGCATTAATTTTTCTAAACTTTTTGCCACTTAAGGGCCTATTTTTTCCATGATGATCTTGTACATACCTGAATGTTTGAAGGAATACTACTATCATGAAAGAAACAATGAGGAATCCATTAGTATCATTAGTTAGTATAATAATAGTGGGCTTTGTCGAAGGCAGCGAGCGGGTGGCCTCTAGGTGCCACACTTTGGTTGAATAGAGTTGAGGATAATAAATCACATAGAATATCATTTGAATGAAGGAAAGTGGTCTGTGGGATTTGATAAAGTGACGAAGGAAAATAGAATATGTGTGTCACCTCTTTAATCTCTGTGAACGAAAGGGGGGAAGCCTGCCAAATTTATGTCCTTGGATAGTAGACTGCATGTGTATAAAATGATAATGAATGGTTGAGATCAATATGGTTTAACTATACACGGGTCCGAAGGGGATAGTCATTGGGGATTACGGGTTCTGCATCTGTATACACCATCAATCATGGTCGTCCCTATTATAGATTGGTCATGGCATCTCCCTGCCTACTATTGTCCGCACACATGACCCCGCATTCCCTTTGGTGGTGGCCTTTTATGTGGGGTTTTCCTTCATCTCCTTTGTTTAGACAGTGGCCTCCTCACTCCATCTCCTCAAGTAGTGACAACCTTCTTTGTTGCAGGGTCTACATTATACATGACCAGTTTGTGGGCTCACAGTTCTTTTACGACTTTCCCATGGCTGCTTCTCGCACTCCTCCACCCACACTCCTTGTAATGAAATTTCTAACTATGAAAAGCAGAACTCTCTTCACTATCATTCCTTGACGACACTCACATGCATCATATTTGCAGTGGCATATAGGTATTTTTCTACATGGGGATCATGAAGAGATATTAGCACCTCTCACATAGTATTTAGTAGAACATCATAAATGTTGGCACTAATAGCTAATGCTTTTGCACGCCTTTGGGAAACCAAGTTGTTATGATCAATAAAAGGGGGGTTGATGATTTGTCGACTTGAATGTTGTAGGATTGCATGTTGAGCTTAAGGCAGTATCGTGAATTTTCAAATTATAGGTTGAATAATACGAAGAATTTGATGTTACAGTGGTTAGTAAGCTGGATAGAGTGGGTGATGAGATATATATTTTCACGTACAAATCTAAAGAGTAATAGATGATATCTCATTATTGGGCAAGTGAACAAAGGTAAATGGCATGCCTGGTTGTGGTGGTTAAGTGCTGAGATTAATTTGTGAAGCAAGTGGAAGTCTATATCCCTAAGCTTGTTGGCACTATACTTTGTTGGCTCAAGAATGACCATCATATATTGCATAACTCACAAAATCCCACTCACAGGTCTATAACAAATGAACCCATACACCTTTGGTGGCAAAGCGGGGAGTAAGTGATTCCATCAGAAGCCATAGGGGGATCCTCCTCTTTGAATTATGATACATATTGATAACTTAGAGGTTTGTTCAAGGGAAATTCAAAGCTCACCATAAATATTGGGACCATTGCTAATTGATGAATCCTCCATGATGATTGGTAGTTAAATAGTGGGGTGGCATCAATATTGGCCAAATAAAAATTGCTACTTCTTTGTGATGCTGATTCACCCACTGTGGAGTATGAGCACAACAATGCCATGGACTTCTTAGTTGTTATTTCCACTACCATCCCAAAATTAATTCGCTTCATGATATACCCACATGAGGTATCTGCATTTGGGGGGACCAATAAATCTTCCACTCATAAGCATATCATTGTATATTCAAAATTTGGCCTAGGAGAGCTCATTCAATAGATTTAGCAAGTTTAAATAAAAAATCAAAAGATTCTTCAAATGATGTTCAAAAGGGCACTAACAGTTAAGGCTTTTAAAGGGAGTATATGCTAGAAGGAGGATTTAAATGCCATTTTTTATAAATAATTAAAGGGGCATGTTTAAAGCGATGCATTTAATTTGCAAAGTTAGAATAGGATGAAATCCTCAATTAATTAAAACCTCAAAAATGATTACATCAATTTATGTTTTAAGTAAAGCCTAATTGGTTTTATTTTCTATGTAGGGAAATTGATTAAAGGTTATCAAGGTGGCCAACATGTGGACGTTCATCATGGAGGACCTATCAAATGGGATGAAGATAGAGGATGCTATGTCATAAAGGTTCACATAAAAAGGATGCAAATGGAGGTTTAAGGCTACTAAAGTAATGAATCTACTTTTTTATGAATGAATATCAAAGGAGGACTGACAAGAAGATGACTACATGCAAAGGAAAGTTATTACCCAAAACACAAGTGGTTGTTTACTAAAATCACGAATAGAAGAAGGCTCTTATATCCCTTTCACCACAAAATCACGATTCATTAGGAGCTCTCTCATAGGATTAGGAGAAGCTTATCTATCTCACGGTGACACAAATCCAAAAATAGGACCTGCTTGATTGACTAAAAGGATGGTGCAAATGCATCAATCAAAGGGTAGCTTTTAGTAGTTTTCAGCTACAACAAAGAAGGCAATCACTAGAAGATAAAAGTGCTATAGTGCCAGTGCACTACAAAAAAAATAGAAATGAGGTCCAAAGAATGTATTTTAAAATTTCTATATATATTGGGGGCTAGGTGGAACCCTAACTTGTAATGAAAATGAGCCACACATTATGATTAAATCCTAGCCATTCGTTTGGACTTTGGAAAACTATAAATAAGGGCTTCCCCCTCATTTGTAAATGGTTGAATAACTAGTGTAAAGAGAAATTTGCAACAATAGAGAGAAGCATTGCATGAATTTGGATGTTTCTTTTGAGTTTTTTCATTATCCATGCATGGTTCAACTTCCAAGTTAGTTTAGTTGTTAGTTTCTTGAATGGTTGCAATAATGGTGTTTGCTGTTATGGTATTTGATGGAATTTCAACCATAATTTCAGCACTTGTTGATGAGAAAATACTGTGTAAAGTTAGCTTGGGATTGTTTAATTCATTGTTTCAACTTAGTTCAATGATGTGTTCATGAGGTGAATGCATAATCTAAAATTTGCAGACCTTAGGAGATTGCACTAGTTTTATGTAGCTGTAGGCTTCTCTTGGTCAAACAAAACTCAGTTTAGGAAGTTTTTCTACTATAGTAGCCTCCATTGTTATTGTTCATTCATAGCTTAGATTTAGAACAACTCTCTTACCCTCTCTCTTTTTGTATTTCTTTTTAACTCCTTGTTAGAGTAGGATTCCAAGCATCACCATGAAGCTAAATTAGATGATTGATGTGAGTTTTAGCTTGTTGTTTTGAGTGAGAATCCATTGTTCATTCACTTCCAGTAGTTTGAAACTCCATTTGTAGACCCAACTGCCCATGCTTTGTAAACCATAAAGGTTTTAATGTGATTACCAACAAAACACATCAACCAATTGAGATATTCCAAGCTTTGTCATGACCTAACACTCAAGAGATCTTGGGGTAGTAATTGGTAACTTGTTTGCAGATTTTTAATTTTCAAGAGAGGTAGCATACTTGTGTGTTGCCTATTTTAAGAAGGTGCAAAAACACCCATCAACAAGTTTATCCTTATTTCAACTAATTTCTATCACTCATAGTAGTTAAATAATGTTTCATTATTTAATTATTATACCCTACCTTTCGTCTATTTTTTAAATCCTATCCTAAGGTAATTAATCTAATTGATTTACCTATCTTAGAGTATGGTGTTCCAGTCATCTATTAAATTAAATTAAAACCTTTATTTATTTAATTTAATTCCCCAAAATCCCCTTTTTCCTCAAAATAAGAATCAAATTTTATCATTTAATTCTTATTTTTCTCTCACCTCATGTTCCATCCTCCATAATCTCCACTTGCCCTCTAATCATAATCCTAACCACTTACCTAATCATGTACCTAATCATTTGCACATTCCTAACCTGTGAATAGTTAAGGCTAATCCCCTTTCTATTTATTCTTAACCACCCTGTCCCTTCCCTTCATAACTCTTTCCATTTTTTGAAAGGAACCCACTTGGGTCTCCCTTTCCAAAATTATCTTAAAGAAATTTCAAATTATTTTATTCCCTGCCACCCCATGCCTATGGAATGTGAGTACAAGGAATGTTTTTATTTCAAGATGCTACTCATCCCCCAAGGTACTTCCCAAGAACCAATCTCCATCTCAAGTCACCATATTGTGCCACTTGGCACAATCTCATGGCTTGAGAGATCACATGCAATCCTAGACACTAATCCTCATTCTACAATCCTAGCCCTCCATTTACTTTTCCTGTCATACATATATTCCACACTTGGCCATTTCATCATATTGTGCAACCTTGAAAAATTAAGCATTGTTATGTCACAAAAATTCCATAAAAACTCATAAAAATCAATGATCTTGGGTAAATATACATAGGGGAGAGGGGCCCATAGTAGAGTAGGGTCCAATAGTGGGGATATAAGTAGTCCTCAATGGGCCCCATGATAGTAGATCACCTTAATATCCAATTGCAAAACACTTTTATCCATAAAATACACAAACTGACAAATCATGTGATGCCACATCAATGCACCAATAAAACATGACTTAGTGCACCACTATCGGTCTCACTTTTTTTTCTGGGCCCTTTTTGGATACCTGAACAAAAAACATGTTGATTTGGCATCATATTAATGATGTGATGTTGAAACAAAATATAGAAGCATGTGAGTTGCCAAATAAATTGCTCTACAAAATTGTGAGTGATTTGAAATTTTCACATAGGATTTTGAGAAATGTGAAGTTAGGGTGCTCCACTATGGGCCCCTCTCCCCTAATGATCGGTTTCAAATACTTTAGTTTCATTTAATTTCATGATAGTTTGACCTTTGTTTGTCTAATCTAAGTGTTGTTTGGATTTTATGTATTTATTCAATTTTATTACAATTTCATTCATGTTTCGCGGCACATTTCCTTGCACAAATTTCTTGCATGTTTGGTGGGACCCACTTCATGGGTCAACCTAATTGAATTTTTTAATTTTTAGTTGTTTTATGTTTCCAAGGTCCAGATGGATGAATGCATTGGAGTTTACATGAAAATTCTCTCTCGATGGGTGAATCCAAACATACAATGAAAAATGCACTAAGGAAGATACTTCACTAGTTATAAGGAAAATTTTTTATGCATATGGGTGAATACACACATACTTAATTGAAAATATTCTTGAATTAGTTGTAGATGTGGTCAAGTGAATGTGATATTTCATAGGTGAATCCAAAAATTTTGGGTGAAAGTAGTAAATATTAACCTCTAACACAAAAAGGTGAATACTTTTACATAGGGGTGAATGTAAATTGGTCTTGGATGAATGCATTAGGTATATTGCTAATTTTAATTGTAATACTTTCAATTTGATTTCTTACCATCTTATACCAACCCACTAACTTGGATTAATTTGTGATAATAAAAACATCATTTATGTAGCTATTGTTAGTTGAATATCAATGAAATCAAAATCCTAATGTTAGTTCTTGTAGATTCTCCACTAAAGACCTTTATTTACCACTAATTTAGGAAAACTTTGATTTTACTAAAGGGATAATTTACTTGTTTGTTGTGTTTGGGGTTTCTTGTTGACTTATGCTCTCCATTTGCATTGTACATTGATCTTTGGGATTAAAAAATCATGTGGTAATCCAATCCTTGTTGTGTTAGTCTAGTAGTGTTAGCCTACACATATGTTCTCTCCTTGTGCTTCATGCAAGCTTGAAGATAAAAAATTTCTTGTATTTCATTCCCCTTAGGAGGTCTACTTGGGAATTTCATCACCTGAAGGGATGACCTCAACCATATGAGCCAATAGGGTATATAAAGCCTGGGGGAGAATAAAATTTGTTTCCCAATCTAGACACGTTATGTCTAGTGAAGCTTTGATTCATGGGTGATATCGAGCTAAGAGTGCAATGTTGGTCCAAATGACTTAGCTAATATTCTCAACCCATACTTGTGATGAGATAGTGTTCATAGATGTGCCTTATGTATTATCCTGATATTTGAATGATGCATTAGATTGCTTATTTTAGATAGGAAACTTAATAAATTTTTCTCATTATTCAATATGGTGTGGGGGATGCATGATATACCTTCAAGTTACTCATTGTGTACCTTTGTGTATTGAGATAGATTCCACTAAGGCATCACCATCTGACCACCATTGATAAGAGGTCCTTCACCCTTATGGGTCGTGATCTCTAGTTATGTAGCCATCTAGCCATCGATAGATAGTTTTAGTGCTTGTAGTATAAGCCTGCATTGTCAAACCTAAATGAATAATCTATGTTTGTGAAATCTAGTAAGTCTTCTTGTGATAACTCGTACACATATTTAGTCCATTTGATGGTAATTTGTCTTATGCTACTTGATTGCCATATTTCGTCCTTTCTCCATCTTTTCCCAATCACCTTAGGGTGAATTCCCTATGCATCTAGGAAAATCCACCTTCACTTGTGCGAATGCATTTTGTACTTGGTAAAATATGTCTAGGTAGTCAGATATCCAATCTAGTCACAGTCATCATTGGGTGAATACACACTCTATTAGAAGAATCTACCTTGGTAAATCTTCAATCCAATCACAGACTTAGTCAAGTGAACCCACTTTGTACTAGGGAAAATTTAGTTATAGTTCAGAAAATCCACCCCACATTTCAAAATTTCCTTCATTTAACTTCATCAAAAATATCATCAAATCATAACTAGGAAAATATGCCTTCACTTGGGAAAATATGCCTTATTCTTGGGAAAATCTATTTATGGAAAATCTATAGCCAGCATGGGAGAATCTTCTCTAGTTTGGGTGAATTTGTTTCCATACAAATTCTAGAGAGTGAACCCTTCCAATCCCAAATAACTTGTGTTCTTCCAAGTTGAATACCACAAAATGGTATTTTTTTCAGCTCATATCTACCCCTTAGTGATTAATGTTTCCACCTCAACCATCTAATACATGTTCAAATAAATATCCTCTTAGGACAAGGGACATTGCTAAATGCATCTTATCATCACCTAAATGACCGCCCATAAAAAATATATCCTTTTGTAGACGTCCAATTTTGATCACTTCCATATGATCAAATGCGTCTCCTTGATTCATCCGGTTGCTCATCCCCTCTGACAATATTAATTAAAGCCATTTGTTTAATTAATATCTTGCATCTCGCACAAGGGTCCTAAAGTATTTAATTTGATACTTTACCCCTTTTTCTCCTCTAAATTAAATAAATATCCCCTTTTATTTAATTTAGTCATATTCCCCTTTTGAATTAAAATGCATTTTTAATTCATCTTTTCTCTCTCATGGTCACATCCTCCAACTTTTGCAAGTTGGTCCCTAATCCATTTTAATTACTTCATCTTCTTCTAATTAACTAGGGTTAACATGTGCACACCCTTAATCATCATCAAGGTCACATCCTCCATAATTTCCCACTTGCCTCTAATCAGTCATTAGCCTATCTAACTAAATACTTGCACAACCTTAATCATTTGATTAGCCTAACCTAATCCTCATCCTATTTATGGCACATGTCCTTGAGTCAACCTTATTAAAGGCTTTCTCCTTTTGGACAAGGCATCCCCCTTCCCCATGTGAATTTTTAATTCACCTTTTAATCCCCCAAGGCACCTAAAAGGAATTTTTAATTCCTTCACTTCTCCCCACATGTCCTTTACTTATTCTTTACTCTTTCTCCCATCCCCATGAGAATATTTGAGGAATTTTTAATTCCTCACATGTCCTCTCACCCACATGGGGACAAGGACCTCCTTTATGAGGAGATCTTGTCCAATCCCAAGGTACTTTGTACCCCCTCCATGTCATGTCCTTTTTCTTCCACCTCATGTACACTTCACCTTTTAGGGCTTCATCACATGCCACATGTCAAGATGTGAGGGCTTGTGAGTTCTCAACTCACCTTAGCCCTACATCTTGATATTTGGTGGATCAATCTCAACCGTCCATTTCCCCTAGGATTTCCCAAAAATCCTATAAATACCCCCTCTTTTCTCTCATTTTGGGGAGATCATTTTGTGTAGCCAAACTCTTGCAGTTTTATTTCTCAATCCACACTTAGCTTTTTTTATGTTTCCAAGCATCATGTGCATCTCATATCACACATCTTTCGTCATCTAAGGAGCATACACATTCAAGATCGAAGGGCCAACCAAAGGATCGACTCAACGCAAGGTATAAAGTTCTATTTCGTGGCTTTGTCTTGTTTTGTTTCCAACTTAGGCTAATCTCGAAGTGTAGGTTGTTTTAGTTGTTTATTTGTGCTCTTTAACTTGTTGCTTGTTTTCTAACACCTATTTCGACCTATCACATTTCTGGCACGCCCGGTGGGACCCACAAACGGGTCTTTTTCTTTCACGTTTGCTTTTTTTTGCATTTTTGCAGGTCCAGGTCGCAGTGGGCGGACTGTCCTCTTCGGTGTGGACTGGTCTGAGTGCGGAGGGGTGGCGGGCTGTCCTATAGTGGCGGACTGTCTTAGATGCGATGGCCGGGCTGTCGATTGATGGCGGGTCCTGTGCCCATTGGCGGGCCCGTCGTCAGTGGCGGACCTGTCTTGAATTCCCAGATGGCGGGCTTTGTCGGATCAGATGGCGGACCTGTCCTAATTCAGTGGCGGGCCTGTCCCAGTGCAGTGGCGGACCTGTCCTAATTCAGTGGCGGGCCTGTCCTAACAGAGTGGCGGACCTGTCTTACAGAAGGTAAATTTGTTTCTTTCAAGTTTTCCCGAATTGTGTTTTGGTAAAATAGGAACATAGCTTAATTAAAGGGGTGTCAATAGACCTTGCTTGGCGTGTTTGGGAAAGCTATTTGACGTATCCAATCCCCTTGCGCCATTTGGCGATCCTGGGTGACGAGAAATCGTAGCTTTCCAAGTCCTTTTTTGTCACCCTTTTTCAATTTCTTAGTGGGACCTGCTTGGGGATTTCATCACCCCAAGGGACGATTCCAACCACGTGTACCGGCGGGGTATATAAAAGGGGGAGAGCGAAAGCTGTACCTCAATCCAACCACGTTGTAATTGGCGAAGCGTCGGGATGACGTGAAGAGTTGGTCCGAGCCTTTAGTATCTCGCTAAGGTTCCCGACTCATGCTTGTAACGGGTTGGTGTTCACGGTTTGGGCCTCACGTACCGGGCGTATATCGAGGACTCCTTAGAAACCATGTGCATCCTAGAGTAGAAGACTTTGTTGACCATACCCCCTTCTACTAATCTTAGGGTTGTGCTGTTTGAACTATCTTTTTGTGCAAAAAACCAGTGATTATCAGTTCGGTCAAGTCTTTTTATGATTGCTACAATTTGGGTCCTTTGCCTTTGCCATCCATCGAAACATCAACCTTGAACTCATCTTTTGGCGGACTTGACCTTATCCTATAGCAAACTTGTCTTAGTCCATTGGCGGATTTGTCCCAATCCAGTTGCGGGCTTGTACTAGTGCATTGGCGGACCTGTCCCATTTCAGTGGCGGGCCTGTCTTAGTGCAGTGGCGGACCTGTCCCATTTCAGTGGTGGGCCTATCTTAGTGCAGTGGCGGACCTATCCCATTTCAGTGGCGGGCCTGTCTTAGTGCAGTGGCGGACCTGTCCCATTTCAGTGGCGGACCTGTCCTATTTCAGTGGCGGACCTGTCCTTTGATCACCCTATATCATCACTTTGCATGCATTATCCCTCTATTTTGACCATCGATACGATCATTTAGCATCCAAAATAAGCTTTTGAACGTCCATTTCGAGCCTCCATCCCTTCATTCTAAAGGTCATTTATTCCGAACACTCTTCTGCTTGTTTCAAGAGCCATACGTCTTCCCTAAGACGCTACCCATCCGTCCTAATTCCATTTTCATCTCCGATCCCCGTTATTCCATATAAACCTCGTTGGAGTTGCCATCCAAGTTGACCTAGGTATTTATCCCTAATCGCAATCATCATAGCTGGCTTAGGATCACTATCCGTCTTAAGTCAGTCATCCTTTTCGGCCCAATCAATCCGCTTCTATCTCAAGTTGGATTCGGTGTCGTTATCATACATCCACCTCTCAATCAATACCTAGTGTTACCAAGGATCC
>VDFB02271358.1:701392770-701427615 GCA_007258455.2 Sequoia sempervirens | reverse complement strand
CTTGCATCATCCCACTCATTACTATAATTGAGACCCTATGTTGATTTTGATGGTTGGATTATGATTGAGATAGGCTAAATTCTCAAGAAAAAGTGATATCAAAGTGAAACTATACCTCTAGCTCAAGTTGAAATAGCTTGAATGAGGGATGACTAACTTAGGATAGGAAAAGTTTCTAAAGAAGTATTATGATGGTGGTTGGATTTAAGATTTAGGTTCCCAATCATGAAATTAAAGGCTATATTTTGTATGGGCAATGATTTATCTAAAGATAAGATATATTTAGGGATGTCCCTCATCCTAAGAGGATGATGTTTTGAACATGTTTTAGATGGGTGAGGTGGAAAAATTTATATGTACAGGCTAGATATGAAGTAAAAAAATTAATTGTTTGCAGTGTTTGACTTGGAAGAACTCGGGCTATTTGAGATTGGAATGGTTCACTCTCTATAATTTGTATGGGAAACAGATTCAGCCAATCTAGAGAAGATTCTCCCATGCAAGTCATAGATTTACCCAAGAATAGGGTAAATTCGACCAAGTGAAGCTAGATTTTCCTAGTTATAATTTGGATAGATTTTGATGAAGTTACAAAGGAAAATTTGATGTGTGGGGTAGATTTTCCCAACTATAACCAGATTTACCCCAATATAGAGTGAGTTCACTTGATTAAGTATATGATTGGATTGATGACTTACCAAGGATAATTCACCCAATAGAGAGTGTATTCACCAAAAAATAGAGTCAATTCACCCAATGATTACTATGATTGGATTAGAGATCTAACTACATAGATAGATTTATCCAAGTATAGAATGGATTCATGCAAGTGAAGGCATATTTTTCCAAACATAGAGAAAATTCACTCCAAGGTGATTGGAAAAAGATAGAAAAAGGACTAAATACTAGAATCAAAAAGCACAAGACAAATTCCAACCAGATAGACTAAAGATGTGGGCGAGTGATCAAAAGGAGACATTCCAAATTGTGTAAACATAGATTAGTCAAGTGGTTTTGTAAATCAATGCAGGCTCACAATGCAAGTGCTAATACCATTTACTTATGGTTGGATAGCTAAATATCATGACCCATAAGGGTGAAGGACCTCTTACTGATGGTGGCCAAATGGAGATGCCTTATTAGAATATATCTTAGTGCATAAAGGTACATCATCAGTAACTTCAAGTTATGGTACACATCCCCTACACCACATTGATTAGTGAGAAAAAGATCTTAAGCTAGGCTAAAACAAGCAATCTAGTACATCCTCGAAATACCAATAAAATACATAAGGCATGTTGGTGAACGCTAGCCTATCAAAAGCATGGGTCAAGAATACCATCTATTCCATTCAAACTAGCCCTACACTCTTAGCTTGGTATCACCCAAGAATCAGAGCTTCACTAGACATAATGTGACTAGATTGGGATACAACTTTCATTCTTCCCCCTTTATATACCCTGTTGGTTCATGTGGTCGACATCATCCCTTGGGGTGTAGAAATACCCAAGAGTGCCTCCTAGCACTACTAGGATAACACAACAAGACTTGGATTATCACATATTTTTTTATCCCTAAGCTCACTATGCAATGTAACCTAAGAGAGCATGTGTTAATGAGGAACCCCAAACACAAAAAAAAATTAAATTGACCCTTTAGAAAAATAAAAGTGTTCATAAAAATTAGTGGTAAATAAATGTCTTTGGTGGTAAAGTTTGAGAACTAACATTAGGAGTTTGATTCCATCGATCTTTGACCAATAGTAGTTGCGTAGATGATGTTAGTATGATCACAAAGCAACCTAACTTAGTGGATTAGTATGAGGTGGTACAAAATCAAACCAAAATAAGTATAATTAAAATTAGCAATATGCCTAATGCATTCACCCAAGACAGATTTATATTTTCCCCTGTGTAAAAATATTCACATTGTTCTATCAAAGGTTAATATTTAATGCATTTTCCCAAAAAAATTAGATTCACCTATGAAATCTTGCATTTTCCCAAGTGCAACTATAGGTAATTTAGAAATGGATTTGGTTAAGTATGTGCATATTCACCCCTATGCATATCACATTCGAATTGTAATTGGTGAAGCATCCTCCTCAATGCATTTGTCTTTTTATGTTTGGATTCGCACATCTAGAGAGTGTGTTTTCCTAAACTATAACACATTCACCCATTCGGAACTTGGAACTATAAAATTGCTAAAAATGATTAAATTTGATAAGTTTGACCCATGATGTGGGTCTCACCAAGCATGCAAGAAATGCGTGCAAGTAAATTTGATTCAAAACATGAAAAAAATTGTAATAAAATCAAACAAATACAAAAATTACAAACAACACTCAAACTAGGCAAAGAGAGGTCAAACTATCATAAAATTCGATGAAACTAAATTATGTTGAACCCCTCCTTGTGTATATTTGTCTAGGATCATCAAATTTTATGTGTTCTCATATAATTTTGGCAACATAATAATGCTCAATTGCTCAAGGTTGCATGATATGATAAAATGGATGTGTGGAATATATGTATGAGAGGAAAAGGAAATGAAGGGATAGGGTTGTAGGATGAGGATCCATGGCTAGGATTGCATGAGTCTCTCAATCTATGATATTGCTCCAAGTTACACATTATGGTGGCTTGAGAGGGAGATTGGTACTTGGGAATTACCTAGGGGTGATCCCACAAAGCTAGTTTACAATTTCTGGGAGATTCTGATTTTTACTGAAATCACATATTTTTAGAAAATATAATGATTTAATCCTTAAAAAGTTCCATTTTAAGCATTCCAATTGAAGATGGTTTGATCAAACTATATTAGATCAAACCCTCTTTGATAGAACCCTACTAGTTTGAAGCCATACCTATAATGGAGTCTCCTTTACACCTATCAAAATGTTGATAAAAAACCACTTTTGATTTACGTTTTGGGGGATCAAATGAATTCATTTTAAAAAAAAATTGTAAGTATGTAGTCCTTAATATAAGCTTCCCAAAAAGTATAATTTTAAATAAATTTTATTTTATTATTATATTTATTTTTTATTTCTTGTGAATGTAGGTTTTTCACTGAAAATCAAGATGTATGTTCTACACATGTGGAAAAATACAAGATTATCAAATTTTTTTTGAAAAATATGAGTGCACTAGATATTGAAGTCATTGATCCAACAAAAAAAAAATTGAATTTCGATACATACAAAAAAAGTTATGCATTATATAGTCCACTATGTTTGAATTGTAATTGGTTTGACTTCAAAACTTGATTAAGGAAAAATATTCAATAAAACACTATTTAACTAAGTGGAAGCACTAGATATCAGAGTTACAAATCTAAATTCGAAAGAATTAGAATTTTATCCTTCATGGGAAAAAGTTGTGTTATACAGTGAGCATCACTCCTTAAAAATGTTGTTTTCTGAAAAAAAACTAGTTTTTGAAGGAGATGGAAAAAGAGGTGCAATCTAATTCCAAAACTTTTGAAAAAAAATATATTTAGAATTTACAGACAAAATTTCACAAAACTATAGTTTTCATCATCTTCAAATTCCTTACAATTTAGCCACTATAGGTGCCTGAAAGTGAAGATTTAGTTAGAAAAAATTAGTTCAGTGTCTAGTTTGGCCAAAAATTGTAAACCACTATTATGGGATCACCCCTTGGGGGATGGGGAGGATCTTTCCATAAAGGTATTCCTTGTCCTCACATTCCCAAGACATGGGGTGGAAGGGAAGAAAGGAATTTTAAATTAATGTAAAGTAATTTTGGAAAGGGAGACCCATGTGGGGGTCCCTTCCAAAAAGGAAAAGAGTTATGAGGGGAAGGGACAAGGTGAGTAGTAATAAATGGAAAGGGGATTATCCTTTAATCACAGGTTAGGAATTTTAAAATGATTAGGGAGGGGATTAGATAAGTGATTAGGATTAGTATTAGAGGGAAAGTGGAGATAATGGATGATGGGACATGAGGTGAGAGGAAAACAAGAATTAAATAATTAATTTTAATTCCTATTTTGAGAAAAAAGGGGATTTGGGGAATTAAATTAAATAAATAAAGGTATTTATTTAATTTACACTACAACAAAATAGGAAATTAGTGCCTAAAATAGCACCGAAATTTAGTGTATTTGAGTTCATGAATTGGAGACTTCTATCAGCAAAACTCAGTGTTAAACTACATGTTCACTTCAATGTCGGATTTTGCTTCATATTTTGCACCGACTTCAACGCTGATTTTAGCACCAAAAAAGTAAAGCAAGCAATAGCACCTCCTTTAGTGCCGAGAATAGTGTCAGGAATCGAGACTAATTTAATGTCAAAAATAGCACCTAAATTTGCACCCAATTTGGCTTCAAGTTTTGCTTCCATGTCTGCTCCCATTTTTGCCTCTAGTTTTGCTCCTAGTCATGCTTCCTATTTTGCTTCTTCTATGGCATCAAAAATAGCTTCTTTCTTGGCTTCCTAATTGATGTCAAGTTTTGCTTCCATTATGACATCTTTTGTTGCTTCCATTATGACATCCTTTGTTGCTTCTAGTTTGGCTTCTGGTTTTGCTTCTTGTGTTGCTTCCAAGTTTTCTTCCATTTTTGCTTCCAATTTTTTTTCCAATTTTGCTTCCATTTTTGCTTCTAGTTTTGCTTCCAATTTTGCTTCCAATTTTTCTTCCAGGTTTTCTTTCGGTTTTGCTTCCAATTTTGCTTCCATTTTTGTGTCTTTTGTTGCTTCTAATATGGCTTCTATTATTGCATCTTTTGTTGCTTTTAAAATTGCTTCCATTATTACTTCTTTGTTTGCTACCTGAATTACTTTTGTTTTTGCTTCCTAAATAACGCCAATTTTTGCTTCCAAGATTGCTTCTAGTTTGGCTTACATTGTTGCTTCATTTTTTGCTTCTAAAAAAGCTTCTTGTTTTGCTTCCATTTATTAATTTAATATTTTTTATTTCAATTTAATTAGTTAAATATATATCATGCCTCTTAAATAACTCATATGATTATAAAGTAAGTAATTTAATTATTTAACTCATATGATTAAATAACAAGATAATTATTATAACATGATCATCATCTATAATTAAAACAAGTGAGTCAAATAACTATAATTTAATTGAATTTGATAACATCCATCCTGAGAAGTAAATTAAAATCATCATACATAATAAATATCCATCCAAAAATCATCAACCACTTTCAATTTATATTGTGAATGCTTTGTCTAGACCTGCTCAAACATGGACAAACAAGCAAACATTAGTCCTTAAACAAGTGTAAACAAGCATTCCTTATGAAATTCATTTAGACACAACAACATGAAATCAAAGCAAAGTATCAAGTAATCTACTAAAAAAATCCTTTTCTAATGCTCAAACTAGCATCCCATAGGGGAATTGGTGCTTCTTTGATGTGGAAAGAAGCCCTTTCCCAATTCCGTGATAAGCTTGATGATAGATGTGTGATTCTTAATGCAAAATGTCAATAACCTAGCTATGGATGATGAATTTCATGCTAACTTTGGATGAAAGTGTGGATCAAATTGTGGATAATGAACTTGTGTCAACTTGTGGATCATAACCTTCATCAAAATTTGGATGATTGTGGATCCCCAAATCAATAGAGAATACCTCTATTTTTAATGAAGAAGGATTGAAGATTGAAGAATGGGGAGAATGTGGGATTAAAATTTGAACCAATCGCATTGTTCCACTTGTCAACATGCTAATGAAGGAGAGTGGAGCACATTATGAACAATGTGCATGTTTAATGCATGTAGGTGAAATTTGGATTTCAAGAGGTGGATTGTGTAGGGAGAGATGTAAGAGGAATTAATACCAAGGTGGCTCAAGGAGAGGACATGTAAGAGCCTTCAATGCAAAGGTGGAGGACAAACGACCTTTGGGAGGGAAAAGTCAAGCACGGGTGGAATATTCAAAAGAATATGCCATATTTGAATGAAAATAGGGTAATTTAAATCAAATAAATTGATTTACATGTGCAACTTACCCAAGGGTGGAGTCAAAAGCTAGAGGAATGGGGGATCAGTGTTAGGAGTTAATTAATTTAGGATTAACTAAGTTATTAGATGAAATTAGTTTGATTGTAACATTTAATTTAAATATTTTGAGTTTATTTAAATCAAATGAGAGGATATTGGAACATTAGTAATTTAATTAAATAAAATGATTTATTTAACTAAATGAAGAAAATTAGGATTTAATTAAATAAAGTTGATTTATTTAATTAAATGAAGAACATTAGGATTTAATTAAATAAAGTTGATTTATTTAATTAAATGAAGAAAATTAGGATTTAATTAAATAAATTTGATTTATTTAAGTAAAGGAAGAATATGATGAAATAATCTGATAAAGTGCATTATCTGATTTTAGCAGGAATTAAATTAATTAAATAAAGATTATTCAATTAATTAGTTAGTGTAGAAATGATTAAGGAAGAATCGGTGTTAGTGAATCAGAATCAAGTGCATGATGTCAATCAAGATATTTTGAGTGTCTACATTTTTCCCTTCTTTGAAACAATGTACTTACTACATTGGTTCAAAGAATAACACCAATGACATCAAAAATTCAAAAAAAAAAAATTGGATGTCCCATTGCTGCCCCAGCAAGAAGAATTACACTGGTATACTACCCCCTCGAGAGATCAGACAAAAATTTGGATTTTTGGGTGATTTTTCGAAAAAGACGACAAGCTGCCCTACGGGTCCATAAAGGCTCCAGGATGCTAAAAATATGCCAAAATGCAAAAAAAGGGACATGAAATGAGCTTTGGTTGGGAAGAAAAGGTGTTGGGGATGTAAAACCCTAGTTTGACGACTAAATCGAGGCAAAAAAACCCTAATTTTCATGCTTAAATAGGCTTGGAGGGGTCACTTTCCATTCATTTTTGCACTCACACTTTGAAAGTTCTAGCTTTTTAAGCTCTGACCCTCCAGCAGAATGGTGCAATGAGTGCTTCCCCAACACACTTCTGAGCAATTTTGTGTGTACCAGAGACTTCCAGGTGTAGAACCATCAATATGTGACGCAAACTCGACTTTGAAATTTGATTTTTTAGTGCATTTATTACGCTTCAAAGAGTCAAAGTCTCCAACATTGCTATATGGCGATGTGCAAACTACAAATCAGCAATGCTAATAGCTCAAACGTCGCCGCCAGTGTAAATGGTGATGCAATTCATGATTTGACTTTAGGGTTTCAATTTTGAAATAGACTAGTGTAAATGGCAATGCTTGGCTTGATTTGAGATTAGGGTTTTTTGGTCAATGGACGACACATGTGCCAATGGTGACGCTATGAGGGATTTAGCATTTTTAAAAGACTTCAGCATCACTATTTGGAGTTTTACAAATGGCAATGCTTTTTCAAATTACAATGCATTCATTGTTCTAGGGTCAAAAACTCCAAATGGGGTGAGATCTTTTTTACTAATTTTGACATCATGACTTTATGGGTGCAGGAGGTGATCCAACCTATGATTTCACATAAGAATCAACCCTCAGTCCTGTGCAAATTGGGTGATTTATCATAGTTACGATAGGAGCATCTAGGGGAGATCAGTCTTTGGTACATCGCATATGCGCCTGTTGTCCGAACCCACCTGGTGATAATGACCGCCTTGTGCGAGCCATGACACAATGAGACCTCATCTTTTCACCTTTTGAATGGCAAGGTGACCATGACCTTAGAGGATGTATGTCGGATCCTGTGGTTGCTGATACATGGTGATCGTGTGATCTATGATATAGATTTTGGCAGTGGTGCATGTTTTGAGGTCATGGAGGTAGAGGACCTTGTAATTGTCGAGGGCCAAATTGACTTGGAGTATTACAAAGGTCAGGTGCTAAATTTTAGGCTGATTGGTACTATTATTATATGCAGGTTAGTAGCTCCATATTGACAAGGCAGATACTTCAGTCTGGGATGGGGCTTGGCCTAGGAGAGGATGCTTTTCCAGAGGACCTTGTTTTCCTAGGGACCAGTGATGTAGGCTTCACTATACCACAATTTACATGATTTTGAATATTGCAATAGTTGAGTGATTGGTACCAGAGTGACACCACTGCATATCTGGGCCTGGTAGCATATTGTCGTACTCTGACTAATTGTTACTTTGGTTGACACAGAGCCTAATGATCTAGCAATTTGGAGATACAGGGGTGGGATCACTTTGAGACATACAAGATAGCTAGGTTTACCTTACTGGAATTGTGTTTTAGATGAGATGAAAGTGTTATGCTTTTGCCCCTAGTTATAGATGCCTACATGGTACGATAATGTACAATAGCTATTTTATGCTCAACAAACCTAACTGATGCAGGGGAGGGAGCATACAATTATAGAGTGTTATCTCCCAAACAGGGTGGCATGACAGTTTGGGGAGGTTCAAGATCGGTTAGATGATTAGTATACAACCATCTTTGCTAGATCATCCTAAGAGACTTCATGGGGACAGACAATTCTAGATTATGATGTAGTTGATTGCTTTCAACAGTTGGTTGCTAGGCCATAGGCCTATGCTCAGGAGTTGACAAATCTAGGTACAACACATGTATACAATGATTGGTTTACACCTTTGCTTTTGCTGATAGATCCAAGAGTGACACTTCCATGGGGGAGACCTCGAGGAAGGAGTGCTCAGAGAGCACATGTAGGATAGGTTCTTAAAGCACCACCTCGAGATGGGCAGCCTCCAAAACATTCAGATCAACAACCAGACCAATAACCGGATCAACAACCACATTAGCCACAACAACCCGGGGATCCATCAGATTCCTAGATTTATTAGTTGCAGGGATAGGTACAAGGATTATAGGCATAGCTACAGGTTTTTATGATAGAGAGATATTAGGCCAGGCAATAGGTCCAGGCCCTTACTACCAAGAGGGATCATGAGCGCTAATAGAGGTAGGTCACAAAGCTTTAGCTAGCTCAGGTGGTCAACTACATACAGTAGCTAGAGAGCATGGTTTCCACATCTCAAGGTAGGATCATGCCAGCACAGATATATCGTGATGCTATCCAGGAGGTAGAGTATTATATATTTCATTATCGACAGGTTGTACCTGTGACTCTTTGATAGCCAGATTACTCCCAGTAGATAGGGTTTCGGAAAGAAGATGATCAGCCAAAGAGGCATTCAGGTGAGGGGAGCAACCACTAGGGCTAGTAGTTGCGTACAATTTTTGATCATCACTCGATTTTCTTTGAGATAGTCTCATAGGCTCTATTTTTTATAACCCTGTGGGTATTGTATCCTGATTGATATACATACACTTAAGTCAAATTTGTACCATGATAGTGATGATTTTTTATATAGATATGATTGATTTATGATGTGATGTGTTCACTTTATTTATGCCCTATGGATGGATGCATTTGATGTTCTATGTATATGCAATGTGATTATATATGATGTTTACAATTTTTATTTTATGGATGATCATGCAGATGTTCATGGATGTTATGGATGTATTTCTTTTTTGTATTATTTCTATGCACTTTTATGGTGATGATGTTTGCAGTATGGATGTGTGGATGCAAAATGATTCTAAGATTCTTAAACTAACAGATCTATATTATGCCTCAAATGATAATGCAAAATGGATGATGTGATACATTATGATTATGAGATGTTATGATATGTTATTATATGCTCTTTCTCTTTTCCAATATCCTTTCTATGATGCATGTATGGATGATGTGATGATGTCTATATGATTATGCAATGGATGCAAATGTATGGTTTATGAGATGCTTAGAATAACCAATCTATAATATGCAATGTATGTGAGATGTTTGATGTTTCCTATTATGTATGATATGAATGATATGCAGTATGCTGACAGTTTGTGGATATAGGATGGATGCATTGGTGATGTTTGGTTGACTGTCATAATACCATGTTAGCACAGTGAAAAGAAAGAAGAAATGAGATGATGAAAAGAGTATCCAACAAGTCCATGATCTGTGGATACTTTATTAGAAATAATGATGAGAGATTGATGATGTTTCACTTATCATAGATTGGTATTTTAAAAGAGCTTACTTACGTTATGTTTGATAACACACATAGATACAATGCATCAAGGTATAAAGAACCAGGATGGCATTGTACTTAGTGCAATGGAATTTGACTTGACAATTAGATAGGAGTATCCTTGTTCAAACCTGGCATAAGAAACCTTATTTAGAATGTAGTTCAAATATTTTAAATGTCTCAGACCAAAACATAGAAAGGAAATCCTTCCTATGCAGTCAACAAGACACTTAAAACACCCTACCTACGAACCAAACAAAACACACATGACCAAAGTTATATTATAAGAATATCCAACAAGCATGGCAGACAAAAGATAATGATCAATGCCCCATTCTCTAAATCATTTTGATTAGACATCATTGAGAGGTCATTGGAATGGGCGCAATAGGATAAATCAACAAGACAAAGATCAAGTAAACAAACAAGCCAATGTTCTTCATACCTCTAGCAAAGACTAAACTATAGTGATGTTTGATGTTGATGTCTATTGTAGGAAGGATGCATCCTAGGACACGATTTTATCAGATGATTTCAAGACTAGCAAGATGATGGGCTATTGATATGAAGAGTTGACCAACTTTTTTACCTACTGACCTAGACTTGAGACCTTGACGATTGAGTTTTTACTTGTAACCTAGTAGACTTGTTTCTGATTGTGTCATCAAAGGTTGGAGGTGACGATTACTTATTATGAGTGGATGTTTATTGCAGATGAATAAAAAATGAGATGGATGGATTTTTTTCAAATATATGGATGTTTTTGATGTTTTGAAATTTTTTGAGGTTGTTTTTGGTATTTTCAAGATGTTTTACATATGTTTTGATTTTCTACTTTTCCAATTTTTTTGTGGTTTCTGAGATTTTGACCAAGAATCTAACCTAAATACCTATCCTAGGGGCCTCATGCTTTGATCAATAGATTATCCTTCCCTACGTTATACATGCAAAGACCACGTAGTTTGACTCACATGAACTTGTTTATTTGATGAGAAAAGAACAAATGCAGATTGTCAATTTATTATGACAGGCTCATAAAGGACTGACCTAGGGTGTCTTGTGGGCACATTGATGATGGCCTTTCCTAATTTCAAAGCTCAAAGACTTGTAGTTTGACTAACGACTCTATTTTTTTACTTTTTCTAATTTTTGACCTATTTTTGGATTTTTGACATATTTTGAATGTTTTTGGATTTCTTGATTTTATGAATATTTTTGGAATTTTTTATTTTAAGGAAGACTTCAATAATATACACATATCCAATCCAATGTAGGTATAAGAACGTGCCCCCAACATGGTGCAATAGACTACTCTAATATAGGTAGGACAAAATGACCTTAGGAATGTTCCAAGTAGTACTAGGAGGGAACATGATATAAACAAAGGATCAAGCTATGATGCGGATGTGGATGGGTATCAGAAGGATTAATGGAATGCGATGGATGAATGATGCAGAAAAAGCCATAGAGATTGTGGTGGATGGAAAGTGCTTATTTACATGAGGTGCCTTTTTTCCAGGTTTTCACCAAGGTACTTGCCCAAAGCACCCCCAAAGTGGTTTTCACTAGAGGATGTTTTTTTTCTTTACTTTTTTCAATCCTTTTTCTAATTTTTTTGGATTTTTTTTTTTTTGTATTTTTTGGATTTATACCCTACAAGTTTAGGCATAAAACTTTGTGAGATGGGAGTTGTAGATGGGCTCCTACAAAGGTTCACCTTCTGGTGTTGATAACTGATATGCTCCTAATTTATAACTTATCATGACAATGAAGGGACCCAACCAGTTGGGTTCAAATTTTCCCTTGTATGGATTTGGTACATTCTTTTGATTCTCCTTCAATACAAGCTCTTTGACTTGAAAGGTCTGACTCCTAGTCTTCTTGGCGTAGCTTCACTTGAGACAGTTATGGTAGACTTGTAGGTGATTCAAGGCATCCATGCATCGCTCATCCAGTAGTTCTAATTTTTTCAACCATGACACCTGATATTATTCATCAATGATGAAATTCTACAATGATATTGTTAAGGATGGGAGCTCGATATCAATAGGAAGGATGGATTCTAATCCGTAGACCAAGAAGAAAGGGGTTGCACCTTTAGGTGTGTGGATACTCATTTGGTAGGCCCAGGGGGCAAGATTTAACTGTAGGTGTCAGTCACGACTAGCTTCATTAACTATTTTCTTTAGGATTTTCAAGATGGTTTTATTTGTAGCCTCAGATTGACCATTACCTTGGGGTTAATATGGGATGGAGAAGCGATGTTGGATATTGAACTTTTGGTATAGGTCTTGAACATCCTAATTTTTGAAAGGTGTCCCATTATCTGAGATAATAGTTTGAGGGACGTTGTAGCAGAAAATAAGGTAGTTCAGGATGAACTTGGATATCTTCTTTCCTATGATATAGGTCATTGGGATGGCCTCTACCCACTTCGTGAAGTACTCTGTGGCGATGATAATGAACTTGTGTCCATTGGATGAGGTGGGTGTGATTTTTCCAATGAGATTGATCCCCCATTGTGAAAAGGGCCAAGGTGTTATGATTGATTGGAGCTCTTGAGCTGGTGCATGGATGAGGTCCCCATGTTGTTGACATTGCAAAAAATTTCAGACATAATCGTGAGCTTCCTTCTCCATTGTAGGATAATAATACCCAGTCCTCGACAGTTTCTTAGCCAAGGTCATATCACTTGAATGTGACCCACAAATGCTATTGTGTACCTTAGTTAAAGCAGTCAAAGCTTCCTCAAGATTAAGGCATCGTAATAGGATTCCCTCAATACTCCTATGGTATAGGGTGTCTCCTAAGATGCAAAATAGGATGACTTCTTGACAAATGTTCTTTTAAGGTTCAAGGTGATATCAACGGGGAGGACTCCTATTCTCAAGTAGTTGTATATGTCATTATACCAAGGGCCACTGGGACCAATGATTTCACACACGAATTCAAACTCGCTTACCTCCAAAGTTGGTACAAGAAGCTTCTCTACAAGGAATTCTTGCTTAGGGACATTATGTGGGATATCCAGTAGCAATCTAATTGTTGCCATAGCATCTGCTTCTCTGTTGTTTTCCCTTGGTATTTTCTCAAACGTGATGTCAATGAAGAATTCTTTTTGGCTTTCCACTATTTTCTTGTATGGGGTCAATTTTTCATCCTTCGCTTAGTATTCATCATTGACCTAGTCGATGATTAGCTGCAAGTCTCCATAGACCTTGAGTGCCATGATCTACCATTTTATTGTTATTCTGGTTCCTATGACAAGAGCCTCATACTCTACAATATTTTTTGTGCAAGGAAAAGATAGCTTATATGACTTGGGTATGCAATATCCTTGTGGTGTAATGAAGAAGACTCCAACTCCTGACCCATGTTGTGTGTAAGATTCATCAAAATATACTTTCTAGTGATCTTCTTTGCTTATGTTAAAGATGGACTCATTAGGGAACTCTGATATCAATGGGTTTTCTGAATACATTGGTGCCTCTGCTAATTGGTCTGCAATTACTTGTCCTTTAATGGCCTTTCATTCTACATACTCAATGTCGTGTTCTATCAGGATCATGACTCATTTAGTTGTTCACCCTATGAGCATTGCTTTAGAAAGAAGATAATTGAGAGGATCTATCTTGGCAATGAGTTTTATCTAATGTTCCAACATATAGTGTCTAAATTTTTGTGTGGCGAACATGACTACTAAGCAAGCCTTCTCAATGGATGTATAATTCAACTCATGTCCTACCATGGTTCTACTAATGTAGTAAATAGATCTCTCTTTCCCATTTTCATCATGTTGTGCTAAGAGAGCACCAAGGGTTGTTGTTGTTGTTGATATATATAGGATCAAGGGCTTGTTTGAAATCGGTGGCATGAGAACTAGTAGTGTGAGAAAGTACTCCTTGATTTTATTGAAAGCTCGATCACATTTCTTGTCCCATTTGTATGCTACCCCCTTGTGGAGTAGATGAGAGTATGGGATAGCCTTATCTACTAATTGTGCTATAAACCAGTGAATTGATTAGAGTCTTCCCTGCAAACCCCTTAACTACTTCAATGTTCTTGGTGCCTCCATCTTGAGAATTGCTTTGAATTTGGCGGGGGCCTATCTCAATTCCCCTCATAGACACAATGTACCCTAGGAGCATGCTTGATTGTACACCAAAGACAATTTTTTGGATTGAGCATAACCTTGTATTCGTCTAGCCTATCAAAGATGGAACTTAGTGCCTCTTTGTGATCTTGATGCTTCTTTGATTTGGCCAATATGTCATCCACATAGTCTTCCATAGTTTTTTGAATCGTGTCATGGAAGATTAGCATCATAGCTCTTTGGTAGGTAGCTCATATTTTTCAACCCAAATGGCATCATGTTCCAGTAATAGGTCCCCCATGGACAGGTGAAAGCTATTTTTTATTAATCATCTTTGGCTATAATGATCTAATTGTACCCTAAGAACCTATCCATTAATGACAACATTTCATGTAATGTTGTCATAACCAAAATCATGTCAATATTGGGAAGAGGGAAGTCATCCTTGGGGCATGCCTTGTTTAGGTCCCTAAAGTCAGTGTAGATGCGGATGCCCCTAGTGGGTTTAGTGACTGGTACCGGGTTTGAAACCCATTCTGGATAATCAATCGGCCATATGAATCGGGCATCAAGGATATTTTGTAATTCAAGTTTGACCAGTAATGCTATTTGTGGATGCATCTTTCTCAATTTTTGTTTTACTAGTTTTTCTTTTGGATAGATGGCTAGGTGGTGAACCACAACTTCTGGATCAATACTAGGCATGTCGACATAGGTCCATGCAAAGTTTACCTTTCTTTCCCTCAAAAATGTAGCTAAAAGTTCTTGTTCTTCTATCAATAGTGATTCTGCATAGAATGTGATATGTGGTGTTTCCTCGGTCCCTAGATTGACTGGATTACAATTTTTTGCCAAGACTGTTGACTTCTCCTGATGAATAGTACTAAGGGGAACATTGAATCCCTCATCCTCTACCACCTCAAAGAGGTTTTCACAATTGGATACATCCTTTTATTTTACTATTTTCAAGTCAGAGAGTGTCACAATGTGGTTTTCACTCAAAGACCTAGATATTATTCTTAAATTTCACTTTTGTGATTGAGGGATTCAATCATTTCCCCATAATATGCATGTGTTTCCAGCTCAATGTTGAACCCAACTTTTGTGATCTCTACATGGTAGAATATCTCGTAATCCCATGAATTCTGAGAGACCCTCATCATTTTTGAATATGTCCAAAATTGGTGGTCCTCGTTGGTCATAGTTGATGAGTTGGGGATAGACTAAATTTATCTCATGGGTTTGGTTGTTCAACTCAAAATATAAGGTACTAATCATGAAGAGGGAGGAATATTCAAATAAAATGGGTAGATCAATTATTGGGTCCTCATCACACACACCGATTATATCAGAGGCATAGTTTTCTAAGGGAAAACCTATGGATACCGGTAACTGAGGATGATCTTTGACTTTTCTAACCAGGGTACCTTTGCCAAGTATGGTTATTTTTCAGAGGGGTACATCCAAGGCCAAGATTTCTTATACACTTCTCAGGAATGATAGGATCTAGAAGACCATCATCATTTTTTTAGAGTTTCATGTTTTTGTTGTAGCCCATTCCAAGCATCATCTATAGTCTTTTGTTGTCATCATCGATGGGAAGATTAGGCATGGGCCTTTCATCTTGGTATAGCATACTTGATATGTCCTTTTCATCTATCACTTCTTAGCTTAGGCCCCCCCAGCACTTGAATCTGGAAGGGTCTACTTTTAAGGTTTGAGATGAGGTGTTATTTAGATGTGGTTGCCCATGAGATCTAGGAGGTTGAGGTAACTCTCCTATTACAAAGGCGCTCAATTTCATTTTGTAATCTCTAGACCCATTGTCTTGGATAATGACTTTGATATCAAAGATGTCAAGAGTGGTGGGTGTCTTTGTTTCAGAAGTGGATCCTAAGGTAAAGGGGTCTACATATGGAGTCATAGGGCCTTAATCATTCTTTGGGACTTGAGGGATCTTGTAGTACTTGGCTTCCAGATTCTTGCAATAATAAAATGACTCAAGATCATCATGGATTGTGACCTCCTGATTTTGATAGGGAAACTTGACACATTGATGGAAGGTAGATGAGACAACTTGCATTCCATGGATCCATGGATGCCCCAGGAGGATATTGTAAGGTAGTTCTAGATCAAGTAATTGGCATGTAGTTTCCATGATGGTTGGACCTACTTGAATAGGGAGTTGAATAGTGCCTTGAGACACTCTTTCTTGATCATCATATGCCCTGATTGTAATACCTTTACCTTTTTCAATGACATCCTTAGAGAATCCCAGATTCTTTATTAGCTTGAGGGTACAAATATTCAGACCTACACCCCCATCCACCAAGACTCTTTTGACTTTATTTTTATGGACCAAGACCTCAAGATGGAGTGTGTAGTTATGAGATGGTTGAGTTGGGAGGTGATGTTCAGAGAATCTTAGGAGATGTGTCCAACCATAGCTTGGAACTGGTCTGCATCAAGATCCATGGGAACGGAGGATGTGGCTAAAGCTTCTTCTAGGATCTTCCTATGTGCAGGTGACATTTTTAGCAACTCCATGATGGAGATCTAGGCAGAGGTTCTTTTTAGCTAGTCCAAGACATTATAACCATTAGGAACATATTTCGGATTAGATGCCAGTGCCTTGGGTGGTCGTGATGGTCCAGGAATGGTAACTCTACCACCATGTGTGGTGACTCCACAGTTGGCTCTAGCTCCTTTGATGTTGAAAATAGTGACCCATTCATTTGAGGATGCAACAACATGATCGTAAACATGGTTTACATTTTTATACTTTACCTTTCCATTGTTGCTCCTTTTATTGTGATTTGGCATTGGATTCGTGTATATCTTAAGGTCTTGATTTCCTGCAGGTTGTTCAATGTTTATGGTTCTGTCATTGATAAGGTCTTGGATTAAATTTTTCAGTCTCATGCAACTGGCCATCGTGTGCCCCTTGATTTTATTAAAAATTGCAAAGGTTGTTTTTTATATACCATGGTGGTTTCACTTGGGGCTCTTGATTACTCTCATAAATGGGGATTTTAATGAGATTCTCCTATACCATTTTTTTCATGATAGATTTGATTGATTCCCCAAGGGGTGTATATTTTCATTTGGGGGGATACTTGTTCCATGAGGGTGGTCCCCCTTGATTATTCAAATTAATGACCACTTGATTGTTGGGTTGTTGTGATACTGCATTGACTTGTGTGTTTTTTCAATTATTGGCTTGCGGTTGTTGATATGATTGTGTGTTTTTTCTTGGAGCACTGATAATAAATTTGGCATCAACTACACCATCGTTAGTAATATTTATTTATTTTTTCCCATGTGCGAGGTTTTCATTATAACTGGTTGATGGATGATTGTCTTGATAAGTAGGTGTCCCCCCTTGTGTGATAAGGGATCTTTCAATGTTGAGTTCCTTGGGAATCAACTGGTCGTATGTGGTGATGCATTGAATTTTTAGATGGAAGGACAAGGTTCCTTTGAGATTAGCGATGATAGTACAATTTTTTTGTTCTTCTAGCATAGTTCACTTACTTTTGTTTTCCTTGGATTGCCATTGTTATAAGAAGGATGTGAATGTTTCCTCGTTGGCTTGTTTAAGAGCGTATAGTTCTTCTAGACTAAACGCCCATGCCTATGTTGAATGAATAGTTTTGTATGAACATGTCCACAATTTCTTGGAACTTTTTTTATTATGGGAGGAAGACAAGAGAACCACTCCATTGCTGGTCTAGCCAAACTTTGAGGGAATAGTCACATTAGATAAGTGTTGTTGTATGCAACTTCCATACAATGAACATGAAATTCCCTGATGTGATCTTTAGGGTTACCAATCCCACAATATTTGTCAAATTTAGGTATCTCGAACCCTTTTAGGAATGGAACCATCACAATACTTCTGTCAAAAGGATAAGGGCAGAAATTTCCTTGGGGTTTTTTTGTTTTTCTAGATTGTAGGTCTATAATTTTTTGTGAGAGAAATTTGATTTTTGTAGACATATCGTTTTGCAGATTGGGTGGTGGGATGAATGATTTTTTAGGGGGTTTGATTGTTTGAGTGGTAGGTGGGGTGTTTTTCATGTTTTTGGGAGGTTTTTGCACATTGTTTTGTGCCACCAATGCTTGTTGTTATGCTTGAAATTTTTGTTGTGAAAACAACGCTTGTTGTTGGTCTTGCTACTATTGTGCCAACAATGCTTATTGTTGGGCTAGTTGTTGAGTTTCTTCTTATTGCGCTTGGTATTGTTGTAAAGCTTGTTAATAGGCTTGTTGCTGAACTCCTTGTTGTGCTTGATATTGTGCTTGTGCTTGAGCTTGTTGGGCTTGATACTAAGCTTGTGCTAGAGCTTGAGCTTGTTGGGTCACCTGGGAGGCTCGTGTAGCTTGTGTGGCTTGTGCTTGTTGAGTAGCTTGTTGTGCAACTTGTGTGGCTTGTTGTTGTTACAATAAACCTTGAGCTTGCACTTGATCAACTTGTTGTGCTTGTTGTGCCTGTGCTTTTTGATCAGCTTACTATGCAGCTTACATGGCTTGTTGAGCTTGAAATTGTTGGAATGCTTTCTAATAGGCTTGTTAGGCAACTTTCAGTGTGATATTGTATTGATTTTCCATGATTGGTTTCAATGGTGGAGGTGGACAATTTGGAATTGTGTGAGATGTTTTGATGGGAATTTTTTTAGGTGGTTGTTGGGGTGTTGTTGGATTGATGATAGGGGGTTGTGTGATAGATGGTGTGGTTGTTATGCTAGGTCCTTGGGAGACCACATTTATATATGGTGCAACGATTGATTGTGTTGTTTGGATTGGTTTCGTCTGGTGTTGCGATATCGGTGGCATGATCAGAGGATTTGGTATGTTGATTTGATTAATGACTGGAGAATTACTTTGATTTGGCTGGTTGAGGATTGGTAAAGGGGGTTGCCCTAAACCAAGGATTGATGTGGATGCTAATGGTAGAGGGGGAAATTGTGGGAAGATGGGTGGTGTGTTTCCTTGAGAAAGTGATGATGAGGGATCAAATATTCCCCTTGACCAAATAGTCCCCCTTGTCCTTGTGAATTCATGGGGAGAGAGACTCATGTGTCGAGAGAATATTTCGGTGATGCGATAAAATTGGATAGATTGTTGGTGTCATGAAAGACAAGTGGAACGTATGGATGTTTTGGGTTTTGAGGAACGGTATTTGGTTGACCCAATATGGTGTTTGCATCCAATTCTTGGTTGTTTACAATAGGATGTGTTTGAAGAGCATGAATCAATGAACTCCCCTTGGTAACCATGGGTTGACTTGGAGCATGAGATGAGGCTAGTTGTGGGATGGGTTGGATGAGGTTTTGGAAGGAAGGTGTGAATGATACTAGTGACATAATCCCAAGAGGTTTCTCCACAATACTACTTACATCATAATCAAAAGGGATTTTAGCCCCTTCCCTTGCCAATTCTAACATGTATTGTGAAGGATTAAGCCTCATCATTGTGTTGAAAATTTTGTGATTTTTGAGGTTTTGGACCATTTCCATGATTTCATATTGAGTCATTCCTAGGAAATTGTTGATGATATCCTCCACTTGGAAACCTCCCTCTTGAAGATCTTGTGGTAGTTAAGGAAGGTTGAGTGGGGGATTTCTAGATCTGATGGGGTTAATTCCAGGTGTAGTTTGACTCAAGTCACTTGAAGTGGATGTTTCTTTGTTTGTTTCCATGTTCTTCTTGTGTTGAGATCTTGTTTGGACCATAAAATAAGGATCAACTTTCAGGAATATGGGAGGTAAACCTATAACTCCTTAGGTTGGTCCAAACTTTAGGTACAAAAAATAAAATCTAAGATGTTAAGGATCAAAGGATGGTGATGAGATAAATGAAAGATGGATGGTATGAATGATTGAACTCTTAAGAAACCTTGAAGGAGAGACTAGACTTTAGGACTTTGGATTTTGGATTTGATTTGGATTTTGGATAATGAACTTATAAACCCCAAGATGTTGGATGTTATCTTGGGATAAACTTTCCCACAAGGTGATAATTTAACTAAGTGTATGAAGAAGGATGCATCCACACACACTTATTCAAACAAGATGATTTTTATTTTGATTAGAAGGATTTTCCTGAATCCTAGCATGAAGGATTTTTTCCAAGATTCTAAGAGTTGTTTGTGAGATGGGTTTTGATTGATGTTTTGAGGATGGATGAAAGTGTTGATTTTGATCCTAGGTGAACCTAGAGAGACTTTTGTTTACAAGACCTAGGTATTAAAGGACATTTTATACTTCCAAAAAAATTTTAACCCTACAGAGTGATATACTCAAAACGTTAGAAGAGAGCTAGATTTTGACAATAATAGAATGAGTACAAGTTTGGGTTGTCCTTTGATGCACATTTTTAAAAGTTATAGATCAATATTTCTCTAACTTGATAAAGCATAGACTGACGTTTCTTGAGATTTCTTGGACTAAGATGTTTTTGATGATTGATGAACTTTAGTTTTGGAACTTTGATCTTGTGGGAAATCATTTGAACAAACACATGTGTGGGGTTCAATTTTTATTTTATCTTTTCTCAATGATTTATTTTTACCACAAACACTTTCTTGCTTAACTTTTCAACTAAATGTTTATGTCTCAATTTCTTTCCATCCCACAAGGTCCATTATGTGGGAATCAAGAGAATCAAGGCAATAGTTCCCTAATGTTGAATTTAGAGAGAGAAAATTGAGATATAGGTCCAAATACTTATAAGTCTCTAAAGATAGAATCCCTAGGGACAAGCAATAATACTTGGAATTTTCAAAGGTATTTTCTTCTTCTAAAGGTTTGAAATTTGATGACCTTGTTAAATGTTTGTTTCCAAGCTTTTGGATCCAAGCAATGTGTTTAATTGACTCAAGAATTATACAACCCTAGGATGGAAAATAAAATATTTGTTGAATTCCCACTTGGATTTCTCCAGCTACACTTATTTAGAGCGGATGATTAGAAGCTTGACCACACTAGCTCCCCTCCACAACACTCACTTCTATGGTTTAGCCAAGCTTCAGTTCTCATGAATCTCCCATGATGAACTTTTCATCTCTACAAAGAATCACAAATATGTGGGACAACTCTGGAGGTTCAACTTCCTGATGCAACAAATACTGAGATTTTTGGCTACTACACAAGGGTTCATAATAAGGGAATCTGATTCAAAGGGCACAATGATAAACTCCTTCAAGAGGTCTCCCAACCCTTAGAACAAGGTCATTACTCATCATAAAGATACTAGGGGAGAGCTATCATGCATCACTTAGTTGATTGCAAACTTTCCTTGCAACCACACATTTGTATAGTGGTTTAGAAGAGCCTGGCTTATGCTCGTTACTGCTTGGGTCATTCCCTTGGGTGAGTAATTTTTCCCACCGATGTAGGCCCTCTAAAGGTGAACAAAAGAAAGTAAGTACATCTATAGTTTGATCAAACCTTGTTTGTGTGAACAAGGAGAAAAAAAATGCAATGCCTTTTCCCACATTAGCAAGCTTTGTTCAATTTTAAAAACCCAATTTTGAAATGTGAAGGCAATATTTTAGACAACCTAATATCACTAAAATGCTCTTGATTCTCAAGATCACCCTGAAGCACGAGAGAAGTGCATACGCATTTGAATGATATTATTTTGTAAAGAAGATTGCAAAACAAGACAAGCACAAATTCATTTTTTTAGTCCTCAAAACAATGACGGATTCTTTTTACAGCATCAAAACCAAGTGTTTGAAGTTGTTCAATTTTTAAGACCCAAAATCAAATCTAGTGAGTTTCTAAGGTTCATTTAACCCTTTGTGTGTTCATTTTAAAGACCAAAATAAATGTAGTTAAGTTCTAAAGCTAAAGATAACAAGATCCTAAAGATTGGGTTATAGGTGTCCCCAAAGTGTTTAAAAATACTTGTTACAATCATGAAATAGTGCCATAAGAGACCTTCTCCTTGTTTCCTCCTTTTCTTTCTTGATCACCTCAACCTACAAAAGTTGGTTAGTCTACAAAAAATAGAGCCACAAAATGGGTCAATGGTCCAAGGATATCAAAACAAAAAAGCACATGTTAAAATAAATTTGAAAATTGACCCTTTACCCCAACTTAGCGTCACAATCCACAAAGGCATCACTATTTGAAGCCTTCAACGTCACTCTATGGAAATCAACATTGCTCTATGGAAAAAATAGAGACTGCATTTGTGTTAGTATTTTCCCCAACGTCGTCCTTTATAATTTGGTCAGTCATCGTCAAAACGGTCCACCTAGCATCATGATTTGATCACAGGGTCAGTGTCGCTATATAGTGACGCTGAAATGATTGCATCATTGTTTGTCTGCCTAGCATCGTTGTGCCCTGGGAAAAACAAAAAAGAGAAAAACAGCGTAATTGACCAAAAAATGTGTTAAGGTTGAGATTTATGCCATCCTTCTAGCACCAAAATGTGAATGTTTTGTCTAGACCTGCTCAAACATTGACAAACAAGCAAACATTAGTCCTTAAACAAGTGTAAACAAGTAGTCCCTATCAAATTCATTCAAACACAGGAACATGAAACACAAGCAAAATATCAAGTAATCTACTAAATAAATCCTACTCTAATGCTCAAACCAACATCCCATAGGGAAATTGGTGCTTCTTTGATGTGGAAAGAAGCCCTTTCCCAATTCCTTGATAAGCTTGATGATAGATGTGTGATTCTTGATGCAAAATTCCAATAACCTAGCTATGGATGATGAATTATATGCTAACTTTGGATGAAAGTGTGGATCAAATTGTGGATAATGAACTTGTATCAACTTGTGGATAATAACCTTGCATCAAAATTTGGATGATTGTGGATCCCCAAATCAATAGAGAAGGCCTCTATTTATAATGAAGAAGGATTGAAGATTGAAGAATGGGGAGAATGTGGGATTAGAATTTGAACTAATGGCATTGTGCTACTTGTCAACATGCTAATGAAGGAGAGTGGAGCACATTTTGAACAATGTGCATGTTTAATGCATGTAGGTGAAATTTGAATTTCAAGAGGTGGCTTCTGCAAGGAGAGATGTAAGAGGAATTAATGCCAAGGTGGCTCAAGGAGAGGACATGTAAGAGCCTTCAATGCAAAGGTAGAGGACAAAAATTCCTTTGGGAGGGAAAAGTCAAGTGGGCGGAATATTCAAAAGAATGTCATATTTGAATGAAAATAGGGTAATTTAAATCAAATAAATTGATTTACATGTGCAACTTGACCAAGGTTGACTTACCCAAGGGTGGAGTCAAAAGCTAGAGGAATGGGGGATTAGTGTTAGGAGTTAATTAATTTAGGATTAACTAACTTAGATGAAATTAGTTTGATTGTTACATTTAATTTAAATATTTTGAGTTTATTTAAATCAAATGAGAGGATATTGGAACATTAGTAATTTAATTAAATAAAATGATTTATTTAACTAAATGAAGAACATTAGGATTTAATTAAATAAAGTTGATTTATTTAATTAAATGAAGAACATTAGGATTTAATTAAATAAAGTTGATTTATTTAATTAAATGAAGAACATTAGGATTTAATTAAATAAATTTGATTTATTTAATTAAAGGAAGAATATGATGAAATAATCTGATAAAGTGCATTATTTAATTTTAGGAGGAATTAAATTAATTAAATAAAGATTATTCAATTAATTAGTTAGTGTAGAAATGATTAAGGAAGAATCGGTGTTAGTGAATCAGAATCAAGTGCATGATGTCGATCAGGATATTTTGAGAGTCTACATTTTTCCCCTCTTTGAAACAATGTACATGTTGCGCTGGTTCAAAAGATAACACCAGTGAGATCAAAAATTCATGTCAAGATGATACATGTCCAAATGATGTAAGTTAAAATGATACATGTCAGTATGATACAACTCTATAATATGGTACTATAGGCTATGAAAATGATACATATGATAGTAACCATGAAAAGAGGAATTATAACAATATATTAGAAATGATCCATGATGCAGTCTATATGATCATGAATGTCATTGGTTACTACCAGAAACTGCCTCATCATTATCATCACCATTGTGATCACCATCATCATGATCATCATTGTCATCATCATCATTGTCATTGGCCTCGGTGTCTTTTGTATCTACGTCATCATCATCTCTTCCATGTGATTTGTAGTGTACTAAAACAAACATTTTTTGGATCTATATCATGATGAGGATCATCTTGATTTTTTGGAAGACCCGTGTTCTGCAAAAAAATATATATATTTAAAATGAAAAGTTATTATTTATTTCATGCAATAATTTATTTTTTTGTTATATATCTAATATTACAACATATGAAATGAAACCATAATCATATTTCCATTTCTTAATATCATTGTGATCTTAGGATATAATATTCTTTTTTCCTTCATTCTCTGAATGTATTTATATAAATAGTACTATGGGGATGGTTGAAGCACAGCTCTGTTTTACATTTATGGTTTAATTTTCTATTTGTAAGCAAGCTATGACATGTAGCAATAATTGAGCATACAGAGAATAGTTCTTCAGGATATAAATTGTGCTTTGATTATACTATTTTTAAGTGACCTTTCATGTATATAATCATATCATGTTCATGTATGTTAATATAAGGCAGCTATGGAGGTAGTTTAAAGAGATGGCCCTAAACTTTTGCCTCATCTTACAAAGTCTATAGGAACATGAATAGGGATCAAATTTATATCTAGTATGGTTTAAGTTTGAATTCAATAAATGAAAAAATTGTGAAGGTTGGAATGGATTTTAATGTATCACTTGTGTTTCAAAATTTGTAGTTGTAGACTAGTAACCCTAAAACACATAATTATTCATTTCTCCTTGATGACACTGTGGTTAAGGATAAAGGGCCTAGAAATGCAACTAGGGTTAGCTCCAAAGTATACACTGATGTTGCATACTCATTTAAAGATGATGATGAAGATAAGGAAGTGAAACAAAAACCCAAGGCTGAGGTAAATGGAGAATCATGCATCTCCAAGGCAACCTTACGATATGATAATCAAGAGATGACTAAAGAAGAGCAGCACCAACAACACCAAGAAAAAATTTTAGGAAAAAGAATGAGGAGACTGCAAGAAGATTGGCTACAAGGGGCATTGGTACAGGAGATGGACATGGATCTTCCAATCCATCCACTGAGATGGTTTCCTACAAAAATGTGGATGATATCCCTATTTCTAGAGAGCTCATGATTCAAGTTGATATGAAAAATGATTTTGTTCTAGTACCCATATATGGCATCATGGTTCCATTTCATGTAGCCACCATCAAGACTGTTACAAGCCAACAAGATGGAGGGAATTCTTATATAAGGATAATTTTCAATGCTCTAGGTATTGGCTTTAATGCCAACTACATGCCAACATTGAAACTCCCTAGCAATATTTATGTTAAGAAAATTACCTTTAGATCCAAGGATTCAAAGCACATCAACCATGTGGTACAAATGATTAAATCCCACAGATGATCTATAGCAATGAAATAATCTAAAAAGGAAGAGAGAGCTACACTGGTGACTTGGGAATAACTCCAGCTTTCAAGAGCAAAGCCAATTAGGCTGGAAAACTTGTGGATCAAGTGAGCATTTGGTGGAAGAGGAAGAAAGATGATTGGAACTCTGGAGGCCCACCATGATGGATTTCAGTATTCAACCATGAGAGCAGAAGAGAGAGCTAATATCATGTATCAAAACATTAAGCATGCATTATTCCAGCCAGTGGAGAAGGAGATGATTACTTTGCTTCATTTTCATTTGCATAACCATATCATGGTGGGAACCAAGAAGACCAAGCATGTCCACTTTTATGTGGAGGTAATGTATGTGGTCCAAATTTTAGGAGGGGAAAGAAGGTCAATGTATGATCCTGATGAAATCAAGGAAGAATAGCAAGAGAGGGACATGAAAAATAAAATCAATACAGAGTTTCAAGGATTTGTCAAGCGAGTAATAGAGCTATGGGAGCATCCTCATCTAAAATATTTTGAACTAGAGTTTGATATACCATTTAAAGAGCTTGGTTTTCATGGAGTTCCTTTCAAAACCTTTGCTTTTATTGTTCTTGTAAAGTAAACTATTTGGTAGAGTTGGTGGAATTACCTTTCTTATTAATCACTATTAGTGAGATTAAGATTGTTAACCTTGAGAGAGTAGGACATGCGAAAAAGGAATTTGATATGGCTATTGTTTTCAATGAATTCAAGTGGGATGTACTTCACATTGACACCATTCCTCAATCTTTGCTTGATGGCATCAAGGAATGGTTGAGCTCCATGGATATAAAGTATTATGAAAGCAGAATGAACTTGAACTGGCAACCAATTTTAAAGACTATTAATGATGATCTAGATAAATTTATTGAAGATGGTGGTTGGAAATTTTTGAATATGGAAGCTAATGATTTTGATTCTAATAATTTAGAAGAGTCATATCAAGGATATTAACCCTTTGATGTAGAAGAGGAATTAGAATCAAATGAGGAAGGTTCAAAAGATGAATCTCTTGTGGATTCAGATGAGGATGAAGAAGAAGAATATTTTGAAGAGGAGGAATGTAAAACATGCGATGAATTAGAAATCGAAGCTATAAATGCAGATAAGGAAAAAGGAGATGAGTCTAACAATGAAGAAGAAAGGCGGCAATGAAAGGTAAAAGCTACAAGGAAATATCGGGCACCTAATATTAGAGATTCGAGAGGAATGCCTTCCAAGAGGCATAAAGTCATATGAATTGAGTTCATCTATATCCTTCTATTGGCATATAGCTTTTGGTGTTGTCATTGATGGAAACCTAAGTCATTGATCCAGTCCACACTTCAATATCTAACCATACCAGAAGATAGAGTAGAGAACAGGGTATCCAGCTGAAGTTGAATCTTTCAAGTGTTTGCATTACCAATTTATCATTCTTGGTTGTTGATCTCAAGGAAGCTCATTGGGTATATGAAATGTGTTATTCTTGAGTTTTGTACAGTCGCATCAATTGGTGTATGAGTTAGGAGATCTGACTATTTGATTTTATGTTCAAAAGTGCTTGAAGGCCGACTAAGTGAATGTTGGGTGTTGCGGATGCTTAAGGCAAAATTGTTTTGAGTATTTTCATATTGGAGATTCTTTTTGGGTCCTAAATATTCTATGGCTGACTTTGGCGGATGTGAATTAAATGTTACTCATGATTTGAGCCAACAGTTGGAAAATAATTTCTACTTTATTGAAGCCGACATATAGCAATCGAATCCTTGGTGGCAGATGTACATATGAGATCGGTTAATTCATTTTACAGAGTATGTGTGAGTGTTCGATATATGTTGATGTGTGTGTTAATATCATAAGAGTAGTTGAGTGATTTTCACTTGTGTAGAAGAGGATTTAGTGAAGTGAATTAAGGTAGAGCATAGCGAAGTGCAGAATCTGACAGAAGGTCCAGAATCTAATCTATGAGCCTAACTAAAACTGTAATCAGGCATTTTTAGATGACATCTTCTCAGTTCAACCTTTTTATGTAATCCCAATCTTTGTAAGGAAATAATCCTTCTTGATTTTGAGCAGCAAACTCTAGGTAGTGTTTCTAAATGCAAGTACATTCCCATTTTGTAAAACACTTATATTTTGAGTACTCAAATTGTGGATTGACCTCCACCGTGGTTTTTCCCCTACCAAGGTTTCCACGTAAAAAACCTTGTGTTATGGTGTTGTGACTTATTGTTCTTTGTTCATGCATCTTTCTTCTAATTGAATGTTTTAGGGACTTGAGAGAACAAATTAATAAAGTTAAAAATTGCACAATGCTAGTTCACCCACTCTATCAATGTTGCTTGAGTCCAACAATTGGTATCACAGCTAATTTCCTTGGAAGAATTTTAATAGCTAGAGGTGGATCTTGGAATGTAATGGACTCTGGTAGTCTTCAGCAGTAGCTTTTGGTGGCACTTGATGATCTTGATCAGTCTAAAGCAGAAGTTTGGGAATTTAGAGAAAATCTTAAGGATGCTAATAAATTCATTCAGAAGTTGAAGGATCAGATTATTAAATCTAGGGAGAAGAGAAAGGATCTATGTGATCAAATTAAGTAGAAAGAGAGCAAAAGCATGGATGATGTTCACCTAAATCAAAACTTGAAGGAAATAACTGAATGATATGAAAAGCTTGCTAGAGAAAATGCTACCCTAAAGCATGAGATGGAATCTATGGCAATGAAGATGACTAGGAGATTGAATAAAGAAAGAAGAATGAGGAAAATCTTGCTCAGTCCCTAAAAGAAAGATTTGATGAATATATCAAAATTAATGTAGAATGAACATTCAGTTAGAGATTGAACTACAGCAATCCGAAAACAATGAAGAAGAGCTTTAAAAATAGATTGTTATCCTCAAGGATGAACTTACTACTATGAATGAATACAAGGAGAAGTTCAATATTAGCTCAGTTAAGCTTGATGAGTTGACTCAAGGACAGAAGAATGGAAATGACAAGTGAGGTCTTGGATATGAGACAGGAAAAAGTTTCAGATATAGACAAAGAAATTTTAGGCAAGGTAATCAAATGAACAAAGAAAAAAGGAATCTGGTAAGACAACCTTATGCTCAAAATTTTAATGGATATTGTTTTGCTTGCAATAATTTGGTCATATGGCTACTCAATGTAGAAGTAAAATGAAATCAAGTGATTCATCATTCTTCGGTCAATGTTTCAATTGCAATAAGTTTGGTCATAAGCCAATTGAATGTAGAAATATGTCAAACAACTCTTTCAATAGAAGGAATGTAAAATGTTATACCTATGGTAGATTTGAGTATATTGCTAATCAATGTAGATGGAATGACTAGTCTGGACAAGGAAATGTTGTGTGTTTCAATTGCAACAAATACATTCACATTGCAAGATTCTGCAAAAACAAGAATATGGATAGAATAGGTCTGGCATACAAAGGGATAAATATGCAGAAAGATGATAAAGGAAAAGGGAAAGTGACTATGGATGAAATAAGAGATCGGATGAAGAATACATGGGTGAAGAAGAGTTCCTCTATTGCAGGAAATGAGCCAGCACTAGAACATGCTTCTGGTAATTCCTCTGGGAACTAGTTTTAGGCCTCTAGCCTAGGGGGCTATTAAGAAAATATTTCAAACCCCCTACCAGTAATTAACACCGGGATGTAGATGAGTGTAGTACAAATGTTGTTGGAATAGTTTGAAAGGATGTTATCATGAGTTCAAGGTCTACAGAAGTTTTTGTTTGATGACTAAGAAAATAGGGTATCTAGATAAGTTAGGGAAAAAGAATTTATTACAACAAAATTTAGGTGTGTGAGTTATAAAAGCAACTTGAAACCCTTATTTTCCACTTTGTGTCAAAGAAAAGAAGAAGGAGAGAACCCTACATCAAAATTTTGAAAGCGTGAGGAGAATTTGATGGCGAAACCCAAATCCATCAGGTACTTTAATAGTATTGAGAAATTTAAGTCTAATTTAGTGTGTAGTTGAAGAACTTATTTTCATGTGTACGAAAGGAAAAGTTGAATAAATCAGGTGTGGTCTCATTAAATAAGGTGGTGGTGCCAAACTCTAGGTGTGGGGATGTGCCGAGGAAGAAGTCAATTCAAAATAAAGAAATTGAAACCCTAATTAGAGTAATTGGATATCAAAGGGCATTGATAATATCCACAATTAATGATCCAATGACAAGGTGCATTGCACATGGAATATCCTAAAAAATCTTTTTCAAAAATAGAGAAGGTGCAACTTTGGCAGGTGTTGTTTACATCTCACACAAGATGATAATGGAAGATCAAGATTTTGAACTTTGCGGATTGTTGAAATATAAACTGATGGAGAATGTGCAATTGAAAAAGGAGATAGGTTACCCTTTCAAGTTTGGCACTTTGGTTATATTCCTTGTGATGTATCTTTTGAATTATTTACCCTTGAATAACAATGTAATATGGAAAGAGAGTAAACCAGTTTGCAAGTAGATTTACATATACTCTAATAATTTGGAAAATTGTGATCAAGTGTACGGAAGTTTCTTTAAGGATTTGCTAAGGAAGTTTAGATCAATTGGTATTCCCATTTTGGTAAGAGCACTTGAAGTTGGTTCCTCCTCCGATGAGATGGAAAGAAAGAAGAAAAGAGCAAAAGAAATTGTTGTATGTACTCCACCAGCATGCAAGACTCCAAAAGTTGAAGGGAAAGGAAAAGAATAGGTGATTGTGGACATACCAGATGATGAATCTGATCAAGAAACTAAGGAAACCCTAGAAAAATAATTGGAAATAGCTAAATTAGAACAAGAAAAGGAAATGGTAGAATGAAGTGAAGGAGAAGTTGATTTAACCAAAGAAGAGCAAATGCAGCTTATCCATGAGGAAGATGGAATGTAGAAAATTGTGAACATGTGGTCCATCAAACCTTCATATGAGCAAGACTTTATCTTAAGCATACTAATTGCTCATTTTGTGCACAATCATATCAAATTGGAGAGTTTGCAGAACAATTTTCTAGAAGAGATGATTGAATGCATCAAGGAAAACATGGAATATGAGTCTCAAAATAAGGAAGAAGAAGAAGTGATCTTACACCTGAAGAAATAGTATAGATTGTCCTTACCAAGCTGAAAAAACACATGAATCTACTAAGGCAATGCATAAGCACAGCGAACAACATCTATAACTATTGTCTTTGATGGCCTCATGCAATCAACAAGTACAAAGAGAAGCTAGAACAAATTGAAACAAATTTGTACAGTATTGGAACAAATTTTTACATGTTTTAGGATCAATATGGTGCAATCAGGAAAAGGATTCAGGAGGCTGCAATCGAGCATAAAGTGCCCAGGACACCAAGAGCAGGGGATTGTTGACACCTTTTGGAAAGTGAAGGACATAACAAATGCAAGCTGGAGATAGTTGATTGACATACTAAGGAAAGGAGAGTATTGGAAAGAAGCATTCACCATTTAAAATCCCTTATCAAAATTATCAACCAGAAATCTGAAAACAATAGCATGATCACTTAATCATTGGGATTGTTGTGCAAACATGAAGTTTCTTCCAGAGATGAAGGAAAACTACAAAATAATCTTTAATTAGCGGCTATATTTCTTCAAATTTTTTAATTAATTTTGCATAAGTGAGTTTTTTGTTACAGTTCATAAGGGGAGAAAGAAAATATTTTATTTTATTTTTTTCATTAATGTCAAAGGGGGAGAGAGGGTAGTGAAAAATGCCTTATCAAACTCAGGGGGAGTTTTGTTGAGTTTTGTCGCCTATGGCATTTTGAAGTTTTGAAGGTTCTGACACTTAGTCATTTTTCACTAAGTGTTTCCATTAATGCCAAAGGGGGAGATTGTTTTCATATGTCTTCTATTGTTGCCATTGATGGCAACCTAAGTCAGTGATCTAGTCTACACTTCAATATCTGACCATACCGAAAGACAAAGTAAAGAATAGGGTATCTAGCTAAAGTTGAATATGTCAAATGGTTTGCATTACCAGTTTATCAGTTTTGGTTGTGGATCTCGAGGAAGGTCGTGGGTGTATGAGATGTATTATTCTTTAGTTTTTTAGCATCAGTGGTGTCACGATTTAGGAGATTGATTACGTTCAATTTTATGTCCCAAAAGTGCTAGAGCCGACTAAATTGAATGTTGAGGATGTTGTGAATTAGCAAGGAGAATTTTTGCATTGTTTTGTATTGGAATTTTCTTTGGGTCCGGTATACTTTATAGTCCTTTAGTGGATGTGCACTAAATGCTACTCTTGATTTGAGCGACAATTGGAAAATATTGCACCTACTTTATTGAAGCTGACATATAGCAATTGAATCCTTGGTGGCGGATATATATATGAGATTCATTAATTCATTTTGAAGAGTATGTGTGAGTGTTCAATATATGTTTATGTGTGTGTGAATATCAGAAGAGCAGTTGAGCTATTTTCAATTGTGCAGAAGAGGATTTAGTGAAGCAAATTAAGGCAGAGCAGAGTGAAGTGTAGAATCTGATAGAAGGTCCACAATCTAATCTATGAGCCTAACCAGAACTGTAATCAGAATTTTTAGATACTATGCTCAATTCCAACCTTTGATATAATCCAAATATTTTTAGGCAATGAGCCTTCACGGTTTCCTTGTGACTCTAGGAGATGTAGCGATGTAGAAGTGCATTCCCATTTTGTAAAACACTTATATTTTGAGTACTCAAAATGTGGATTGACCTCCACTGTGGTTTTTACCCTAACAGGGTTTCCACGTAAAAATCCTTTTGTTATGATGTTGTGGCTTATTTTTCTATGTTCATGCATCTTTCTTTTGATTGAATGTTTTAGGGACTTGAGAGAATAGATTAATAAAGTTAAAAATTACTCAACACTGATTCACTCCCCCCTCTCAGTGTTACTTGATTCCAACACCTTCTACTATTTATTCATGCACACCCAAATGGTTTAGTTGTTTATTACAAATGATGCATATATGTTAACCAGTCGAAATGTTGTTACTTTGGTAGTTTGACTTCTATGACAACCATCCATTGGAAGCCATTATTGTGGGAACGCGTTTTTTGTTTTTAGTTATCTTTTTGGATAAGCTCTATTTATTGGGTGTTGAGGACATTCCATATATCTTTTGAATGTTAAGAAGTCTAGTATTACATGCTTCTCTATGTTGATGAGATCAGGTTGCAAGTTTTTTACTATTGATTTCTTTATTTATGGAGGCATCGAGGGCCAACAAAGAAGCACTTTAGAACTCATCATACGCATCAATAAACAACTCAACACAAGAAATGAAAATTGGCATATTAACACAACAATATCCAACTAAGTTATTGAAATTCAACTATTGATACCTCGCTCTCCATCAAGATTACAAAATTGGTCCACTTTTTGCTTTGTAACTTTTCCTTTTCAAATTGCTTTGGATGACGACCATATTTCTCCTCCTGTCAAAACATGGCACATGGACTAGTTAAACTAATTAATATGTAATCATTTACTTTTTTCCTAGGAAATAAAAAAAATATCATTTAACACATTAAATATACTTACAAATGTACAAATCAAGGCATGTAAACCTTTTTGGCCATTCTGATGCATGGCACAAAGTTTTCAAGCCTAACCTTAGAGGCCTTGTGAAGCATATACTAATTCAATTTAACTATGCACAAATAAAATTTAAAAATGGATTTAATAAATTTGATATATCTTATGAGCAAATTCAAATACATCGCATTACTCTCCTCACCAAACTTCCTTTGTTTTGTCGGACTTCTCATATGGTTTTACAAGCATTTTTTCCATACTTTCACACTTACATCAATTTGACCTTTTTGAGTCTTAGCTTGGGAGGGAGTTTTTTATCTTCTTTGTTTGGTTGCACTAAAATCTCTTGCAATTTTAAGACATTTGTAGCTTTACCTTCTTCACAGACTAACCTGTGCCAAATTTAGTCTCCATGTCATGGTTAATTACTTTTTTCAAGTGCATGGGTATCCTTGAGAATGGAAAATGTAGATGGTATTTGAACTGTTGAATGCATGATTCCTTCAAACTATTCACAAATATTTTTCCAACATCTGTCATTTGGACTTCCCTTGAAACCACATCATATTCTAGCTTGGTATCATAGCTACCAATGCAAGATACAAAAAATGGCATGGTGGAAGGACTATGTGTCCCAGGAGTGACTGGGACATTGGAAGTCTCTGCTCCCTATTCCACACTCTTAGATTTTATTGTTATTGATTTCCTCCTAAATCTTTTGCTCGATCCAGGACAGCTAATTGGGGAATCAATTGATTCCCTTTGACACGGTTGATTTGGTTGCAATGATGTTTCAAGGAGGGCTTTACTAGATCATTTTTATATGTATCTAGCAATCATTTTCAAGTCCACACCATCCAATTTGTTCACTTCCTATACCCCCAATACGGAAGCCAATTCCTCTTTATCTTTTTCAATATCATGTCCCTATATATATATATATAATAAATTTCTTCTTTTAAATTTAGAAATAAAAAATGAAAAACTAAAAATCAAGAAACAATGGAAACATTTACATATTTTGTAAATTGACAATGAATTACCTCATTGGCCCGGAGTCTGCTCCTGCTCCCTTCCCTCATTTCTTGAAATTTTGAGGGTGACCCTAGGGAAAATTATTTTTGTCTAGTCTGTGGAGGCAAACAAAGTACACACTGTCAGATATGAAATTTTTCGTCCAATTTGTGGTATGAAAGTTTTGTTTTGTGGTATGAAATAAAGTTGTCTTCAAAGAAAGGTATGGAAGGAAGGTCCAAAAAATCAAACTGGAATCCAAAATATTGGGATGGGAATGATAAGCGAACTAAGGGATTGGGGTTTCAAAAATGTGTTCACTACTCTCGGATGCAGAGGAAATAATGCAATGTCTACAATTTTACCCTCCTCCTTTGCAACCACATGAGACTTGAATGATTCGCGTGTAAACAAAATAATATTCACAACCCTTTCTTCACAATCCTCTCCATTTAATCCAAACAAAAATATTTGTGGGAATAAAAAAAACAAATTGTAACCTTACATATGGTGTCACAAACTAAATCAAATTTTTGATCTACTTGCTTGTAGCCCTCCTTCATATTGTTTTTCCCTTTTTTCTCCTCTCTTCCTTCGCACAACTTTTTT
>VDFB02271358.1:701353439-701392670 GCA_007258455.2 Sequoia sempervirens | reverse complement strand
CTATGGCATTTTGAAGTTTTGAAGGTTCTGACACTTAGTCATTTTTCACTAAGTGTTTCCATTAATGCCAAAGGGGGAGATTGTTGTCATATGTCTTCTATTGTTGCCATTGATGGCAACCTAAGTCAGTGATCTAGTCTACACTTCAATATCTGACCATACCGAAAGACAAAGTAGAGAATAGGGTATCTAGCTAAAGTTGAATATGTCAAATGGTTTGCATTACCAGTTTATCAGTTTTGGTTGTGGATCTCAGGGAAGGTCATTGGGTGTATGAAATGTGTTATTCTTTAGTTTTTTTTCGCATCAATTGGTGTACGATTTAGGAGATTCGGTCGTTCAATTTTATGTCCAAAAGTGCTAGAAGGCCGACTAAGTGAATGTTGAGTGTTGTGGATGCTTAAGGAGAATTTTTTTGCATTGTTTTTGTATTGGAGATTTTCTTTGGGTCCTGACTATGCTATGGTCAACTTTAGTGGATGTGCACTAAATGCTACTCATGATTTGAGCCGACAATTGGAAAATATTTTCTACTTTATTGAAGCTGACATATAGCGATTGAATCCTTGGTGGCAGATATATATATGAGATTCGTTAATTCATTTTGAAGAGTATGTGTGAGTGTTCAATTATGTTGATGTGTGTGTGAATATCAGAAGAGCAGTTAAGCAATTTTCAATTGTGCAGAAGAGGATTTAGTGAAGCAAATTAAGGCAGAGCAGAGCGAAGTGTAGAATCTGACAGAAGTTCCACAATCTGATCTATGAGCCTAACCAAAACTATAATCAAGAATTTTTAGATGCTATCTTCTCAATTCAACCTTTTGATATAATCCAAATATTTTTAAGGCAATGAGCCTTCCTGATTTTCAGCAGAGAGCTCTAGGAAGTGCGCCTGAATGTAAGTGCATTCCCATTTTGTAAAACACTTATATTTTGAGTACTCAAAATGTGGATTGACCTCCACCATGGTTTTAACCCTAATAGGGTTTCCACATGAAAATCCTTGTGTTGTGGTGTTGTGGCTTTTTGTTCTTTTTTCATGCATCTTTCTTCTGATTGAATTTTTTAGGGACTTGAGAGAATAGATTAATAAAGTTAAAAATTGCACAACACTAATTCACCACCCCCTCTCAGTGTTGCTTGAGTCCAACACCTTCTACTATTTATTCATGCACATAAATGGTTTAGTTGTTTATGCAAATGATGCATATATGTTAACTTGATCAATGTTGTTACTTTGGTAGTTTGACTTCTATGACAACCATCCATTAGGCCATTGTGTGTAGGAGCACGTTTTTGTTTTTAGTTATCTTTTTTGGATAGCTCTATTGGGTGTTGAGGACATTCCATATATCTTTTGAATGTTAAGAAGTCTAGTATTACATGCTTCTCTATGTTGATGAGATCAGGTTGCAAGTTTTTTACTGTTGATTTCTTTATTTATGGAGGCATCGAGGGCCAAAAAAGAAGCACTTTAGAACTCATCACACGCATCAATAAACAACTCAACACAAGAAATGAAAATTGGCATATTAACACAACAATATCCAACTAAGTTATTGAAATTCAACTATTGATACCTCGTTCTCCATCTAGATTACAAAATCAGTCCACTTTTTTGTTTGTAACTTTTCTTTTTCAAATTTCTTTGGATGTCAGCCATATTTCTCCTCCTATCAAAACATAGCACATGGACTAGTTAAACTAATTATCATGTAATCATTTACTTTTTCCTAGGAAATAAAAAAGAATATCATTTAACATATTAAATATAATTACAAATGTATAGATCAAGACCTGTAAACCTTTCTGGCCACTATGATGCATGGCACAAAGTTTTTCAAGCCTAACCTTAGAGGCCTTGTCGTGAAACATATACTAATTCAATTTAACTATGCACAAATAAAATTTAAAAATCGTTTAATAAATTTGATATATCTTATGAGCAAATTCAAATACATGCGTACTCTCCTCACCAAACTTCCTTTGTGCATCAGACTTCTCATATGGTTTTACAAGCATTTTCCATACTTTCACACTTACATCAATTGACCTTTTTTTGAGTCTTAGCTTGGGAGGGAGTTTTTTTATCTTCTTTGTTTGGTTGCACTAAAATATCTTGCAATTTTAAGACATTTGTAGCTTTACCTTCTTCACAGACTAACCTATGCCAAATTTAGTCTCCATGTCATGGTTAATTACTTTTTTCAAGTGCATGGGTATCCTTGAGAATGGAAAATGTAGATGGTATTTGAACTGTTGAATGCATGATTCCTTCAAACTATTCACAAATATTTTTCCAACATCTGTCATTTGGACTTCCCTTGAAACCACATCATATTCTATCTTGGTATCATAGCTACCAATGCAAGATACAAAAAATGGCATGGTGGAAGGACTATGTGTCCCAGGAGTGACTGGGACATTGGAAGTCTCTGCTCCCTATTCCACACTCTTAGATTTTATTGTTATCGATTTCCTCCTAAATATTTTGCTCGATCCAGGACAGCTAATTGGGGAATCAATTGATTCCCTTTGACACGGTTGATTTGGTTGCAATGTTTCAAGGGCTTTACTAGATCATTTTTATATGTATCTAGCAATCATTTTCAAGTCCACACCATCCAATTTGTTCACTTCCTATACCCCCAATACGGAAGCCAATTCCTCTTTATCTTTTTCAATATCATGTCCCTATATATATATATAATAAATTTCTTCTTTTAAATTTAGAAATAAAAAATGAAAAACTAAAAATCAAAGAAACAATGGAAACATTTACATATTTGTAAATTGACAATGAATTACCTCATTGTGGCCAGAGTCTGCTCCCTTTGCTCCCTTCCCTCTATTTCTTGAAATTTTGAGGTGACCTAGGGAAAATTATTTTTGTCTAGTCTGTGGAGGCAAACAAAGTACACACTGTCAGGTATGAAATTGTTTTCCCAATTTGTGGTATGAAAGTTTTGTTTTGTGGTATGAAATAAAGTTGTCTTCAAAGAAAGGTATGGAAGGAAGGTCCAAAAAATCAAACTGGAATCCAAAATATTGGGATGGGAATGATAAGCGAACTAAGGGATTGGGGTTTCAAAAGCATGTTCACTACTCTCGGATGGAGAGAAAATAATGCAATATCTACAATTTTACCCTCCTCCTTTGCAACCACATGAGACTTGAATGATTCACTTATAAAAAAAACAATATTCACAACCCTTTCTTCACAATCCTCTCCATTTAATCCAAACAAAAATATTTGTGGGAACGAAAAAAAATTGTAACCTTACCTATGGTGTCGCAAACTAAATTGAATTTCTCATCTACTTGCTCATAGTCGATCCCTTAGAGGGTGCCCTCCTCATTTCCTTCACATGGAATTTTTCCCTTTTTTCTCCTCTCTTCCTTCGTGTGGCATTTTTCTCCTCTCATCTCTTCCTTCATGCGAGAATTTTTTATTCTATTTTTTGATTCAATAGTCAGCGCCATAGTCAATATAGTTAGCGCTAACTTTTAGACCTAAATGTAATCTGTTTGGGGCACCAAAGGCGGCACAAAGTGTGCCTAATTGAGTGCCTAGCATTGCAAAATGATGTATTTTGCTGGGAAGTTGATAAATAAATTGATCCTAAATTGAATTCATGTTCATATGTTCCAAGGGAGTAATCATGGTTACCTATTTTATCTATTCCTTATCCCATGTCAATTTTGTGGGTGCAAAACTAATAGAGGTTAGATTTGTCAACTCAAAAATGACCCCTAAACTTTTAAATTTAAATTTAAATGGGCCCATGTTCACCCTATACAACTAGATGAGTCATCTAAAGTGTGAAATATTTCAAATTGCATGTTATGTATTTGTATAAAAGGACAGACCCTAATTCATTACTATCATCTTAGATATAGGGATTATTGGGGAATTATGAAAAATTATCTATAAGAACTAAATCATTATCATGTGACATTGGCATTGCATCAACATCCTATGTATATTACATGCTTCCCTATTGTCTTCAATCATTTATTTTTATTATTAAATTAGTAATAGGATTTTAACTAAAGGAGAAATATCCTAGCCTAACAAAATCCTCAATAATGTCTATCGACATGACCCCTCTTATTCATAGGTTGTAGATCTACATCAAGATAATAAATTATAGACATCCAATTTAGTGAAGATTATATCTATAGTTAAGGTTAGTTCTACGTGCAGGTTCATATTTATATGCACTTAGATCAATTCCATATCCATGGAAGTGTATTGGAATGAAGCATCGTGAATTTTATAGTTTTGAGATAGTTTTTTATAGTCCTAGTTATTGTTGCATTGATAAATCACTTAGCAATGTCTAGCATAGTTGTATCTTCATTGAACCTAGAGCTAAATACCATTATTTTTATTATTAAATTTTGATCATTTATTTTAGTGGTGTTATTACTCTCAACTCTTTATCCTGTGCAGGTTCTATTATTTATTCATTTTGATTTAATTAATTTACTTGGGATATTTATGTGAGGCATGTTATTTTTCCTTACATAAATTTATGAACCAAACATTCTTAAACACACTTAGGTTTCATCCTTAGAGTTTATCCTTCTACATTAAGGTTATAAATCTAACATTTTTAAGTAGATATGATTCATTTTATACTTTATTAGGGCTTGGATGCACCGCTTATCTATGTTTCATTTCTATTATCTTGATTAGGTTTTGGTATTTTTTGTGTAATCTCTTTGATCCCACTAACCCACCCTTATTTAATGTATTATTGATAGATCATTCATCATGTATTATCATATATATTTGTCTATTGCCTTTATCCATGCATATATTACATATTTTGACATTTTTTTACACTTTGTTAGATCTCATCATTCCATTCTTGATTAGATCTCATCATTCCATCCTAAAGTAGGTTTCAGTAAAGAATAAGGAATCCAATCTCTAGTTTTCAAAGAGAAAATATCTATGGTTTTAATGAATTTGTGGAAGAAGTGTAAGGTAGAGAACCAACTAAAATTATTAGTAATAGGTTTTTTTTCATCTAGGATAACAAGGGACCATGGAAGGGATGTTCAGCTAAAATTATTAGTAATAGGTTTTATTTTTAGTGAGCTTGTAAATAAATGTATTTTTTATGTGAATTTGTAGTCATCTTGTAATCATAAGATTTGAGCTCTAGTTCTTAAGATTCCACATGTAAATTTTTTGTGAAGAGAAAAATTTTGTAGTTTCCTATTTTGTTTTTCATAGTGCGTCTTAATGAAAAGCGAGTGTATTAACAAGATAATTTTAACAATATTCTCTTAGTGCACAGCTATTATGTACAACTATTTTCATTGTTGTGTATTACAAGATCTAGAGGATTCCATGGAGAGAGGACCTGGATGACGTAGAAATACTAAATCCTAGAGAGGAAAGTGGGTGGAAATAGATATGACAACAGAATCCGTAGATACAATAGAGGTAAGAAGAGAAAGCAACCTCAACCAAAGGAGGAAGGTGTTTATGAATTCACAAATGCTACAACATAGAGGAGATAAAGTATTTTTTTGTTCATGAGGCCTCTGAGGTCAAACTCATTGGTTGAAAATGTATAGGAATGGTGATTAAATGTGATTCTATGATCAAGGGAAAAGTTTGAAAATTAGGATGGCCAAAACATGATATCAATATGTCAAATATATGGCTAAAGTGAGGTTTTGTGTTGGATAGCATATTCGTTGAAATGATATAATTGGTGTACTAAAAATATTTACTATGTTGTGTATTATAGGGGCTAGACGAGGCCATGGAAATAGATCGTGTAATATCAAATGAGGACACAACAGATGCAGTGGGACATCAGGTACTCAAATTTTGACTTAGGAAAAAATGATTTGATGGAATTTTGTGATATGTCCATATTTTTTCACAGTATTATTAAAATTTATAATGTATTATCCAATCTTGAAATATAAATTAATGCATATTGTTGATTATTTTAGATGGAGATTGGAGCAAATGTCGAGCCTGAGTGTTCAACTAGAAAAAGAATAAGATATGTATGTGGACATGGACCTAAAAATGTTAAATAACGCAGAGGAAAATGGGTGGAAGAGGATATGAAAATGGATCCTACAGACACAACAAATGATTGCACTAAACAAGAGGTTGGTTAGGAGTATAGTACATGGGATGAATAATTTGAGAAAATTGTTGTTTGTGGATGTTTTGTATGTTGTGGAAAGAAACAATTCAAATGATCCATCGTATAAATACGTTACATATATTATGAGCTTCCAGTAGGTAGTATTCCTCCTACAATCAATTTAAATCCAATAGGAATTTTGGTAAGGAATTTTCCAATTTGATATAAATAACATGTATACTTTGTTTAAACATTGTTTTATATTAAATTTAAATAACTAATTTTTTTCTTAATGGATACTTGCAAGATAAAGTTCTTGGTTTAAAGTTTCCTGGATCACTGACATCCAACCTAGAGGGAAATGATCATTTATTAGATGATACATATAACAAAAATATGTGCCAATATACTAGGTTGGAACCTAAGGAATTGATGAAAACAAGTAACAGAACAAGAACCGGTTTAAAGATGAATAATTTTCTTAAAGACAAGGGGAAAAGTGGACTATATACCCTATGAGAATCAAAGTGATGGAGATGATGACTTTACCTTGAGTTTGAGATCAATTTACAAAGAGACATTTGATCATCGACTATATTGTGCTTGGCCTAGTGATCAACAACTACCTAGAGTGTACAAGGTGTTTCAATTTTGGGGATACAGCTACATGATAAGACCCTCCAATATTCATGGAGCGAATCTAGGCCTCATTATTGTCCAAAATGTACTTGTGGAAGCTAAACATAGAAACAATTCAGAAAAAACTACTAGAAGATTAATTCCATATTATGGTCCATCATAGTACAGTGGTGAATGGAGAAGGCTAGTAGAATATAAGCCTAGCATGTCAGCATATGGTCTAAATTTGAATATGTATACAAATAGTATCTAATTGGAAAGTGGAAAAGAAATGAATAGAGGTCATCTTATGTATATATATGGAAATGCATACACACACAAAAATATTGTAGGATTTATAAATAGTAGTAAGGGAAGGGACCCTACTATAAGACTGAATTGTCAATTTTTTGAGGTTATAAATGATAAAGATGGAGATATGGAAAGAGAGGTTGATATATTGATAATGGTTGAGGATATTATGGACCTTATCATTGGGGATGAGTTATTGATTGATTACCCCTTCTTAAAATGCACTCTTGCGCGAAAGAAAAGGGAAGAACAAGGTCTCCCTAAGAATGTTCTTAAGGGCAGAAAACCAAAGAATAATAAATGAACTTGGATTGATGTTTTATAAACTATGTTGTCAAAATTTTGTTTTATTTAAATTATTGTATAAAAAAAGGTAGTCTATAAAATAATTTTGGGTATGTGTAGGATCATGATGGGCCAAAAAGTGGCAATATGATGGGTATGTGGTTGATGACTATTTGCTTACCCTAAATTGATGAAATGAACATGGTTTTTAAAGGAGATTTTCAGATTTCCAATGATATAAATTATGCTTTACTTTGAATTTAATAAGTAATTATTATTGATTTTTCTATTCAAATTATGACTAATGTCCTGATTGATAGGTTGATTGAAAAACATCTATAGCTTTCAAATGGTATCACATTTTTTGAATCCAAAATATGTGTCACCTTCTATGCTTTGCATACTATAGGATTAAAAAAATAAAAATTGAATTTCATGAAGTTTTGACCAAGTTAAGGTGGTCAGACATACGAGTTTTTATATTTTTTTAAAAATTTGTAATAAAAAATTCATAATTAATTATTTACATGGAAAAAAAATACAAAAAAATATGCATCACATCAGGTCATGAGTTCTCTACTTATATCTAAAATCCTAAAAAATATTATCATTTTATTGTGGTTAGGGTGGTTAGAAGACACCTACTTCTTATTTTTTCCCTGAAATTTAAGTACCACTGCATTGAAATTTCAAATTTTCTCCAAATAGATTTTTTTTTTTTTTTAAAAAACCTATTGGTTTAGAAACTACATTCAATTTTCTATAGATTCTATTCTTACATATTTTTGAAATAATATAGATAACTTATTGAAATTTTAATGTCAAGTTTCCTAACTTTGATTTTTTTGAATTTTTTGCCACTTAAGGGCCTGTTTTTTCCATGATGATCCTGCACATACCTTTTTCCATTATTCAATTGATGTATATATGTTCATACATTTTTTATTTTTTATTTTTTAAGCCATATTTGATTATATTTCTTTGAAATTGATACATTTATGATTTATCCAATTGTTGCCAAACATTAAATAATGCTTTTGTTTCTTGATAGGTAGAAGATGTTGATGAAACACATACTAATACCCAAGATCCAACTAGGTTATTAAGATTTGGATGGGATGACCCAAACTATCCTTTAAACAATACCACGGTGAAAAGAGAAACATTGAAGAGAATAAGTACTAGATGAGAAATTTGAAGAGTTGATGAGATCCGCATACACTGATGACATGCCACCTAGCCTTAATGATGATGTTCGTGATAGTGAAAATGCAGTGCATGAAGAAGGATTGAATGAAATTCTTACAAGTTTCTTTGGGGATGGAAACAATGATGACAATAATGATCATATGGTTGACAGTAATGATGATAGCATGGGTAATTACCACCTTGTGTAATGTTGATGATAACAACTTGAAAGACTCCATCAAGCAAGCAACGAAGAAACCCATGTTCAAATAGGGTACAAGTAGTCCTCAAAATTGGCATGCACACTAATATTATTAGAAATCAAGTCACTATTTGGTTGGTCAAACAAAGGATTCACTACCCTACTGAAGTGAGTTGAAATCTATTTCTTACTTTGCATTGTTAATTGTACATAATTCATAAGCATTCATCAACTCCGTTTATATTTCTTTAAGGGGATTTTAAAACCATGTATTGTATATAAATAGTCCTAATATAGATTGGCATATCAAACATGTTCATCATAAGTCAAACATTCAATTTATTTAATCTCTGGTAATCTTCCAGGGCACTAAAAACTAAAATATTCCTTGAAGAGAATGTGTTGCCATGAACTTGCAGAGAGGCACGTTTGTTGTTGGTTGAGTTGGGGATTGAATATAAGAAAATTCATTCATGTAAAAATGATTGCATTTTATATAGACATGAATATCAAAATAAGGTAGAATACCATGTATGCAAAGAGAAGAGATATCGTACAGATGTACATGGTCCTACAGTTCCAAATAGGGTTATATGTCACATGCCAATTATACCTAGACTTCAACAAATGTTTCATTGCAAGTCACTTGCACAATTGATGGAATGGCATGCAAAGAATAGGAGTAAAGATGGATTCATGCAAATTCTGACTGATTCCAAAGCAATGAAACACATAGAGGAAAAATGGCCAAGAAAATTCAAAGATGAACCCCATAGTATCAGGTTTGGTCTTGCAATTGATGGAGTGTGCACATTCTCTTTCCTAAGCTCAAATTATATTTTTTGGCTAGTCAGATTAATAGTATACAATATTCTCCCATAGATGAGTGTTAGAAAAGAGCACCTATGTTGACTCGCATTGTTCCAGGAAAACATCAAGTTAAAAACATGGATGTTTATCTTGCATCTTTTATTGATGAGATGCAACTACTATGGAAAGGCATAAGAATGTATGGCATATCACATCCTCCATCAAATAGGTCCTTCATGTTATATGGTGTGCTATGTTGGACTATTCATGATTTCCCAGGACTTGATGTTTGTTCTGGTAAGATAAAATATTTATGTGTTTACACTCATAATTTATTTTCATCCCAACTTTCATACTTAGATGTATACTATTTTTTTGATGTTATTAACATTACTTATTGAATTGCAGGGCTTCAAAAAAAGGGGATGTTTACATGTCCAAGATGTGTAGAACAATTTCAAGGGCGGTATTCTAAAGATCTACATAAATTTATTTACGCAAACAACATGGTTTTTCTACCACTAGATCATAAGTTTAGAAATTGCCTGAAGAATCAATTTGATGGAAAAGTTGAAAATAGAGGCCCTCCCATGATTATGGGTCTAGGTGATTGGCTTAAGAAGTATGAAGATGCTGAATTGAAAGGTTGGGAAGATTTTTTTGATCAAGGTGATTCAATTGAAGAACCAGAACAAGTTGTAGTTAATATGCCAGAAGGAATAAAAAGGAAATCCATATTTTATGAGCTCCCTTACTAGAAGGATCTATTAATATCTCACCTATTACATCATATGCACGTCTTCAAAAATCTACCAAATTCTATATTTTGACATATATCAGGCAAAGAGGACACCTTGTCTTCGAGGAGAGATATTGCTCTTTCGCATACCAAATTTAATAGAAAACATTTGTGACCAAATAGGGAAAATGAAACATATGCAGAAAATCCGTGGATTTTGGAAAAAAAAGAGCTAGACCAACTAAAAAATGTCATTTGTTCAATAAGGACACCTACTAACTCTGGTTCATGATTGGCTAAAGCTTTTACAATTGATGGACATATCATAGGATTTAAAACACATGATTTTCATAATTTTATGAAGGTATTATATATCATCATTTAACATTTACTAGTAACCTTGATTAAGTACTAAATATATTTTGATATTTTGTTGTGTGAGAAAAAATTACTAATGAACTTTTCATAAATGTGTTTGATAGCATATCATTCCATTGGCAATTAGGGGGGATTCATGTCTTATAGTTGACTTAAGGAATGCCATAAGTTGATTGCCATCATTTACAAGGTATGTGGTTATATGAAATTTTCATGTGTGAGAGAAATAGAGATATTATATTGCATTTTAATTTTTGACTAAAGGTTCATACTAATTTACTATTCTTATATTAGGTGGGTGACGTCCAAGGAAATCCACAAATGTGAATTGCCAAAATGGAAGAAGGAAATTGCAGAAATTGTATGTGTATTTGAGAAGGAGCTCCCTACAAGTTTCATGGACCTACAAGTCCATTTACTTATACACCTGGTCAATGACATTGAATTGGTGGGTTTCGTATCAACGAGGTGGATTTTTTTCTTTGAGACGTATATGAGAACTCTAAAAAGATATGTTTGACAAAAGGCACATCCAAAGGGTTGCATGGTTGAAGGGTATGTATTGAATGAAGCATTCTTCTTCCTATGTGAATTCCTTGGTAAGGATTTTGTAGATGGGTCATGCTTCTGGGATGAAGAATGAGCATCAGATATTATTGATGGAGAAAAACCACAATCTAATGGTGTTCAAGTAGAAATTACAAAGTAAATTTATGATTAGTGTGGTTCTTTTTCTTGCAATCATTAATTTACTCTGTAATTTATTTTTCAAATTAACAGGATGACATTTGGAGTTTGAAATAAACATGTTGACATGTAATAGGTGTAGACAAAAGTGTTATACTTGACAAGTTCATTCTGTGCCACATGGACTTTATGAACAAATGGATTGATCTGTATGATAAAAGGAGACAAGAAGTGTTAGAAGCAAGGAGACAATTTAAGAGATCGAACCCAAGGAATACTCCACTTCCCACTGATCTGCTTGTTGAATGCGGAAAAGATTGCACACTAGAATGGGTTATTGAACAAATTCAAAAACAAATAGAATATGTAGGTATAGATTCAAACATAACAGAAGATGAAATCAACATTTCTAGAGGATGTGAAAGAAAGGTACAGTTGAAATTTTACAAAATGTTGTTTCCTTATAGTTTTGACACTATTAACTATTTTAATATTCATCATTATATATTTTTTCACTGAAATAAATGGTCTTTCACAAGCGAGGAAATATCCAAAAATGTGGGCATATGGTCAACATTATCGTGTAGAAAGTGTAGATGTAAAGAGACAATCCTTTGATTGTGGCATCATGGTTGACTTCAAGCAATCCAGTCGATCAAGCTCAAAAGATAAGAATATAATTGAAGGGAATATACAATATGTTGGGAAAATAGAAGAAATTATTAAGTTGGATTACCGCTCTTTAAAATGTTTTATTTTTAAGTGTAGATGGTATGAAGCATTTGAGAGGAGACAAATACATGATACCCATAGTGGATTGTTTTTTGTAGATTCCTCATGGTTCCTACCAAAGGATAAGTAGCCTTATGTTCTACCAATTCATTGTGAATAGGTATTTCTTTAACTCAAACAAGAAGCGGTAATGATCATTAATCTATTAATTCATAGTTTATTGTGAATATATGCATGTGTTTATTAATTAATAAAATTGTTATAGCATACGTCTAATATATGTATGTCATTCATGTGTAGGTATTTTTCTATGAAGATATTTTGGACCCGAAATGGCTATTTTTTATACATTATAATCCAATATTAAGGCATGTATTTGAAAATGCATTAGTGGATACTAAGTAAGAAAATGATGGCCAAGAAAATAAGAGAGGGATTAGAGAACATTGAAGAAACTAACATCCATGATGATGTTGAAGATGGTTATGTTCAGGCACAAGAAGACAACAATCTAGAGTTAGATGATGTTATGGAAGACAACAATATGGATGGTATAGAAAATGATGATCCAAATACATCTGGTAACAATATAGATGGTTTGCAGTCAAATTTCAATGATGATGAAGATGGCGTAGGTCAAGATGAGGATGATGATAATATTAAATACTTGAAAGAACATATGAACATTGACAATGATACACTAGATGACATTGTAGCAGACAATAATGTTAATGACCAAGACTTCTAAATTTTCAAAATTATTTGCAATCCATGTTTAAAAAAGGATGATTCTTATGGCCTAAACTTTGAAATGCTTCAATAATATTATTTTTGTCGATACAAATTACCTATTGCAAAATCCTTAAATTGTTCAATCTTTGGTATGAAATGTTGGCAGGAAAAATTAGGATTACTTGGATGCTTCTTCCATTCATTTTGTATCAACATATGTTCATGAAGACACAAAATTTAATAAAATATTAATGCACGTAACTCACAATTATTTAAATAAGCAACTTTGTTAACTTTATTATTTTTAAATTATAGTTTCCATTTTTATGTTGAACATAATTTTGAACATGTAACTAAAAACATCCACAATAAATGCTTTACTATACCAACATATTCATGCACAAAAAACACAGTATTGAGGCTCAATAATTGATATTCATTCAAATATATAAATACTTGAAAGAACATGTGAACATTGACAATGATACACTGGATGACATTGTAGTAGACAATAATGTTAATGACCAAAACTTCTAATTTTTTAGAATTATTTGCAATGCATGTTTAAAAAAGGATTATTCTTATGGCCTAAACTTTGAAATACTTCAATAATATTATTTGTGTCGATGAACGTTACCTATTGCAATATCCTTAAATTGTTCAATCTTTGGTATGAATTGTTGGCAAAAAAAATTAGGATTACTTGGATGCTTCTTCCATTCATTTTGTATCAACATATGTTCATGAAGACACAAAAGTTAATAAAATATTAATGCACATAACTCACAATTATTTAAATAAGTGACTTTGTTAACTTTATTATTTTTAAATAGTTTTCATTTTTATGTTGAACATAATTTTGAACATGTAACTGAAAACATCCATAGTAAATGATTTATCGTATTAGCATATTCATTCACATAAGCACAATATTGAGGCTCAATAATTGATGTTCATTCAAATATAAGAAGAAATAAGTATGGGGGTGGGTACAACAAGATGGGTAGCCAATTTGTGGCCAAATTTCTAAAAAAGTTTTGAAAGCTCATAATGCTAGCATGTTATAACACGCTTGCATTATGGCTTGGTGTGACAAACCTAAGGCTCAGCCACAATGAGCCAATAACGCTAATGCATTCTAACATGCTCACGTTATGAGTTATTAAAAGAAAAAAAAAATTGAAATCATTTTCATTATGATTGTGTTTTTTTTCTACTTGTGGCCAAAACCCCTCATTTCTACACTCGCATTCTAGGAGGATCCATTTTGCAATATTTTTCATCAAATTGTTGTTGTTTCATCACTAGGATGCTACCACGTCGACGAGGAGGTCTAAGAGGTAATGATTTTTTGTTATTTTTTGTGAATTTGTTAGTTTTCGGTTGTTTATATTTAGTTTTTAAATTTGTAGGAGATGTTAATGAACCAACAAACCCTCCACAAAATCCTCAACGAGCACAACAACAACAAAATCCTCAAGTTGAACAACCACAACAACAATCTCCTTCACCAATCCCTCAACATCCTTCTGGCACTCAGCAAAACTTAATGAGTGAAATTGAAAACAATAAAAAACAAATTGAGGATTTAATTAGGAGGTTGAACAATCCAAATAGTTCAACCATGGAAAGAATGACCCTAACAACTTCACTCAAAGAAATGTTAAAGCGTGTAAATTCAATCTGCAAATAATTAACTGGTTGGCAAGATAGGAGGCAAGCAGCTAGGGCTTATTACCGGGATAAATTATCATATAAAGATGTAAAAGATCTAAAAATTACAAAATTTTATTTGTGCTCATTATTCACTAACCCACACACAAATGCAAATATTACCCTCAATGTGAAGAGGTTTCCTATCGTTTGGTGTCACCACCAACAAATTAGGAACTTTTTTTGGGATAGATGGTACATGGTTTTTGATTACCCACAATGTAACAATTGTGAAGTCCCACAATATTTCCTTAGGAAACTATATTGTGAGTTCGTCTTGAACAAAATCTTGAATTATTTTGATATGAGGGACTTCCATGGGAGAGGTGGGGGGTCAACTCAAGATAGGCCTGGTGCACAACAGGATCCTACGTGGCAAGGGAGACGACCTCTCACTAGGTCGTCTCATGAGTGCATCATTATCCCTTCCATCACGAAGGAGAGTGCCGAGGTAGAGACTTTACAAGCCATCAGCTCTTTGACCCAGAGTGTCATCTAGCATTCCAGTCCTATACTATAGCACCATCCAAGGGAGTCTTCGAGTGGTGGGCTTCAATCCCATTTGTGTCAGTCTTTTAGGGAAACTTGTTCATATGACCTCACCAACACTCAAGAGGCTAAGTTACATAGGATACATCTGTAGCTATGGAGATGGTGAGGGCAACTGACATTTTGAATGAGGACTACAGAATTGATACTCAGGTAAATGTTACAATGTTCATTGAATTTAATTTATTAAATTTCAATTTTGAAATGCAATATTAAATTAACTAATTTATTTTTATGATTTTAATAAAATTTCAGGGTCACAGTGTTGATACTAGATACACCATCCCTACACCCGCTTATTTCTCCACTACATCTACCATTGAGGTATGTAACTAGTAAACAATTATAAATTTATTACATGTTAATAGCATTGTTTTATGAATGGTATTTTAATATGTGATTTTGGATGTTGAATAGGCTAATATTGAAGGTTTCAAGGGAACACCTCCCAATTCCAATGGATTTAGAAAAACCTACACATAGGTAATAGAATAAAGAGTTTAACTAATGAATTGTACTTAATAGATTTGTGTATTTTATGTTCATATCATTGATTACGTTGCATTGCGGATCTTTCAAACTCAGCATTACTTCACATTCCATAACTAATAACTAGATGTTGATAGATGACAAAATTTCAACTACAATATGGTTGTTTAGAAAGTCAACATAAGCAGTGATGCAGTTACTTCACATAGCATAAGTAATAAGTAGGAGAGGCCTCCAATTGCATTTGCTTGTCATGGCATTCCATGAGACCACTTTTTACTAAGGCATCTTTTCAAATAGTTCACTGTCTTGTCTATGATATGGATGCTTGGAAGAAATATATGAAAGAATAATAGTAAGAAATAGCATAGACAAGGCTATGAGTTGTTTGAACCAATTCCTCAAGGAAATGTGGTTTCATGGTCATGTCCGTCACCATGAGACCCAATTTCTTTGAGGCACTTTTTCAAACAACTCACTTCCTTTTCTATGCTACCACATTTTCCATACATGTTTACCAAAGCATTTTATTAAATAGATCATTTCCTCGTTGTTATGGCTAAAATCTTAAAAAAGGTGTTTTCCAACAAACTATAGATGCTTGGAAAAAATATATCAAAGCATAATAGTAAGCAATAGCATATACAACACAATGAGTAGTTTGAAAAAATTCCTCAAATAAATGTGGTCTCATGGTGATGGAATCTCATGGTGATGGAATGTCATTCCATCACCATGAGACCACATTTCTTTGAGGCATTTCTTCAAAAATCTCACCACCTTTTCTATGCTACCACATTTTCCATACAATGTGTACCAAATCATTTTATCAAACTACTCATTTCCTTGTTACTATGGCTAAAAGCCTAAAATAGGTGCTTTCCAACAAACTATGGATGCTTGGAAAAAAAATTATCAAAGCATAATAGTAAGCAATATCATAGTTAAGGTAGTGAGTAGTATGAAAAAATGTCTTTAAGAAATGTGGTCTCACATGTGGTGATGGAATTTCATTCCATCACCACGAGACCACATTTCTTTGAGGCATTTTTTCAAACAGCTCATTGCTTGAAGAATAGAAACCAACCCATTATCCAAAATTCCCCTCCAAATTATTTTCAAGGTCCCCATCCTCAATTTACCAATCTATGGAACCTTCCACCTTTTATTCTACTTGTTCATGTCCCCACTCCTTCCTCTTCATTTCATGATCACCCTCCATCTCATAACCAAGGCCACACTATACCATCCACCCCATCCCATCATAATACCATAGAGAAGGCAATGAACTATTTGAAAAAATGCCTGAAAGAAATACGGTCTTATGGTGATGGAATGCCATGACACATTTTTTTGTAATGCCATTCCATCATCATGAGACCCCATTTCTTTCAGGCATTTTTTCAAATAGTTCACTACCTTCTCTATGCCACCACAGTTATCATACATGTCTATGAAAGCATTTTATCAAATGGTTCACCGGCTTGCCGCTATGGGTAAAAGTATAAAAACACATGCTTTTGAAAAAGATATGGATAGGGAAAATAGTAAGCATGATAGTTAGAAATATATAGTTTAATAAGTACTCAAAAAAAATTCATTATCTCATACATTATAAGTCATGGCGTGGATCGTTATTGTAGTTTTCGTGACTGAATAATTTGTTGTTTTATTTTCAGATGTTGCAAGCAGATACACCTCTAAATGTTTAAAGGGCAATGGAGATTAGTGTTCCATCTGCTATAGACTCCTCGATGGCTCTAACAAGGGAGGTATGAGGAAAATTACTAAATTTTAATTTACATTCATTGTTATAGATGTTAGTTAGTGAAAAATCAAACCATGTTATTGATTTGTAGTTTAATTTCTATTTGGATGGTTTATGCAGGGCTTCAACATGCGTCAACATGAGCATTTGAATATTTCCCTCATGGAGAGTGATCATCAGATGGTGGTAAGTGATTATTTTGATAAATATATTATTTTTATAATGTAATTTCTATATATTAATGTCTTTACTTCTTATTATAATAGATAAGACTTGACCAAGAACTAAACCATAGGAGGAGCAACAAGAGCACTCCGTGATCATAGCATAAATGAGTGACAAACATATCGCCATCCAATCGACAAGCAAAGGGAAAGATTTTATTTCGAGAGCATGGAGAGCGATGACTTTTGATTCCAAAGCCCTTTGTTGTATGCCTATATGACATTTTTGTACATATTTTGTATTGGATATACTTGACATTGTATTCCTATATGGCATTCTCGTAAGCCTATATGGCTATTTTGTACCTATATTTTATGCTTATATCAACATATATTGATGTATGCCTACATGGCTATTTGGTTAATAAAAATATTTTTTTATCAATGGTGTCCATATTTCTATTATAAATTCATGGTTCAATAGATATTAGTTATGTGTATTCAAGTGTATACTTTACAACTTACATGTATACTTTGTGACTTACATGTATTCCAATGTATACTTTATGACTTACGTGTTTTCATGTGTATACCTTGTATTCATGCATATACTTTGTATTAATTTTTGTATAGTATTTGTATAGTATGTATTCGTGTGTGTACTTCAAGGCTTATGTGTTTTTTATTACTTGTGCTTCCCTTATTCACATGTACATGCTTGACTTATTCACATGTACACTTATTAATTGGTTAGCCCTAGCATTGATCATTGATGTCCTTCATGGTTTATCTTGAATATTAATTGATTGATGCTAAACAACTTTATTAGTCGATGCTAAACAACTTCAATATTTCTAGGAATATAAGTAGAGTTACAAATTCCAAAATTACACAAATTGAAAAGAAAATATTAACTGTAATTAAATGCATTGATTATTAACTTGATAATTGATTAAGAATGAGTATAAAATATATCAAGAGATGAGCCTTCTAGAATGGAAATTTCCAACTAGAAAATAGGCAAAGCATTCCCAATACTTTGAAAGTAATAATCCACCCAAAATTGCAATGGGAGAGAAGGCTTATTTAAGATCCTTGAGTGATATATTTCCTAATGCTCCCTTGTTCTTACATATCTCAATTCAGTTTTATCCAAAGAGTTCCATGAAATGCTTTATCTAAAAGTAAAAAACACATTTTCAATTGGTATTCCATGAAATGTTTCATAAAAAGATTCTAATATATTTAATCTTTTGATTGGAACAACTCAATTAAGAAAAGGATACATAATCTTCACAACACTTTCAAAACATAATATTCATAGTAGATGAGTACTTAAATTCTTGATACATTATCATACAAACATTTATCTTGAATATTCTTTAAACATTTTCATAGCATAATCCTCATAATGTAGAATGAATTGTTATGTTCTTGATCCATCGCCATATAAACACATCGAAAGATGTATATGTCAACTTTTTTCAATATTATTTCTTGTATAGGAAATGAACTCAGGAGAAAGCAAGTTATAATTTATAATAAAAATAAGAAATGGATTCAACAGTGGAAACTTTATTTATCACACCAAATAATAAATATATGTGAGAGCATCACTTGTTTCTCTTAGACTCCAATTTTCCAGCATAGAAAATCATTTCAAATGAAAATGATAAAATACTTCACAACCAAAGTTGTTAATTGAGGAAAAATAAAATGTTTCCAAGTTCCACTATTGTACGCATTTAAAATTTCTTGTATCTTTTGGTAAGGGAATGGAGGATAATTAAAAAACATCTTGCACTTTCTAGACTTGAGGATGATCATATGCTTTTTGTGTGGAAAACTTGGACTTCTCAACCGTCGTGTGTATGTTTCTTTTTTTGATTATTTTGGATGCCATCATAAGGGATCTGTAATGCCCCGTGTTGTAACCTAAAGAATGTTGCATTGACAACGAAAGTGTAATAATTTTTTTTTTTAAGTGTAACATTAACTTTACTAATTGCAAACATTCCCTAAGTAACACGATGACACACTAATTGAAAATCCCATAGATGACAATAGTATTTAATATAGCATGTATTTAATTCGCATAAACTTAAAAGCATACATTGAATAACATATAAATTACATCAATGAAGGTATAATGTACAAATAAGATTCTTTCTTACATTACACTTGAAATAACATTACAATACTCATTTTCCAAATGAGGTAGGTCAAATAAATGTATACAATTACATATTACAATTGATCACCTCGTTAACAATTGAGGAGTGATACATATATAAAGTTTCCACTGATACAAATAAGAAAGTACATTTATCCACATACGAGCTCTCCATCCAAGAAGTACTCGTTGCCACGAACAAAAACTAGGGACCCAACAGAGTAAGGTGCACGTTCCACCCAACCATGTGGTACTCGTAGGTCCACCCCCATACTAGGAGATAGTAAAAAGGTTCCCTAGACATAACCTTCAAACCCTAGACACAAGAAAAACCATAGACAAAACTATACAAGTACAAACTTAACTTATTGGTTACATTGCTTCCAGAACAGAATGATCAAATATACTAAGTTCACAAGGATACTATTATTATAGGTGGAGTGTCATCACAATTTTGCATAGGTTAACCTGGTGTTTCTTCCTAGGTTTCAGCCCCCAACTTGGGTTACCCTGGTAACCTCTTACGAAACCCAGCCCCATATGCAATCTGTTGTGGAATCAATTATCTTTTAAAATAACAAGATATCGACTTTGCCATTCCAGGCCTTCTCAACTCATTCTCAAGTCTGAACTAGCCCTTGAGTCCATGAGTGAGGCATAATTAATCCAATTAAATATTTTAGAATACCCAATGTGTTGATTTAGTTTTTACTGATTAACTAACTCTACATGAGTTACCTAGGCACCACTTTGTGTGTCGGCCCTCACAAAGAGCCACTCCCCTAAAAATAACACAAGGAATCTAAGTCCTCTAACTAAGGTCAAAAAAGTGCACATAAACTAGTATCAAACACCAATCATATAACAATAGACATCACAACCTATTCACAGAACCAGGTGTCTAAAAACCATACAAAACTATGTGCACTACCCTAGTTAACTCAAAAGATTGAATTTAAAACAATTAACAAATCCCTCATTAACAAACTTATCTAGAAGACTTATAATTTAAAGTAATCCCAATTTGCCCAAAAGAATAGAAATAATCTAAAACAAATCAAGCATAATAAAAATCTAATGTTAGGATTTACTAAATCCAATCAATTCAATTAGAAATAGCATGAAAATAAAACAACTTCATTATAGTTCTTTTCTCAATTAATAAAAGAAATTTTAATAATTAATCTAATTTTGATTTTCTCAAATTCATATAAAAGTAAATACCAAATTTTCTCTTTCAATCCTATTATTTTAAAAATAGTTAAACTCATACTTTACATGCATTAATTTTTTTTTTTAAATATCTTATTTAAATACTAAAGTATTTTCTTTATACTATAAATGTATATAGCAATTAAAAGTATATATACATATATACATATATACATATAAACATATATATATACTATATATATATGTTTATATATATGATATATATATATATTTAAATTAACATAATTTCAAAATTCGCAAACATTAAACAAATCCAAAATTCATAAATCAAAACTTATGGAAAATTAGGGTTTTAACAGGTTGTGTCTCACACAGCCACTAATCTATGTAGAGGCAGCCATACGCAACCTACCCCATATGGGGTAGCGGCTGTGTTGGCAGTCGTCACTGCCTATGAGGGCAGCGCCAGCTACCTCCACAGCTGTCGCCCTATATGGAGCGGCTGTGGGGGTAGCCCCTGCAGCCCCCCAATGTGTATCACATATTTTCTAATTTTTTTAAAATGAAATTTCTGCCTATAAAATATCTGGGGTTCTCCAAAATACGCAAATGGATTTCGCAGCTCCTGGAAATTAAAATTTTATAACAGTTTCACAATATATATATATATATGTATATGTATATATATAATTTATATACATATATATATATACACAATTTATACATTAAGTAAAATAGTGTAATCAGGTAATTACTTTCCATAGGGTTTTCTACAGAAAATTGGGAAAACCATCAATTAAATACAAATTTTGTCAAAAATCTTTAATTTCAACAACAGAGGATTTTCAATTCAATAACAAAGGGTTTCCAAGTTAAATCCTCTAAATCTTTTCTACAGTCATCACAAGGATTTCTTTTCCCCAAATTTAACACCAGATTTAACAGAGAATTTTATTTATAAATACACAGAGATTTCTTCTGTTTCTTTTCGAAACTTTTCTATTGTTTTCTCTTATTTCACTATAAAATCTTGTTTTGTTGAAATTCTCACAGAAAGACAACAAATTTCTACAGAATAATTTACCGAGAAGAACAAAAACTTTAATAAAAATTTCTTCTATAGGAATCTTTTATTTAACAAATTTTAACAAATCTTCTACAAAAGAAATTCTTTTTACAAGAAAACTTTTCAAAAGAAAATAAATTAAATAAATAGGGAAAAACATGTATTCTTGTAGCTTGAAGAATTTGATTGTTGAAGAGAAGCTTTGCCTGCTACGTGCAACCTCCAAAACCCTTTCAAATCACCACTTTCCAAAAGAATGCAAAAACTGAACAAAAATCTATCTGAGAACCTCTTCTAGAAATTTAAATCAAAAACCCAATAACATCACAAAAAATTTCAACAATTCTCTGTTCTTTCTCATTTCCCGCGAAGTGTTTTCTTGTTTTCCCCAAATCTCATAATATCTTCTCTGAGAGAATCCTCAACAAGAAATTTGCAATAAATTTTACACACATAGCAAAGAAGAAAAATATCTTCTAACAAACTCACGGATTCTTTCTTTCCTCAATTATCAAGAATTCAATTTATTTTAAAGAATTAAAAAAAATCAAAAACTAATTTCATTTCTAACACATATTTAAAATTTCATTTCCCACAAATCATTTAGTTTATATTTAATCTATTCTCACAATAAAAATAACTTTTAATTAATTTATTTATTTATTTAATAAAATAACTTTAATCACAAAGATTAAATTATTTAACCAAATAAACTAATTTAATTAATTAAATAAAATATAAAGCTTTTATCTACAATATTTAAAATTAATTTAAATGAGCATTAAATTAAAAAGAGCATTAATCTACCATTAAATTCACAAAATTAACCTTTCATAACAAATAATCCAAATAGACACAGATGAAACACCCAAAAATTACCAGACCTAAACTGACGACATACTGTGACTGGGTTTGAGACTAGACTAGGAAAAACCTCGTTATTACCTCCCAATCAACATTACCATTGAGTCTAGACACGCTCAGACCTATGAAACCAGGTGGAGTCAGTGTCATGTACCTGCAATCCTACAATCAAACAAATAACACACATGTATATAATCCATTATTCAAACACACCGTGAGGAGAAAATCACGAAAATCACATGGCACTCGCAAGCGAGTAATGCAACTCCGTTCTCCACACCAATACATATCACATCAAACTAACAAAATGAATAATAATTAGTCTACCACAAGCATATATATAGCAGTAACATCTGAAGTAAACATCTATGCTAACATAAAGCATGTTAGAAATAATTACCACCATACAATGTATCATCACATCACAAAATAAATCCACCATCGATCTAATGTCAGGGATCAATACATCAAAACAAAGTACCATGGTCTATCAAAGTGAAAACATGCTAACAATAAACATAAGCAAAATGGAGGGGTACTACATCCTCCCCCCTAGGATAAGGCTTACTTCTGGAAGCCTGCAAACAGAAAACAGATAACACACACATCTAGAATACATCCTCCCAAGAAATAGAAGACTAGCCACTAGGATCCCTCTAGATCTGTACCCGGTCAACGTCTCGACCCCTGAGGATCAACTCTTGACATTGAAGGATGTGCATAGTTTCCAAAGAACGATGCCAATCCTCCACTAGGAACCTCTCCAACTGCACCCTAGTGCTCAACCTGGTGGTTATCCACCACGGTAAACACCCTATGCGACCTGCTTGCATATCCTACAGTCGACTCTAAAGCCGCTGGTCTTTGACTAAACCCAGAAGTACCCTTCTGAGGAAACTGACGAGCAATGTGACCCTGTTGGCCACAAGTAAAACATTTTATACTCCTTTTGAATCCTCTATCACCTGGAGGTACACTAGACAGTGGAAAACTACCTCCATTAACTGCAGACTGAAAACTCTGTGCAAGCTTATTAGAACGATCACGTTGAACTTGCTGCCAATTTTGATCTCTCTCATTCTAAAACCAACCACCACCATGTTGAGACCGAAAATTGTTACCATGCTGAGGCTGAGTATTCTTATTCTTTTGAGGATTACACTGTTGTTGTTGTTGTCCACCCTTAGTGGGTGGCTATTGGTTCCTAGAGGAACCTCCTGTCTGTATCTGACCACCTCGTGGACCAATACCTGCTATAGGAGCACTACCTATTTGGACACCTGTATGTCCACCCAATGCTAAAGCCAGATTCTCTTCCACAATGTGCGCTTTCTCAATTGCAACTTCCATAGTTTTCAATTTGAAGACTCTAACTCCTCCACTAATACGGGCATTCAAACCCCTAATAAAATGTTGTACCAGCATCGCCTCATCATCTCCAATTCCTGCATATTGTTTAAGTTCATAAAATCTATGTTCATACTGCTCAACAGATAGAGCTATCTGACGCAAATCATGAAACTCATCAGCTCATCGTTGCCTCCAATGTTTAGATAAAAACCATGCTATAAACCTCTCCAAGAAAATCTCCCAAGAAACTAACCCAATCTCTAAATGGAGCTTCTGCTCCTCCAAACACCACCAAGTAGAGGCAAAACCTCTTAAATGCATGATGGTGCATCTAGCTCGGGTATTGCTACTGTATGGGTGCATAGCAAAACATCTACCCAAGTTTAATAACCAGGTCTTTGCCTCTAGACCTCCACCTATGCCATCAAATGTAGTAGGGTGTGCCCTCAACAAATCCCTCATATGTCCTGCAACTATGGCATCCTACTCTACAGTACTAACAATCCTCCTAGGAGATCTATCACGTTCCCTAACCACCTCCTGATCTACTTCCTGCCTCAAACCAAATCTGGCAAGTACCTCTTCTAGTAGGGGACGCAACTGAGCTCCCTCAACCTCTAGCTAAATTGGGATTCGTTCCTCACTTGTCTATTCCAACTGAGGACTCAACTGTTCAGCATGTTCACTCTTGTGGGAGCTCTGAGGTGGAGTAACCTGAGGGATTGGCCCACAACCTCCACCTCAACCTCTACCATGACCTCTAGTACGACGCCTAGGCATGATCCTACACATAAAAAAAAAATGAGTCACAGATACAAAATAGACAAGGCTAACAAAAAATGATACTACATAGTCTAACATCTAGGTCAACCTAATGGGCTCACAATTACCCAGAGCGTCTAGTGTTAGAACCTTTGCTCTGATACCAATTTGTAATGCCCCGTCTTGTAACCTAAAGAATTTTACATTGAAAACGAAAGTGTAATCCTTTCTCAAACATAAAACAAACAACTACACCTTCGCTTAGTTCCCATGTCATCTCACAAAATGCTCATGATTTGAATTCGTTAGATTTTATATCCTCCTAGGGAGTGAACAAAATCTTGCAATCTATAGAGTCTTACGTAAGTATGACAGCTACTACTAAGCAAGATGTATCTTTCACACCAACCACAAGACCACCTTCTACCATAAATCAAGAGGATATCTTTTCGAGACTCCTCTAAGATCACTTGATCACCCTCCCTCCATGAACTCAAAAGAATGGTTATTACCAGACTCCATTTTGTGTATATCATAGAGTTCATGGTCACTCCACTAATGAATGTCAAGCTTTGAGTCATAAAATCCAACATTTTTAGGAGTTTGGTATTGTAGTACCCCTCCATTCTCACTGGTTGTGCATGTAGTCTGCTAAGGAGCGGAAGAGAAAGATAGGACAAGGGCTTCTAATGGTATTTTATATGTTGAGATTGAATTAATTAAATAAGGGTAATATTATTTATTAAAATGTTAGATTAAATTGTATTTAAATATTTAAATGTAGTACTCCTCCATTCTCACCGGCTTGGGTAGTCTAAGGAGAAGAGAAAGATAGGACAAGGGCTTCTAATGGTATTTTATATGTTGAGATTGAATTAATTAAATAAGGGTAATATTATTTATTAAAATGTTAGATTAAATTGTATTTAAATATTAAATTATTTAATTTATTTTTAGAAAAAGTCATGAGTTTATTAAATGTTAATTAAATAATAAATTGTGTTTATTATTTCAATTAACTCACTGGTTGAGGATAATTATCAGAATAAATTATTTAAATTAATTGGATAATATGCTTTACAAGTAAAGTTGTAAAAACAGGAATTAAAACAAAAAAAAATATTGAAAATAGAAAAATAAATAAATAAAAGAATTGAAAAAGATGAAAGAACGAATGTGATTGGAGTTTTAACTGAAAAGCTCGCTTTTAAAGATATAATTTCTTTTATTCAGGATTTTGGTGAGCTTTTGCAAGAAATTGGAATATCTTTTATTTAATGGAAGTTTTTGTGAGTTTTTTTTTTTTTACGGACAGAGAGAGGGAGATCATGCAAAAATAAAATAGTGGGAAACTTGTTTTCTAATTTTTTATTTTGATTTTTGTTTTTAAAAACCTGCTTTATATTTCCTTTTGGGATTTTTAGCTATGAGGGTTGGGGTCACCGGAATATAGCTTAATTTCTGCTTGGAAAGGTGCTATGTATTAGTGGACAACTTTCGAGTTCCGGAGAGACCCCGCTATTTTTCAAGAAGTGCAAGGTTGAGTTGTTCTGGCGTTGAAGTTTTTGCAATAAAAACATAAATAGATCCGCTCATACCAGGACATGACATAGCTCGATTCAGGATCTTTGAGACATTTCCTATCAATTGTTCTAGCGTATTCCATTGGTTCCAGGGTTTCAATGCATGTTCATCAGGATGATTGAAAAGTATAATGCGAGAGAGTTTGGGGGGGTTTTGAGGAAGAATGAAAGGGGGACTGTGGAAACAACATTAAAAAAAGTCTAAGAGGTGGGAAGTGTCACAATGCATGAGCAGAAGTGATCAGGAAAGCAATAGAAGTGTAAAGAGGAAATGTTCTTGTGACCTAGAGGCGAAAGATAGAAGAAGCCAAGTTTCAAGGTTAGACTAAGAATGAAACAAGACCTCAAGCATTTCCTGTGAGTATCTCAAATGCCTTATTTAGATTCCCAATTTTGAATATTTGTAGCCAAGTATAAATTAGAATGTCCAAGTGAAAGTATTCCTGTAGGTGATTCGGATGTGTAATGGCATGATATGATACTTAAATAACAAACTAAAATACTGATATGAAATGCTGAAAATGACGGGCATTGGTGAATTGGCTCAATATTGGAAGGGTCATAATGTCCATGGTCGATGTTGTAAGATTCACACCATGAATCCTTGTTACCTAGTATAATAGTATCATAATTTTAAGATACACCAAATTTCTCTTTAGATATTTTGTGCTTTATTGCATTCCAAGTGATCTCGTTTCGAGCCTTTAAACATACAACAGGTGCACAAGAATCCATCTTGTGTTATCCTATCTTATTAACTCTTAGTTGTAATAGTTGCTCATGCTAGCTACTTCGCTTGCTTGAGAAATGAGTCCTTAAGCTAGATCTTTAATGAATGGTATTATTTCTTGATCTGATAATAAACCTCTCGCAATCCTCTTTTTCATGTGATTATATACCAGTAGTGTCTCGATTGACGCTACATTCAAAGAGTATATTCTCTTTCCAGTTAATGTTTTGGCTCATGCTATGTCGAGATAATTGAATCCCATTCACAAAATATGCAGAGTATTATGTTTTCTGCTTCTTGTTCTATGTCGAGATAATTGAATCCCATTCTCTTATCCTCGATCTAAGTGCAAGCTAATACATGTGAAATTTAAAACTTTTAGATCGAAAGAAGCCCATCATTGTCCCAAGGATCCAATTTGGCACGGGCCAAGAAGAGACTGGGGAAGGTTCGAAATCCTATCCAGAGAATGGCTTGTTCCCAAACTGCTATCTTCGTTCTTTGCTATCATAAACTGTATCTTAGTTTCCTTATTTTTGAATATCGAAAGTCTTAAAAATTGTGAAGGCCTATTGATACATTCTTTTCCATTGAATCATCTAATCATGGTTCAGTTAAATGAACTAGGAATGACACCCGCCATTTGCATTTGCTTGAAATTTTCTAAAGCCATTAAGTTGGATTTGATGCTTTCGGTTTGGTAGTTGATAAAATGCTTTATGTAAAGAATTCTATATGTAAGCTTTATGTTAATAGCCGATACATGTCCAGCTATGCTGATCTTTTCATTAAACAAATCCAATTGTACGTATTCCTACATCATGGCATTTCTCTGAGACCACGATTTTAATAGGTTGCCATCATCTCAAGGTTATCCAGGGCCCTTTTTATGGCGTCACCTAGTTGTTCTATCAATCTCCAATGAATGTTATTCATTCAGGTCTCTAAGTCGTCGCTGCCAGTGTCTTTTCCCTGTATTGTATTCCTTCCTATAGGCATCGTGCCATTATGTTGTATATGTGTTTTCTCTTGCTTCATCGTGGAGACTGATCACTTTGGCTCATGGAATTCGATTAGCTCGCAACCTTTAAAATATTTTCCATACAGATATACGTGTTATAGAGCACCTTGTGTAAGCCTAAGAAAATGTATTTTGTGTGTGTCCCTCTATCTTACCATCCAAAGAGGTCACAGGTAGGTGGTCTGTCAGCACTTCAAACGCCTTCTCTTTGTTTCCTGTATACCATGCATGTCCGCCAAAGTAATTCATACTTTTAACAAAAGGTAGGTCAAGTTCTTGTAATGCGAGCCTTCGTAAGAGGCCACTAAGCTTGGGAACCTATATCTCTAGCTTGACCTCTATATGATTAACCACCTATTATAGAATATCTAAAGTTGGTCTTAATTTGATAAATCTATTATATATGTTATATTATATTTTGAGTCTATATTATAACTCGCATCTTGTTAGTATTATATTTTAAACGATGAAATAAAGTGTCATTTGGTAAAAGGTTTAAATTGAATAGTTGTTATTTATGTGGACATTTAAAATACTAGGTAAAAGAAATGTGTAGTTAATTAAGGGGAAGATATGTTATTAAATTTAAATAATTTAGGGTAAATATCAACTGACTAGGTTTTAAATAGAAGTTGATAACGATAGACTTAACTTCAATACAAAGTGTAAATCAAGAATGTTACTTCTATTGCATTATAGTAATTAGAAGCATCTAATATTTTCTACTCCATTTAGATTGATTGCAAATCTAACACTAGGAATTAATGTTTAAAAGTTTGGTTGTATGGGTGTTATGTTTATTATACATGGAAGTGGTGTGTAATTTCTTGGGTAGGCTTCTCATTATCAATAATTCTTGTTCAATTTCTTTACAAGTCCATTTTATGATAGAGTGAAGCAGATATTGAACTTTGCATAATTCAATGTTCAATTGTTAAAGATTTCATTGTTCTTACTACATTCAATTATTATTATAGAATTTCCAAATAAGTAATTTATCTTTAGTTGAATATTAAGTTGCATTTCATTAGTTGAACCTAGTGGTTAAGATGTATGATAAGAGAGTAGAATTAATGCCTTATTTTAAAGGAATTAATGCCTTATTTTAATTGTTTTTCCTCGAAATAGAATTTAAGTTGTAGGGTAATTATAATTATTATTTTGTTGTCATTATTAATACATATATATATAAATATTTTAATAAGTGATGAGTGAAGGTTTAATTTAAGTAAGATTTATCATTATGATTATTATAAACGTAGAGATTTTATTGTTTGAAAATTTATTATAAATACGCACGTCTGAATGTTGAATAATGTTACTATTGCAACCGTGTATTGAATTAGTGTAGTGGTGGGATTGTAGCCTATTTATGAAATTAGACAATTAGAAATATAAGTTCCCATTGTAATGAAAAGTAGATAAATAATGGTAATGTAATCAAGGGGGAAATTTGCTTAATTTCTCAATATTAAATATGAGTAGCGTTGTATTCTTTTGTAAATTATTTAATAGATGAAGCACCAAATTTTGAGAACACTTGTGGTTGTTGTCATGATTGATTCCTATATTGGAGTAGGCTATTTTTATTTTATTTTTGCAAGGATATGCTTACCTAGTTCTTCAGTCTTCGGCTTCACCTAAGTGGGTGGCAGCCGCCTTAGAAACTGTCTAGGGTGATGGACCCTAGAAAGGGTTGCATACCCACTCTTCTCTAGTATGTAATTTTTGTATGGGTCACATAATGCTTATGAATAGAGGTTTGAGTTTAGCGTGTATTTGTGGTGTTGTGTTACTTTTGTGTTTGGGGTAGATTCCTCCTTGAATGTCTTATGAGTGAACCCTTGGTTGGTCAGTCAATGAGTTGGAGCAGCTCAAGTTGTCGAACTACGGTGCCTCTGCGAATTATATACGTAGGCAAGGCCATCGAGTGATGAGCTCCCGAGGCATTAGGTCGGGCCCCTAGGACTGTTCTTCTGAGTCTTGTTTGAGTCTTGTCGTTTATTTCCGATAACGTAAAAACTGCCATTGATTTATATAGTTTCTCTTAGTGATCATGTGCTAACTATCTTTGATCTAATGTGTGTGCCAAGTCATGTAGACCTTGCAGGTATAGGCATTGGGAGCAAGGACTTGTTGATAAAATAGAATGTAAGAGGTATGTTAAGCTGACCTAAGTAAGTAGACTCTATTGCCAAGTTAGTAAATCACTTCTATCTTTTCTTGTAGCTTGTGTGATCATTGAGTATAGCTATAAGTAGTGAATAGTGTTGTTGTTATCTTTGTTTTGTTGTTAGTTGTTTGTGAAGTAACCTCGCATGCCCCAGAGAACTAAGTGTACTAGTGTAATGTAATGTGTTATATGTTTATGGTTAATGTTCTTGTATGTTCAATTGTAATGTTTAAAAAAAAAATTGTTTGCTTTGTCTGTGTTCTGGGTTGCATGATTCTGGTGTATGCTTCCCTATGTGGGGGCACCTAATTCCTCTAATTGATACTAATTTCACTCTCGCCTATATTTCATCAATCGTTTCGGCTCACCTTTGTCATGCACTTAGTGGGGGCAAGGGGTTTAGCAAGTCTTGTCCTCGTATGTCACTTGTGGTCGCCTCCTTGGGCTAGTTGTTAACCTTTTATGAATACATAAGAGCAAGCTTGGGATGTGGACAACATGCCTTAAGTTGGTTCACATATGACATACTACCCTTTTCATGACATAGCTTCTCGAAAACATATGACTTGGCATAGGGCTTTACAATTAAGCTCTCATGTCCTCTTCTTCTACTTTAAAGCAATTTCTCACAGTATTGGTGCTCACAACCACTTTAAAGTCGGGGCATACATCACCACTCACATTTCATTCTATGATTTTATTTTTCTTGCAATTCCCTTTCTTGGAAACATTAGGTAAAATGTTGTTCAAGATGAGACCTTGCACTAATCCCCTTTTGGAAACAAGATGAGACCATTTGTACTTATCCTCTCTTGGATACATTTGGCATGATGTTCCCTAAGATGAGACCTTGCACAAACTAAGAAAAATACCTTTGAACATTTCTTACACTTAGCATTAACAATGTCTATGAGTGTCAAGCATACAAAGTTTTTCTTACCTCATAGAGCTTGAAAATAATTTTCCTTTGTGACGCCTTGTTAAAGTTATCAAGAGGTATAAATTTAATATGGTTGAGCGGGAAGCCCATTCAATGGAACGACTTTCCCCAAAGCCACCTATGTGTTTGAGTGCATACCAATTAGTGTATGTTTCTCACCTTTTGGGATTTCTCACCCGACAGATAGCCAAGAGTTCCATCACCCCAAAGTGAGTATGCATTTTCTTTTTGGACAAACAACCTAGATTTGATCCACAACTAATTGGACAAACGGTTGAAGCTTGATCCACCTTTTTATTTTTCAAATTACTTCTATGGGACAACTCACCCCATGGATGACCCAATGTTCTATGGCCCCAGAGTGAGAACATCTTTTTCACCCCCTTGCATGATTTTGTATCTTGTTGGTTTGACTTAGGATCTTTGATCCTAGGGGCTTGACTTCCTTCTTGATCTTTTTCATTCTTTGTCATCTGCATCTGTACACTCGAATCTCTCTTGAATTTCTACTTTAGTGTGAATTTGAAGCAAGTTCATCCTCTCACTAAAGTGGGGGCTAAATGTGTTGTAGAAAAAAGTACCCTTTGCTTGACATGGGATTAATTCATGATAAATTGACTTAATGAGGCTTTGATTTAGTGTTGTGAGGTGTTTTCACATCCACACTAGGTCTTGGACCCTTTCAAATGCATTTAATGATGTCTTGTGAAGGTGTTGTGAAGTGTTGTAAAACATTTTTACACTCTTCTAGACTCTATTCATTACAATTCACCTAAAAACTACCTCTTCATCACTAAACAAGTCCTATTTTGAAGTGTTGTAAAGTCTTGTAACAAGATTTCACACTTTTCTAGGCATAATTTCACCATTTAAACCTTTCTTATGCTTTATTGGACCCCTTTATGCCCTTATAAGCTTTAATTAAGTGTATTTTTGAATGTAAACCCGACAAATAACATTAAATGTGACTTAATTCCTAACACCCATTTTCAGGTCCTAGGTGGGACCCATTCGCCATGGGTGGCAAATGAGTCCCCCTTGGCTCCAAATTCAAAATATTTTAAATTTTCTTTTAGGTTTTTATTCAAAATCACTTGATGTCGACCTGTGATGAGGTATCATCAACTTACTAAGGCACAAGATTATATAAATAAGTGTTATTCTTCTCATTTTATGTCTCTCTCTCATCTCTCACAATCTCCTAATCCATTCTTTATCATTCATCCATCATTCTTCCATCCCAAGTCAAGCAACTTAGGGTTTCAACATTACAAGCTATTCAAGATCAATTTTCAGACATTCAAGGGCAGATTCTTGATGTTTTGCTGCAGAATTTCAAGATCAAACATCATGGCAACGTAATCACTTCCCTTATTACATGTTTCATTCCATTGTTTCATCATTTTGGTTTAATTACCTAAAAGGGGTTTGACCAAGGAAAACCCACATGCCCTAACATTCAACATTTATCTCTCTTGCCTTGTGTGTTTACAGATTTAGGTCTCTTGGAAGCTTGAAAATCATTGAAGATCAAGTTGGAAGGTTTCTCAAGTCTTCGCTTCATTCAAAAAGTCAAAATATCAACAAAAATTCATTTTCAAACCCGTAAATTAGAGTTTCGAAAGCGGACACCTATAGGAAGTCAAAGTGCAGATCGGAAGCTCCGGATTCAACTTTTGAAAATTTAGAAATTCAAAAGTGGACTCATTTTCCATGGGTGGTCAATGAATCCTACTCCAAATTCAGTTTTTATTTTTCTGCATTTTTAGATACCCTTTTGTCAGAAACAGGTTCTGACTCAATTTTTCAGAACTGGGACTTATTCGCCCAAAATGGCGAATGAGTCCCACCAAGCCTGAAAATCAGCATCAAAAGCATTTCAATTGTAATTTCTAGTCTTCATCAAGGTTCCAAGTGCACACTTTCAGTTTGATTCAATTTTGTTAAGTTTTGCATTCATTTAGTTCATTGTTGAATTGCATAATGTGTTTTCAAACAAGTTGCTTTCCTTTAGTTTCTATTCATTAGTCAATCAATCTTATTAGTTTCTTACATTCAAACAATGCATCCATATTCCATCCATATCACACAAATCTTTGAATGTGAGAATAAGCATTTTTTACCCCTCTTTCTCCTTTTAGGTGAAAAACTCAAAGCGTTAGAAAGCAAGTGGGTCCCAAAAATCTATGTTCCATTGCATACTTACAAATTAATCCAACGAACCATCGAGGTCTAATCTACTCTTTATTGTGTCAAGTATTGCCTCATGGTCAAACTCACAGACCTTCCACAAGGTCTTGTTCAAAGGTCTACCGACATATTTGGTCAAACAAACATTGGATTCCACGATAAGGTTTGAGTAATGAAGAATCTTACGATGTGTGTCAAAGTCCTGAAACATCCAATATTTAACACTCTTATGTGGGTACCTTCTAAGCCACGTTCTGGTAACAACAACAAATCCTGTTGGGTATTTGATGTTTTCTCCATCTATAACTGGGGCCTCCAATTTCTTTTTGGCCTCAACACAACAACACAAGTAATAGTCAGTTCCATTTTCATTGTCTTCATCTATAATAACTCCATAAACATTCCCTGCATTGATATGTGCAGCAAATCTCTTGAAATTAGTCAACATTGTGAATACACTACAAAGTAAGATAACAATAGGAATTTCAAAAACTAAGCAAGAAGATATATTACCTAGTTGAACTAGATTTGATATGTGGTCAAATTAAACCGTTGATTCCATCTGTGTTAATTCCAATGTCATTGGAGGGTGATACGTGTGAAGTGGGATAAGATAACTTGTTGACCATTTTTCAACCTCCTCCTCTGACTCGCAATCATTATAGGCTTTCATTGTACATGAAGAATAAAATCATGCTATCTTCTGTGTATTGATACTCCATGAACCTGCATCTGAGCTAAGGAAAGAGTGTAGCTCACTCGATCCTATTAGTGTACAACAATCCTCATATGGTGCAATGCTAGTATCATCCTTCAACCAAAAAAATCTACGAACTGAAGATGTACCTTCATTACCTAGACCCATTGAAGCATTACACCACTCGATGATTGATTTTGCATCTGTCAACTTTGCATTGTCTTTATACTTTAACTCTTCTCATGCTAATGCTCTTTTCACACATGCTTCTGCACCATCATGCTCCCCCTTTCCATGCTCAGCCTCACAAATTTTCCACATATATTGAACACTTGTAATGACATGCATCCTACTTAACTAGTAGAACATGCATGAGTTCTTGAACTGTGTTGCACAGTTATCCTACCATATTATATGTGGACTGTATGTTATGCCCCTATGAGCCAAATCACTGTAGAATATGTAGAAGCAACCTTGCACAAACTCTAGAGAATGTGTGTCATCATCACTAATATAAAAGTGATACTCCCTCAATACCTTCCTTTGGTCCTCTATACTATCAGTTGCATGAATGAATGTTATGTGCATAAATATTGAAACCTGTCTGGAGTTGTAATATTGTGATTGCACCTCACATTATGGCTATAGACTAGTGTAGTTCTCTACAAAGTCAACAATTGATAGTATGCTTCCAATTGGAAAGGTGTCCTTGCATAGCTTGAATTGTTTGTCCAACCATCAAGCTCTATGGGTATTCCTTGCATACTCATACACTATATTGTCACGAAACATGGACATAAACTGATACATTGGAATCTTCTGATTAACCAAATCACACCTTTTTTCTTGAGACCTATCTTTTGTAATGTATGCCACTATTTCATACTTCTCGAACTCTACTAGTTTTTGTCCCACCTCATCTATTATTTCCATATGTTGAAATACTGGCATACGCTGCAAGCCACCGCAATGCTCGCATGAACCATCCAAGGATGTTGTCTTGTAAAATATTTTGCCACCTCTATTTCACATAAAATTTTTGATAAGAACTCTCTTGAAGATGTTGGTGGGGCTTCTATGCCACAATCCTGCAAAACATCGTTAGTATGCAAATCTAAACATATAGAATGACAAACATCATAATGGTTAGAGAATTCAATATGTAGTCTACAACAACAAGTAGCACGTGTGTGATTTATTTATCTTGGCATGAAAATGTTTAAGCATTTCAAAATATCTTTGAAAAATACTAATTTGAGGATAATCCTATTGAAATTTATGAAAATTTTGGGTTTTAGTTGTATCCAAAAAATGCTTTGGATATGGCTCACGGTTCCAACTATCGATTCTCCTTCTCACCACATCCCTTTGATTCAGAGATGGCCTTGTGTTATTCTTCCAATACTCTTCAATTAGTGTTCTCAATGATTCAACAACTTTTTTATCTTTTCATGGTACTGTCCCCCAGAATGCCAATAATTCATTTGGATCAGTTCCCTCAATTCTTTGCCAGCTTTGAACGGCTCTGGATAAAAAATTTCTAATAATTCTCATAAATTCACTCATCTTTCTAATGAGATGAGCTCTCTTTGTTTGACTACTTACCAAATTAGATGTAATGACACATTGGGTGACATTACTATCCTTTGAGTGTGAGGTCTTACCCACACTCTCATAAACATCCATTAGATTCTTCACAATAGTGTTTTCACTTAGAGCATTCGATGTTCTCAACCCAAAAGTCTTCATGATGTTGACATCTTGTGGTTTCATTTATCCTTTCAAAGAAGAATTTCCAAAAGTTATCAGCATATCTTCTACAAGTGTGTGCTGGAATCTTACCTTCCATGTGCTACAAAATATCCTCATCAATATTAATCAAATACTTTGGCTTTCTATGAAAAATTCTAGGTGGTGTTAGATCCTAGGTACATACATCTCAACATTAGGAATTTCATCAATATTTAATTGAGGTGGGCTAGATTACCTACCTTCAATCAAGGGTGGAGTAGAATACATAACTTGAGGCTCACATGGGGATGATGGTATACCTTCTTCATCAAATCTGAGTGATGATGTACTCTCAACTTGAGATACGATGGGTGGTGTCCAACCATATTCACTTTTGTTAGATAGTGTCCCTCCATATTCACTTGCGGTAGATGGTGTCCCTCCATGTTCTCTTGTGCTTAATGGTTTCCCTTCATATTCACTTGTGGTAGAGGGTGTGTCTCCAACTACAGTATCTGAATCTATCTTACCATGATGCTTTTGCATTTGTTCCCTTTTTGCTATCAATTCTTGTTCTCTTTTTGATGATTGAGGTTCCTCTTAAATTGGCTTGTTTTCGTCAATAATATCTAATTTCTTCTTTTCATGATATGTTTCCACTCTTCATATGCTATTTTATTCCTTGTTCATTTCGTTAGCATGGCAGATAATTTTACCTATAGCATGGTAATGATATGAATATTAGTTCCTAAAAAATGTATCCATTCAAATAAATGAAATATATGTCATTCAAGGCTTCATAAAAAATACTTACAATCATCCTGTAGAAGAGTATTTCTAGCATAGACAAAGGTCACATGAATTTTTTTTATGGAGTTCCTTGAAGAAATGTGGTAATGTGGCATGCCATGATTGCAAGATAGGCTCAAAATGGAAACATGGACAAGGCATGTGAATTCAAATTCCTTGGTAAGCTAGTGGAGCATTGGCAAGCTATCTCACTCACTAGCCTACCAATGCAATAGGGTTGAGAAGGTAAGGGCAGTGTATGCCTCATACAAATGGGGTCTTACAATGATATATCTATGAGGCATACGCTTCCCCTACCTTCTCAACCCTACTGCATTGGTAGGCTAGTGAGTGAGCTAGCTTGTGAATGCTCCACTAGCTTGCCAATGCGGTAGGGTTGAGAAGGTAGGGGTAGTGTATGCCTCATAGAAATGGGGTCTCACCATGATATCACCATAAGACCCCATTTCTATGAGGCATGTGCTTCCCCTACCTTCTCAACCCTACCGCATTGGCAAGCTAGTGGAGTATTGGCAGGCTATTGGAGCATTGGCAAGCTAGCTCACTCACTAGCTTGCCAATGCGGTAGGGTTGAAAAGGTAGGGGTAGCTATGCCTCATAGAATTGGGGACTCATGGTGATGTATATCACCCTGAGACCCCATTTCTATGAGGCATACACTACCCCTATCACCATGAGTCCCCAATTATATGAGGCATACTTCGCCCCTACCTTCTCAGCCCTACCACATTGGCAAGTAAGTGAGTGAGCTCACTCTCTTGCCAAGCTAACTAGTTTGTCAATGCTACCACATTTTGCATACATTTATATGAAAAAATTATTGTCAAAAAATTCAAATTCATTGTCCATGCTTCCATTTCGAGCCATGATTGTGAGATAGGTTGCACCTTTCCCCATGTTGCTAACTTAGCCTTGAATACGGAGTCTTGAAACAATGGAGAGAAGGGTTAGAATCCCTTGTAGGTAGACTAATCAAGGAAACATTTAAAATATATCGCAACATAAGTGATGAGGTAGGTTTAGTGATGAGGTAAATTTAGAAATAGAGATGAAAACTAAAATAGTTTCAAAGATCTATCAATGTGGGAGGAGTATATTCCAATTTTTTAGAGACATGTATGGAAAATTTGGTAGCATAGACAAGGAAATCAACTACTTGGTATAACTATTTGACAAAATACCTCAATGAGATGTGTCCTCATGGACTATAATGATGGTAGGATATGCAAAAAATAGATTTATTGAAAACACTTTAGAAAATTTCAAGCATATGCAAATTTGTAGGTGTAAAACCAAATTCAACTACATTTTCCAACATCCCCCATGCCTATACCAAAATGAAAGCTTTGTAAAGTGATATGTACATCCATAATAAAGTATTGAGAAATGATATTTTATTTTAATTCCTTATAACTTATTTCATATATATGTGTATACAAAATGTGGAAGCATACACAAGGTAAGTCAATTGTTAAATAACAAAATGCCTCAAAGAGATGTGGTTTAAAAATGTAATTGGAAAGTATATAGAATTGTATAATTTAAAATGTGCATTGACAAGCTAGGGTTATAATTACAAACAAACAATGATCAACATGGAATATGAAAAATAAAAAAAATGAAAGCAAGCCACAATAGAATGAAAGAAAATGTGTAAAGACTTCACATACCTAAAAAACCAAAGTTTCAAATGGAGGAGTTCTACCCAATTATGTAGACTTTGCTTCTTCTTTCTTCAAACTCCTCAACAATTTGACTTTCTCAGAAGCTTGTTCCCCTCCAAACTTCAATTGTATATCACTTTTGAATGGAATTCAGACTTGAATTGATATTATATTCCTTTTAATGTGAAAACTATGCTATTTCATGAAAAGGTGGTGGAAAGATCATGAAAAAGTGGTGGAATGTCAAAAACATGCATGCATACTTCACAACATCATCAAAAAGATACTTTTCATCAGAGCACACACAAAACCAGGAAAATATTTAGAATGTGGGCCTTGAGATCTCAGGTATATTAATTTTTTTACCATTTTTAGATCAATCCAAAATGCACTTGCATTATAACACAAGTGCATTATTTCTTGCTAAAAAAAATCAATATCTCTATTGCTTCAAAACACACTCACGTTATGAGAAAGTTGTTCTTTTATAGATTTATTTTCTCTTTGTCTCTACCCTCTACCCTCAACCCAAAGCCCTTAATCCCTCTACCCTTAAACCCTCAACCCTAAACCCTAAACCCTCTACCCTCAACCCTAAACTCTTAAACCTTCTACCCTTTATCCTCAAACCTTAAATCCTCAACCCTAATACCCTCTACCCTATAAATTGGACTCTCAACCATAATCCTTCAACCATATGTATCCTCAACCCTAATTCTTCAACCATATGTAGGTCCTAAACCCTAAACCACCAACCATCAACCCTATAGGTCCTCAACCCTTATACCCTAATTCTCTCTCCCCTCTACCC
>VDFB02271358.1:701323796-701353339 GCA_007258455.2 Sequoia sempervirens | reverse complement strand
TAGAGGCCCTCCCATGATTATGGGTCTAGGTGATTGGCTTAAGAAGTATGAAGATGCTGAATTGAAAGGTTGGGAAGATTTTTTTGATCAAGGTGATTCAATTGAAGAACCAGAACAAGTTGTAGTTAATATGCCAGAAGGAATAAAAAGGAAATCCATATTTTATGAGCTCCCTTACTAGAAGGATCTATTAATATCTCACCTATTACATCATATGCACGTCTTCAAAAATCTACCAAATTCTATATTTTGACATATATCAGGCAAAGAGGACACCTTGTCTTCGAGGAGAGATATTGCTCTTTCGCATACCAAATTTAATAGAAAACATTTGTGACCAAATAGGGAAAATGAAACATATGCAGAAAATCCGTGGATTTTGGAAAAAAAAGAGCTAGACCAACTAAAAAATGTCATTTGTTCAATAAGGACACCTACTAACTCTGGTTCATGATTGGCTAAAGCTTTTACAATTGATGGACATATCATAGGATTTAAAACACATGATTTTCATAATTTTATGAAGGTATTATATATCATCATTTAACATTTACTAGTAACCTTGATTAAGTACTAAATATATTTTGATATTTTGTTGTGTGAGAAAAAATTACTAATGAACTTTTCATAAATGTGTTTGATAGCATATCATTCCATTGGCAATTAGGGGGGATTCATGTCTTATAGTTGACTTAAGGAATGCCATAAGTTGATTGCCATCATTTACAAGGTATGTGGTTATATGAAATTTTCATGTGTGAGAGAAATAGAGATATTATATTGCATTTTAATTTTTGACTAAAGGTTCATACTAATTTACTATTCTTATATTAGGTGGGTGACGTCCAAGGAAATCCACAAATGTGAATTGCCAAAATGGAAGAAGGAAATTGCAGAAATTGTATGTGTATTTGAGAAGGAGCTCCCTACAAGTTTCATGGACCTACAAGTCCATTTACTTATACACCTGGTCAATGACATTGAATTGGTGGGTTTCGTATCAACGAGGTGGATTTTTTTCTTTGAGACGTATATGAGAACTCTAAAAAGATATGTTTGACAAAAGGCACATCCAAAGGGTTGCATGGTTGAAGGGTATGTATTGAATGAAGCATTCTTCTTCCTATGTGAATTCCTTGGTAAGGATTTTGTAGATGGGTCATGCTTCTGGGATGAAGAATGAGCATCAGATATTATTGATGGAGAAAAACCACAATCTAATGGTGTTCAAGTAGAAATTACAAAGTAAATTTATGATTAGTGTGGTTCTTTTTCTTGCAATCATTAATTTACTCTGTAATTTATTTTTCAAATTAACAGGATGACATTTGGAGTTTGAAATAAACATGTTGACATGTAATAGGTGTAGACAAAAGTGTTATACTTGACAAGTTCATTCTGTGCCACATGGACTTTATGAACAAATGGATTGATCTGTATGATAAAAGGAGACAAGAAGTGTTAGAAGCAAGGAGACAATTTAAGAGATCGAACCCAAGGAATACTCCACTTCCCACTGATCTGCTTGTTGAATGCGGAAAAGATTGCACACTAGAATGGGTTATTGAACAAATTCAAAAACAAATAGAATATGTAGGTATAGATTCAAACATAACAGAAGATGAAATCAACATTTCTAGAGGATGTGAAAGAAAGGTACAGTTGAAATTTTACAAAATGTTGTTTCCTTATAGTTTTGACACTATTAACTATTTTAATATTCATCATTATATATTTTTTCACTGAAATAAATGGTCTTTCACAAGCGAGGAAATATCCAAAAATGTGGGCATATGGTCAACATTATCGTGTAGAAAGTGTAGATGTAAAGAGACAATCCTTTGATTGTGGCATCATGGTTGACTTCAAGCAATCCAGTCGATCAAGCTCAAAAGATAAGAATATAATTGAAGGGAATATACAATATGTTGGGAAAATAGAAGAAATTATTAAGTTGGATTACCGCTCTTTAAAATGTTTTATTTTTAAGTGTAGATGGTATGAAGCATTTGAGAGGAGACAAATACATGATACCCATAGTGGATTGTTTTTTGTAGATTCCTCATGGTTCCTACCAAAGGATAAGTAGCCTTATGTTCTACCAATTCATTGTGAATAGGTATTTCTTTAACTCAAACAAGAAGCGGTAATGATCATTAATCTATTAATTCATAGTTTATTGTGAATATATGCATGTGTTTATTAATTAATAAAATTGTTATAGCATACGTCTAATATATGTATGTCATTCATGTGTAGGTATTTTTCTATGAAGATATTTTGGACCCGAAATGGCTATTTTTTATACATTATAATCCAATATTAAGGCATGTATTTGAAAATGCATTAGTGGATACTAAGTAAGAAAATGATGGCCAAGAAAATAAGAGAGGGATTAGAGAACATTGAAGAAACTAACATCCATGATGATGTTGAAGATGGTTATGTTCAGGCACAAGAAGACAACAATCTAGAGTTAGATGATGTTATGGAAGACAACAATATGGATGGTATAGAAAATGATGATCCAAATACATCTGGTAACAATATAGATGGTTTGCAGTCAAATTTCAATGATGATGAAGATGGCGTAGGTCAAGATGAGGATGATGATAATATTAAATACTTGAAAGAACATATGAACATTGACAATGATACACTAGATGACATTGTAGCAGACAATAATGTTAATGACCAAGACTTCTAAATTTTCAAAATTATTTGCAATCCATGTTTAAAAAAGGATGATTCTTATGGCCTAAACTTTGAAATGCTTCAATAATATTATTTTTGTCGATACAAATTACCTATTGCAAAATCCTTAAATTGTTCAATCTTTGGTATGAAATGTTGGCAGGAAAAATTAGGATTACTTGGATGCTTCTTCCATTCATTTTGTATCAACATATGTTCATGAAGACACAAAATTTAATAAAATATTAATGCACGTAACTCACAATTATTTAAATAAGCAACTTTGTTAACTTTATTATTTTTAAATTATAGTTTCCATTTTTATGTTGAACATAATTTTGAACATGTAACTAAAAACATCCACAATAAATGCTTTACTATACCAACATATTCATGCACAAAAAACACAGTATTGAGGCTCAATAATTGATATTCATTCAAATATATAAATACTTGAAAGAACATGTGAACATTGACAATGATACACTGGATGACATTGTAGTAGACAATAATGTTAATGACCAAAACTTCTAATTTTTTAGAATTATTTGCAATGCATGTTTAAAAAAGGATTATTCTTATGGCCTAAACTTTGAAATACTTCAATAATATTATTTGTGTCGATGAACGTTACCTATTGCAATATCCTTAAATTGTTCAATCTTTGGTATGAATTGTTGGCAAAAAAAATTAGGATTACTTGGATGCTTCTTCCATTCATTTTGTATCAACATATGTTCATGAAGACACAAAAGTTAATAAAATATTAATGCACATAACTCACAATTATTTAAATAAGTGACTTTGTTAACTTTATTATTTTTAAATAGTTTTCATTTTTATGTTGAACATAATTTTGAACATGTAACTGAAAACATCCATAGTAAATGATTTATCGTATTAGCATATTCATTCACATAAGCACAATATTGAGGCTCAATAATTGATGTTCATTCAAATATAAGAAGAAATAAGTATGGGGGTGGGTACAACAAGATGGGTAGCCAATTTGTGGCCAAATTTCTAAAAAAGTTTTGAAAGCTCATAATGCTAGCATGTTATAACACGCTTGCATTATGGCTTGGTGTGACAAACCTAAGGCTCAGCCACAATGAGCCAATAACGCTAATGCATTCTAACATGCTCACGTTATGAGTTATTAAAAGAAAAAAAAAATTGAAATCATTTTCATTATGATTGTGTTTTTTTTCTACTTGTGGCCAAAACCCCTCATTTCTACACTCGCATTCTAGGAGGATCCATTTTGCAATATTTTTCATCAAATTGTTGTTGTTTCATCACTAGGATGCTACCACGTCGACGAGGAGGTCTAAGAGGTAATGATTTTTTGTTATTTTTTGTGAATTTGTTAGTTTTCGGTTGTTTATATTTAGTTTTTAAATTTGTAGGAGATGTTAATGAACCAACAAACCCTCCACAAAATCCTCAACGAGCACAACAACAACAAAATCCTCAAGTTGAACAACCACAACAACAATCTCCTTCACCAATCCCTCAACATCCTTCTGGCACTCAGCAAAACTTAATGAGTGAAATTGAAAACAATAAAAAACAAATTGAGGATTTAATTAGGAGGTTGAACAATCCAAATAGTTCAACCATGGAAAGAATGACCCTAACAACTTCACTCAAAGAAATGTTAAAGCGTGTAAATTCAATCTGCAAATAATTAACTGGTTGGCAAGATAGGAGGCAAGCAGCTAGGGCTTATTACCGGGATAAATTATCATATAAAGATGTAAAAGATCTAAAAATTACAAAATTTTATTTGTGCTCATTATTCACTAACCCACACACAAATGCAAATATTACCCTCAATGTGAAGAGGTTTCCTATCGTTTGGTGTCACCACCAACAAATTAGGAACTTTTTTTGGGATAGATGGTACATGGTTTTTGATTACCCACAATGTAACAATTGTGAAGTCCCACAATATTTCCTTAGGAAACTATATTGTGAGTTCGTCTTGAACAAAATCTTGAATTATTTTGATATGAGGGACTTCCATGGGAGAGGTGGGGGGTCAACTCAAGATAGGCCTGGTGCACAACAGGATCCTACGTGGCAAGGGAGACGACCTCTCACTAGGTCGTCTCATGAGTGCATCATTATCCCTTCCATCACGAAGGAGAGTGCCGAGGTAGAGACTTTACAAGCCATCAGCTCTTTGACCCAGAGTGTCATCTAGCATTCCAGTCCTATACTATAGCACCATCCAAGGGAGTCTTCGAGTGGTGGGCTTCAATCCCATTTGTGTCAGTCTTTTAGGGAAACTTGTTCATATGACCTCACCAACACTCAAGAGGCTAAGTTACATAGGATACATCTGTAGCTATGGAGATGGTGAGGGCAACTGACATTTTGAATGAGGACTACAGAATTGATACTCAGGTAAATGTTACAATGTTCATTGAATTTAATTTATTAAATTTCAATTTTGAAATGCAATATTAAATTAACTAATTTATTTTTATGATTTTAATAAAATTTCAGGGTCACAGTGTTGATACTAGATACACCATCCCTACACCCGCTTATTTCTCCACTACATCTACCATTGAGGTATGTAACTAGTAAACAATTATAAATTTATTACATGTTAATAGCATTGTTTTATGAATGGTATTTTAATATGTGATTTTGGATGTTGAATAGGCTAATATTGAAGGTTTCAAGGGAACACCTCCCAATTCCAATGGATTTAGAAAAACCTACACATAGGTAATAGAATAAAGAGTTTAACTAATGAATTGTACTTAATAGATTTGTGTATTTTATGTTCATATCATTGATTACGTTGCATTGCGGATCTTTCAAACTCAGCATTACTTCACATTCCATAACTAATAACTAGATGTTGATAGATGACAAAATTTCAACTACAATATGGTTGTTTAGAAAGTCAACATAAGCAGTGATGCAGTTACTTCACATAGCATAAGTAATAAGTAGGAGAGGCCTCCAATTGCATTTGCTTGTCATGGCATTCCATGAGACCACTTTTTACTAAGGCATCTTTTCAAATAGTTCACTGTCTTGTCTATGATATGGATGCTTGGAAGAAATATATGAAAGAATAATAGTAAGAAATAGCATAGACAAGGCTATGAGTTGTTTGAACCAATTCCTCAAGGAAATGTGGTTTCATGGTCATGTCCGTCACCATGAGACCCAATTTCTTTGAGGCACTTTTTCAAACAACTCACTTCCTTTTCTATGCTACCACATTTTCCATACATGTTTACCAAAGCATTTTATTAAATAGATCATTTCCTCGTTGTTATGGCTAAAATCTTAAAAAAGGTGTTTTCCAACAAACTATAGATGCTTGGAAAAAATATATCAAAGCATAATAGTAAGCAATAGCATATACAACACAATGAGTAGTTTGAAAAAATTCCTCAAATAAATGTGGTCTCATGGTGATGGAATCTCATGGTGATGGAATGTCATTCCATCACCATGAGACCACATTTCTTTGAGGCATTTCTTCAAAAATCTCACCACCTTTTCTATGCTACCACATTTTCCATACAATGTGTACCAAATCATTTTATCAAACTACTCATTTCCTTGTTACTATGGCTAAAAGCCTAAAATAGGTGCTTTCCAACAAACTATGGATGCTTGGAAAAAAAATTATCAAAGCATAATAGTAAGCAATATCATAGTTAAGGTAGTGAGTAGTATGAAAAAATGTCTTTAAGAAATGTGGTCTCACATGTGGTGATGGAATTTCATTCCATCACCACGAGACCACATTTCTTTGAGGCATTTTTTCAAACAGCTCATTGCTTGAAGAATAGAAACCAACCCATTATCCAAAATTCCCCTCCAAATTATTTTCAAGGTCCCCATCCTCAATTTACCAATCTATGGAACCTTCCACCTTTTATTCTACTTGTTCATGTCCCCACTCCTTCCTCTTCATTTCATGATCACCCTCCATCTCATAACCAAGGCCACACTATACCATCCACCCCATCCCATCATAATACCATAGAGAAGGCAATGAACTATTTGAAAAAATGCCTGAAAGAAATACGGTCTTATGGTGATGGAATGCCATGACACATTTTTTTGTAATGCCATTCCATCATCATGAGACCCCATTTCTTTCAGGCATTTTTTCAAATAGTTCACTACCTTCTCTATGCCACCACAGTTATCATACATGTCTATGAAAGCATTTTATCAAATGGTTCACCGGCTTGCCGCTATGGGTAAAAGTATAAAAACACATGCTTTTGAAAAAGATATGGATAGGGAAAATAGTAAGCATGATAGTTAGAAATATATAGTTTAATAAGTACTCAAAAAAAATTCATTATCTCATACATTATAAGTCATGGCGTGGATCGTTATTGTAGTTTTCGTGACTGAATAATTTGTTGTTTTATTTTCAGATGTTGCAAGCAGATACACCTCTAAATGTTTAAAGGGCAATGGAGATTAGTGTTCCATCTGCTATAGACTCCTCGATGGCTCTAACAAGGGAGGTATGAGGAAAATTACTAAATTTTAATTTACATTCATTGTTATAGATGTTAGTTAGTGAAAAATCAAACCATGTTATTGATTTGTAGTTTAATTTCTATTTGGATGGTTTATGCAGGGCTTCAACATCTGTCAACATGAGCATTTGAATATTTCCCTCATGGAGATTGATCATCAGATGGTGGTAAGTGATTATTTTGCTAAATATATTATTTTTATAATGTAATTTCTATATATTAATGTCTTTACTTCTTATTATAATAGATAAGACTTGACCAAGAACTAAACCATAGGAGGAGCACCAAGAGCACTCCTTGATCATAGCATAAATTAGTGACAAACATATCGCCATCCAATCGACAAGCAAAGGGAAAGAGTTTATTTCAAGAGCATGGAGAGCGATGACTTTTGATTCTAGAGCCCTTTGTTGTATGCCTGTATGACATTTTTGTACATATTTTGTATTGGATATACTTGACATTGTATTCCTATATGGCATTCTCGTAAGCCTATATGGCTATTTTGTACCTATATTTTATGCTTATATCAACATATATTGATGTATGCCTACATGGCTATTTGGTTAATAAAAATATTTTTTATCAATGGTGTCCATATTTGCATTATAAATTCATGGTTCAATAGATATTAGTTATGTGTATTCAAGTGTATACTTTACAACTTACGTGTATACTTTGTGACTTACATGTATTCCAACGTATACTTTATGACTTACTTGTTTTCATGTGTATACCTTGTATTCATTCATATACTTTGTATTAATTTTTGTAGAGTATGTATTCGTGTGTGTACTTCAAGGCTTATGTGTTTTTGATTACTTGTGCTTCCCTTATTCACATGTACATGCTTGACTTATTCACATGTATACTTATTAATTGGTTAGCCCTAGCATTGATCATTGATGTCCTTCATGGTTTATCTTGAATATTAATTGATTGATGCTAAACAACTTTATTAGTCAATGCTAAACAACTTCAATATTTCTAGGAATAGAAGTAGAGTTACAAATTCCAAAATTACACAAATTGAAAAGAAAATATTAACTGTAATTAAATGCATTGATTATTAACTTGATAATTGATTAAGAATGAGTATAAAATATATCAAGAGATGAGCCTTCTAGAATGGAAATTGCCAACTAGAAAATAGGCAAAGCATTCCCAATACTTTGAAAGTAATAATCCACCCAAAATTGCAATGGGAGAGAAGGCTTATTTAAGATCCTTGAGTAATCTATTTCCTAATGCTCCCTTGTTCTTACATATCTCAATTCAGTTTTATCCAAAGAGTTCCATGAAATCCTTTATCCAAAAGTAAAAAACATATTTTCAATTGGTATTCCATGAAATGTTTCATAAAAAGATTCTAATATATTTAATCTTTTGATTGGAACAACTCAATTAAGAAAAGGATACATAATCTTTGCAACACTTTCAAAACATAATATTCATAGTAGATGAGTACTTAAATTCTTAACACATTATCATACAAACATTTATCTTGAATAGTCTTTAAACATTTTCATGGCATAATCCTCATAATGTAGAATGAATTGTTATGTTCTTGATCCATCACCATATAAACACATCAAAATATGTATATGTCAACTTTTTTCAATATTATTTCTTGTATAGGAAATGAACTCAGGAGAAAGCAAGTTATAATTTATAATAAAAATAAGAAATGGATTCAACAATGGAAACTTTATTTATCACACCAAATAATAAATATACATGAGAGCATCACTTGTTTCTCTTAGACTCCAATTTTCAAGCATAGAAAATCATTTCAAATGAAAATGATAAAATACTTCACAACCAAAGTTGTTAATTGAGGAAAAATAAAATGTTTCCAAGTTCCACTATTGTACGCATTTAAAATTTCTTGTATCTTTTTGTAAGGGAAAGGAGGATAATTAAAAAACCTCTTGCACTTTCTAGACTTGAGGATGATCATATGCTTTTTGTGTGGAAAACTTGGACTTCTCAACCGCCGTGTGTATGTTTCTTTTTTTGATTATTTTGGATGCCATCATAAGGGATCTATAATGCCCCGTGTTGTAACCTAAAGAATGTTGCATTAACAATGAAAGTGTAATAATTTTTTTTTTAAAGTGTAACATTAACTTTACTAATTGCAAACATTCCCTAAGTAACACGATGACACACTAATTGAAAATCACATAGATGACAATAGTATTTAACATAGCATGTATTTAATTCGCATAAACTTAAAAGCATACATTGAATAACATATAAATTACATCAATGAAGGTATAATGTACAAATAAGATTCTTTCTTACATTACACTTGAAATAACATTACAATACTCATTTTCCAAATGAGGTAGGTCAAATAAATGTATAAAATTACATATTACAATTGATCACCTCGTTAACAATTGAGGAGTGATACATATATGAAGTTTCCACTGATACAAATAAGAAAGTACATTTATCCACATACGAGCTCTCCATCCAAGAAGTACTCGTTGCCACGAAAAAAAATTGGGGACCCAACAGAGTAAGGTGCACGTTCCACCCAACCATGTGGTACCCGTAGGTCCACCCCCATGCTAGGAGATAGTAAAAAGGTTCCCTAGACATAACCTTCAAACCCTAGACACAAGCAAAACCATAGACAAAACTATACAAGTATAAACCTAACTTATTGGTTACATTGCTTCCAGAACAGAATGATCAAATATACTAAGTTCACAAGGATACTATTATTATAGGTGGAGTGTCATCACAATTTTGCATAGGTTACCCTAGTGTTTCTTCCTAGGTTCCGGCCCCCAACTTGGGTTACCCTGGTAACCTCTTACGAAACCCAGCCCCATATGCAATCTATTGTGGAATCAAATATCTTTTAAAATAACAAGATATCGACTTTGCCATTCTAGGCCTTCTCGACTCATTCTCAAGTTTGAACTAGCCCTTGAGTCCATGAGTGAGGCATAATTAATCCAATTAAATATTTTAGAATACCCAATGTGTTGATTTAGTTTTCACTGATTAACTAACTCTACATGAGTTACCTAGGCACCACTTTGTGTGTCGGCCCTCACAAAGAGCCACTCCCCTAAAAATAACACAAGGAATCTAAGTCCTCTAACTAAGGTCAACAAAGTGCACATAAACTAGTATCAAACACCAATCATATAACAATAGACATCACAACCTATTCACAAATCCAGGTGTCTAAAAACCATACAAAACTATGTGCACTACCCTAGTTAACTCAAAAGATTGAATTTAAAACAATTAACAACTCCCTCATTAACAAACTTATCTAGAAGACTTATAATTTAAAGTAATCCCAATTTGCCCAAAAGAATAGAAATAATCTAAAACAAATCAAGCATAATAAAAATCTAATGTTAGGATTTACTAAATCCAATCAATTCAATTAGAAATAGCATGAAAATAAAACAACTTGATTATAGTTCTTTTCTCAATTAATAAAAGAAATTTTAATAATTAATCTAATTTTGATTTTCTCAAATTCATATAAAAGTAAATACCAAATTTTCTCTTTCAATCCTATTATTTTAAAAATAGTTAAACTCATGCTTTACATGCATTAATTTTTTTTTTTTAAATATCTTATTTAAATACTAAAGTATTTTCTTTATACTATAAATGTATATAGCAATTAAAAGTATATATACATATATACATATATACTATATATATATATATATATATATATATGTTTATATATATGATATATATATAATTAAATTAACATAATTTCAAAATTTGCAAACATTAAACAAATCCAAAATTCATAAATCAAATCTTATGGCGAATTAGGGTTTTAACAGGTTGTGTCTCACACAGCCACCAATCTGTGTAGAGACAGCCATACACAATCTACCCCATATGGGGTAGCGGCTATGTTGGCAGTCATTGCTGCCTATGAGGGCAACGCCAGCTGCCTCCACAGCTGTCACCTTATATGGGGCGGTTGTGGGGGTAGCCCCTACAGCCCCCCAATGTGTATCACACATTTTCTATTTTTTTAAAAATGAAATTTCTGCCTATAAAATATCCGACGATCTCCAAAATACGCAAATGGATTTCGCAGCTCCTGGAAATTAAAATTTTATAACAGTTTCACAATATATATATATATATATATATATATATATATATATATATATATATATATATATATATATTTGTATATGTATATGTATATATATAATTTATATACATATATATATACACAATTTATACATTAAGTAAAATAGTGTAATCAGGTAATTACTTTCCATAGGGTTTTCTACAGAAAATTGGGAAAACCATCAATTAAATACAAATTTTGTCAAAAATCTTTAATTTCAACAATAGAGGATTTTCAATTCAATAACAAAGGGTTTCCAAGTTAAATCCTCTAAATATTTTCTACAGTCATCACAAGGATTTCTTTTCCCCAAATTTAACACCAAATTTAACAGAGAATTTTATTTATAAATACACAGAGATTTCTTTTGTTTCTTTTCAAAACTTTTCTATTGTTTTCTCTTATTTCACTATAAAATCTTGTTTTCTTGAAATTCTCACAGAAAGACAACAAATTTCTACAAAATAATTTACCGAGAAGAACAAAAACTTTAATAAAAATTTCTTCTACAGGAATCTTTTATTTAACAAATTTTAACAAATCTTCTACAAAAGAAATTATTTTTACAGGCAAACTTTTCAAAAGAAAATAAATTAAATAAATAGGGAAAAACCTGTATTCTTGTAGCTTGAAGAATTTGACTGTTGAAGAGAAGCTTTGCCTGCTACGTGCAACCTCCAAAACCCTTTCAAATCACCACTTTCCAGAAGAATGCAAAAACTGAACAAAAATCTATCTGAGAACCTCTTCCAGAAATTTAAATCAAAAACCCAATAAAATCACAAAATTTTCCAACAATTCTCTATTCTGTCTCATTTCCCATGAAGTGTTTTCTTGTTTTCCCCAAATCTCATAATATCTTCTCTAAGAGAATCCTCGACAAGAAATTTGCAATAAATTTAACACACATAGCAAAGAAGAAAAATATCTTCTAACAAACTCACAGATTCTTTCTTTCCTCAATTATCAAGAATTCAATTTATTTTAAAGAATTAAAAAAATTCAAATCATATTTAAAATTTCATTTCCCACAAATCATTTAGTTTATATTTAATCTATTCTCACAATAAAAATAACTTTTAATTAATTTATTTAGTTATTTAATAAAATAACTTTAATCACAATGCTTAAATTATTTAACCAAATAAACTAATTTAATTAATTAAATAAAATATAAAGCTTTTATCTACAATATTTAAAATTAATTTAAATGAGCATTAAATTAAAAAGAACATTAATCTACCATTAAATTCACAAAATTAACCTTTCATAACAAATAATCCAAACAGACACAGACGAAACACCCAAAAATTACCAGACCTAAACTGACGACATACTATGATTGGGTTTGAGACTAGACTAGGAAAAACCTCGTTACTACCTCCCAATCAACATTACTGTTGAGTCTAGACATGCTTATACCTATGAAACCAAGTGGAGTCGGTGTCATGTACCTGCAATCCTACAATCAAACAAATAACACACATGTATATAATCCATAATTCAAACACACCATGAAGAGAAAATCACGGAAATCACACGGCACTCGCAAGCGAGTAATGCAACTCCGTTCTTCACACCAATACATATCACATCAAACTGACAAAATGAATAATAATTAGTCTACCACAAGCATATATATAGCAGTAACATCTAAAGTAAACATCTATGCTAACATAAAGCATGTTAGAAATAATTACCACCATACAAAGTATCATCACATCACAAAATAAATCCACCATCGCTCTAATGTCAGCGATCAATACATCAAAACAAAGTACCAGGGTCTATCAAAGTGAACACATGCTAACAATAAACATAAGCAAAATGGAGGGGTACTACATCCTCCCCCCTAGGATAGGGCTTACTCCTGGAAGCCTGCAAACAGAAAACAGATAACACACACATCTAGAATACGTCCTCCCAAGAAATAGAAGACTAGCCACTAGGATCCCTCTAGATCTCTACCTGGTCAACGTCTCGACCCCTGAGGATCAACTCCTGACATTGAAGGATGTGCACAATTTCCAAAGAATGATGCCAATCCTCCACTAGGAACCTCTCCAACTACACCCTAGTGCTCAACCTGGTGGTTATCCACCATGGTAAACACCCTATGCGACCTGCCTGCATATCCTACAGTCAACTCTGAAGCCACTGGTCTTTGACTAAACCTAGAAGTACCCTTCTGAGGAAACTGACGAGCAATGTGGCCCTGTTGGCCACAAGTAAAACATTCTATACTCCTTTTGAATCCTCTATCACCTAAAGGTACACTAGACCATGGAAAACTACCTCCACTAACTGCAAACTAAAAACTCTGTGCAAGCTTATCAGAACGATCACGTTGAACTTGCTGCCAATTTTGATCTCTCTCATTCTGAAACCAACCACCACCATTTTGAGACCAAAAATTTTTACCGTGTTGAGGCTGAGTATTCTTATTCTTTTGAGGATTACAATGTTGCTGTTGTTGTCCACCCTTAGTGGGTGCCTATGGTTCCTAGAGGAACCTCCTGTCTGTATCTAACCACCCCGTGGACCAATACCTACTATAGGAGCACTACCTATTTGGACACCTGTATGTCCACCCAATACTAAAGCCAGATTCTCTTCCACAATGTGCACTTTCTCAATTGCAACTTCCATAGTTTTCAGTTTGAAGACTCTAACTCCTCCACTAATACGGGCATTCAAACCCCTGATAAAATGTTGTACCAGCATCGCCTCATCATCTCCAATTCCTGCATATTGTTTAAGTTCATAAAATCTACGTTCATACTGCTCAACAGATAGAGCCATCTGACGCAAATCATGAAACTCATCAGCTCGTCGTTGCCTCCAATGTTCAAATAAAAACCATGCTCTAAACCTCTCCAAGAACATCTCCCAAGAAACTAACCCAATCTCTAAATGGAGCTTCTGCTCCTCCAAACACCACCAAGTAGAGGCAAAACCTCTTAAATGCATGATGGCCCATCTAGCTCGGGTATTGCTACCGTATGTGTGCATAGCAAAACATCTACCCAAGTCTAATAACCAGGTCTCTGCCTCTAGACCTCCACCTGTGCCATCAAATGTAGTAGGGTGTGCCCTCAACAAATCCCTCATATGTCCTGCAACTATGGCATCCTACTCTACAGTACTAATAATCCTCCTAGGAGATCTATCACATTCCCTAACCACCTCCTGATCTACTTCCTACCTTAGACCAAGTCTAGCAAGTACCTCTTCTAGTAGGGGATGCAACTGAGCTCCCTCAACCTCTAGCTGAATTGGAATTCATTCCTCACTTGTCTGTTCCAACTGAGGACTCAACTATTCAGCATGTTCGCTCTTTTGGGAGCTCTGAGGTGGAGTAACCTGAGGGATTGGCCCACAACCTCCACCTCGACCTCTACCATGACCTCTAGTACGACGCCTAGGCATGATCCTACACATAAAAAAAAAATGAGTCATAGATAAAAAATAGACAAGGCTAACAAAAAATGATACTACATAGTCTAACATCTAGGTCAACCTAATGGGCTCACAATTACCCAAAGCATCTAGTGTTAGAACCTTTGCTCTGATACCAATTTGTAATGCCCCGTCTTGTAACCTAAAGAATTTTGCATTGAAAACGAGTGTTTAATCCTTTCTCAAACATAAAACAAACAACTACACCTTCACTTAGTGCCCATGTCATCTCACAAAATTCTCATGATTTGAATTCGTTAGATTTTATATCCTCCTAGGGAGTGAACAAAATCTTGCAATCTATAGAGTCTTACGTAAGTATGACAGCTACTACTAAGCAAGATGTATCTTTCACACCAACCATAAGACCACCTTCTACCATAAATCAAGAGGATATCTTATCGAGACTCCTCTAAGATCACTTGATCACCCTCCCTCCATGAACTTGAAAGAATGGTTATTACCAGACTCCATTTTGTGTATATCATAGAGTTCATGGTCACTCCACTAATGAATGTCAAGCTTTGAGTCGTAAAATCCAACATTTTTAGGAGTTTGGTATGCTTCCCTATGTGGGGGCACGTAATTCCTCTAATTGATATTGATTTCACTCTCGCCTATATTTCATCAATCATTTTGGCTCACCTTTGTCATGCACTTAGTGGGGGTAAGGGGCTTAGCAAGTCTTGTCCTCGTATGTCACTTGTGGTCGCCTCCTTGGGCTAGTCGTTAACCTTTTATGAATACATAAGATCAAGCTTGGGATGTGGACGACATGCCTTAAGTTGGTTCGCATATGACATACAACCATTTTCATGACATAGCTTCTCGAAAACATATGACTTGGCATAGGGCTTTACGATTAAGCTCTTATGTCCTCTTCTTCTACTTTAAAGCAATTTCTCACAGTATTGGTGCTCACAACCACTTTAAAGTCAGGGCATACATTACCACTCACATTTCAAATTGTGTGATTTTATTTTTCTTGTGATTCCCTCTCTTGGAAACATTAGGTAAAATGTTGTTCAAGATGAGACCTTGCACTAATCCCCTTTTGGAAACAAGATGAGACCATTTGTACTTATCCTCTCTTGGATACATTTGGCATGATGTTCCCTAAGATGAGACCTTGCACAAACTAAGAAAAATACCTTTGAACATTTCTTACACTTAGCATTAACAATGTCTATGAGTGTCAAGCATACAAAGTTTTTCTTACCTCATAGAGCTTGAAAATAATTTTCCTTTGTGACGCCTTGTTAAAGTTATCAAGAGGTATAAATTTAATATGGTTGAGCAGGAAGCCCATTCAATGGAACGACTTTCCCCATAGCCACCTATGTGTTTGAGGGCATACCAACTAGTGTATGTTTCTCACCTTTTGGGATTTCTCACCCAACAGACAGCCAAGAGTTCCATCACCCCAAAGTGAGTATGCATTTTCTTTTTGGACAAACAACCTAGATTTGATCCACAACTAGTTGGAAAAATGGTTGAAGCTTGATCCACCTTTTTATTTTTCAAATTACTTCTATGGGACAACTCACCCCATGGATGACCCAATGTTCTATGGCCCCAGAGTGAGAACATCTTTTTCACCCCCTTGCGTGATTTTGTATCTTGTTGGTTTGACATAGGATCTTTGATCCTAGGGGCTTGACTTCCTTCTTGATCTTTTTCATTCTTTATCATCTGCATCTGTACACTTGAATCTCTCTTGAATGTCTACTTTAGTGTGAATTTGAAGCAAGTTCATCCTCTCACTAAAGTGGGGGCTAAATGTGTTGTAGAAAAAAGTACCCTTTGCTTGACATGGGATTAATTAATGATAAATTGACTTAATGAGGCTTTGATTTAGTGTTGTGAGGTGTTTTTCACATCCACACTAGGTCTTGGACCCTTTCAAATGCATTTAATGATGTCTTGTGAAGGTGTTGTGAAGTGTTTTTAAACATTTTTACACTCTTCTAAACTCTATTCATTAAAATTCACCTAAAAATTACCTCTTCATCACTAAACAAGTCCTATTTTGAAGTGTTGTAAAGTCTTGTAACAAGATTTCACACTTTTCTAGGCATAATTTCACTATTTAAACCTTTCTTATGCTTTATTGGACCCCTTTATGCCCTTATAAGCTTTAATTAAGTGTATTTTTGAATGTAAACCTGACAAATAACATTAAATGTGACTTAATTCCTAACACCCATTTTCAGGTCCTAGGTGGGACCCATTCGCCATGGGTGGCAAATGAGTCCCCCTTGGCTCCAAATTCAAAATATTTTAAATTTTCTTTCAGGTTTTTATTCCAAATCACTTGATGTCAACCTGTGATGAGGTATCATCAACTTACTAAGGCACAAGATTATATAAATAAGTGTTATTCTTCTCATTTTATGTCTCTCTCTCATCTCTCACAATCTCCTAATCCATTCTTTATCATTCATCCATCATTCTTCCATCTCAAGTCAAGCAACTTAGGGTTTTAACATTACAAGCTATTCAAGATCAATTTTCAGACATTCAAGGGCAGATTCTTGATGTTTTGCTACAGAATTTCAAGATCAAACATCATGGCAATGTAATCACTTCCCTTATTACATGTTTCATTCCATTGTTTCATCATTTTGGTTTAATTACCTAAAAGGGGTTTGACCAAGGAAAACCCACATGCCCTAACATTCAACATTTCTCTCTCTTGCCTTGTGTGTTTGCAAATTTAGGTCTCTTGGAAGCTTTAAAATCATTGAAGATCAATTTGGAAGGTTTCTCAAGTCTTCACTTCATTCAAATAATCAAAATATCAACAAAAACTCATTTTCAAACCCGTAAATTAGAGTTTCGAAAGTAGACACCTATAGGAAGTCAAAGTGCAGATCGGAAGCTCTGGATTCTACTTTTGAAAATTTAGAAATTCAAAAGTGGACTCATTTGCCATGGGTGGTGAATGAATCCTACTCCAAAGTTAGTTTTTATTTTTCTGCATTTTTAGATACCCTTTTGTCATAAACAGGTTCTGACTCAATTTTGCAGATATGGGACTTATTTTCCCAAAATGGCGAATGAGTCCCACCAGGCCTAAAAATCAGCATCAAAAGCATTTCAATTGTAATTTCTAGTCTTCATCAAGGTTCCAAGTGCACACTTTCAGTTTGATTCAATTTTGTTAATTTTTGCATTCATTTAGTTCATTGTTGAATTGCATAATGTGTTTTCAAACAAGTTGCTTTCCTTTAGTTTCTATTCATTAGTCAATCAATCTTATTAGTTTCTTACATTCAAACATTGCATCCATATTCCATCCATATCACACAAATCTTTTAATGTGAGAATAATCATTTTTTTACCCCTCTTTCTCCTTTTAGGTGAAAAACTCTAGAAGCATTAGAAAGCAAGTGGGTCCCAAAAATCTATGTTCCATTGCATACTTACAAATTAATCCAACAAACCATCGAGGTCTAATCTACTCTTTATTGTGTCAAGTATTGCCTCATGGTCAAACTCACAAACCTTCCACAAGGTCTTGTTCAAAGGTCTACCGACATATTTGGTCAAACAAACATTGGATTCCACGACAAGGTTTGAGTAATGAAGAATCTTACGATGTGTGTCAAAGTCCTAAAACATCCAATATTTAACACTCTTATGTGGGTACCTTCTAAGCCACGTTCTGGTAACAACAACTGAGCCTATTGGGTATTTGATGTTTTCTCCATCTATAATTGGGGCCTCCAATTTCTTTTTGGCCTCAACACAACAACACAAGTAATAGTCAGTTCCATCTTCATTTTCTTCATCTATAATAACTACATAAACATGCCCTGCATTGATATGTGTAGCAAATCTCTTGAAATTAGTCAACATTGTGAATACACTACAAAGTAAGATAACAATAGGAATTTCAAAAACTAAGCAAGAAGATATATTACCTAGTTGAACTAGATCTGATATGTAGTCAAATTCAACCGTTGACTCCATCTGTGTTAATTCCAATGTCATTGGAGGGTGATACGTGTGAAGTGGGATAAGATAACTTGTTGACCATTTTTCAACCTCCTCCTCTGACTCGCAATCATTATAGGCTTGCATTATACATGAAGAATAAAATCATGCTATCTTTTGTGTATTGATACTCCATGAACCTGCATCTAAGCTAAGGAAAGAGTGTAACTCACTCGATCCTATTAGTGTACAACAATCCTCATATGGTGCAATGCTAGTATCATCCTTCAACCAAAAAAATCTATGAACTGAAGACGTAACTTCATTACCTAGACCCATTGAAGCATTACACCACTCGATGATTGATTTTGCATCTATCAACTTTGCATTGTCTTTATACTTTAACTCTTCTCATGCTAATGCTCTTTTCACACATGCTTTTGCACCATCATGCTCCCCCTTTCCATCATCAACCTCAAAAAATTTCTACATATATTGAACACTTGTAATGACATGCATCCTACTCAACCAGTAGAACATGCATGAGTTCTTGAACTGTGTTGCGCAATTATCCTACCATATTATATGTGGACTATATGTTATGCCCCTCTAAGCCAAATCACTGTAGAATATTTAGAAGCAACCTTGCACAAACTATAGAGAATGTGTGCGATCATCACTAATATAAAAGTGATACTCCCTCAATACCTTCCTTTGGTCCTCTATACTATCAGTTGCATGAATGAATGTTATGTGCATAAATATTGAAACCTGTCTGGAGTTGTAATATTGTGATTGCACCTCACATTGTGGCTATAGACTAATGTAGTTCTCTACAAAGTCAACAATTGATACTATGCTTCCAATTGGAAAGGTGTCCTTGCATAGCTTGAATTGTTTGTCCAACCATCAAGCTCTATGGGTATTCCTTGCATACTCATACACTATATTGTCACGAAACATGGACATAAACTGATACATTGGAATCTTTTGAATAACCAAATCACACCTTTTTTCTTGAGACCTATCTTTTGTAATGTATGCCACTATTTGATTCTTCTCGAACTCTACTAGTTTTTGTCCCACCTCATCTATGCTTTCCATATGTTGAAATACTGGCATACGTTGCAAGCCACCGCAATGCTCTCATGAACCATCCAAGCATGTTGTCTTGTAAAATATTTGGCCACCTCTATTTCACATAAAAAAATTGATAAGAACTCTCTTGAAGATGTTGGTGGGGCTTTTATGCCACAATCCTGCAAAACATCGTTAGTATGCAAATCTAAACATATAGAATGATAAACATCATAATGGTTAGAGAATTCAATATGTAGTCTACAGCAACAAGTAGCACGTGTGTGATTTATTTATCTTGGCATGAAAATGTTTAAGCATTTCAAAATCTCTTTGAAAAATACTAATTTGAGGATAATCCTATTGAAATTTATGAAAAATTTGGGTTTTAGTTGTATCCAAAAAATGCTTTGGATATGGCTCACGATTCCGACTATCGATTCTCCTTCTCACCACATCCCTTTGATTCAGAGATTGCCTTGTGTTATTCTTCCAATACTCTTCAATTAGTGTTCTCAATGATTCAACAACTTTTTTATCTTTTCATGGTAGTGTCCCCAAGAATGCCCATAATTCATTTGGATCAGTTCCCTCAATTCTTTGCCAGCTTTGAACGGCTCTTGATAAAGTTTTTCTACTAATTCTCATAAGTTCACTCGTCTTTCTAATGAGATGAGCTCTCTTTGTTTGACTACTTACCAAATTAGATGTAATGACACATTGGGTGACATTACTATCCTTTGAGCATGAGGTCTTACCCACACTCTCATAAACATCCATTAGATTCTTCACAATAGTGTTTTCACTTAGAGCATTCAATGTTCTCAACCCAAAAGTCTTCATGATGTTGACAGCTTGTGGTTTCATTTATCCTTTCAAAAAAGAATTTCCAAATGTTATCAGCATATCTTCTACAAGTGTGTGCTGGAATCTTACCTTCCATGTGCTACAAAATATCCTAATCAATATTAATCAAATACTTTGGCTTTCTACGAAAAATTCTAGGTGGTGTTAGATCCTAGGTACATACATCTCAACATTAGGAATTTCATCAATATTTAATTGAGGTGGGCTAGATTACCTACCTTCAATCAAGGGTGGAGTAGAATACATACCTTGAGGTCCACATGGGGATGATGGTATACCTTCTTCATCAAATTTGAGTGATGATGTACTCTCAACTTGAGATACGGTGGGTGGTGTCCAACCATATTCACTTTTGTTATATGGTGTCCCTCCATATCCACTTGTGGTAGATGGTGTCCCTCCATGTTCTCTTGTGCTTAATGGTTTCCCTTCATAGTCACTTGTGGTAGAGGGTGTGTCTCCAACTACAGTATCTGAATCTGTCTTACCACGATGCTTTTGCATTCTTTCCCTTTGTGCTATCAATTCCTGTTCTCTTTTTGATGGTTGAGGTTCCTCTTAAATTGGCCTGTTTTCGTCAATAATATCGAATTTCTTCTTTTCATGATATGTTGCCACTTTTCATCTGTTAGTTTATTCCTTGTTCATTTCCTTAGCATGGCAGATAATTTTACCTATAGCATGGTAATGATATGAATATTATTTCCTAAAAAATATATCCATTCAAATAAATGAAATATATGTCATTCAAGGCTTCATAAAAAATACTTACAATCATCCTGTAGAAGAGTATTTCTAGCATAGACAAAGGTCACATGAATTTTTTTTATGGAGTTCCTTGAAGAAATGTGGTAATGTGGCATGCCATGATTGCAAGATAGGCTCAAAATGGAAACATGGACAAGGCATGTGAATTCAAATTCCTTGGTAAGCTAGTGAAGCATTGGCAAGCTATCTCACTCACTAGCCTACTAATGCAATAGGGTTGAGAAGGTAGGGGCAGTGTATGCCTCATACAAATGGGGTCTTACAATGATATATCTATGAGGCATATGTTTCCCCTACCTTCTCAACCCTACTGCATTGGCAGGCTAGTGAGTGAGCTAGCTTGCCAATGCAGTAAGGTTGAGAAGGTAGGGGTAGCGTATGCCTCATAGAAATGGGGTCTCACCATGATATCACCATAAGACCCCATTTCTATGAGGCATGTGCTTCCCCTACCTTCTCAACCCTACCACATTGGCAAGCTAGTGGAGCATTGGCAGGCTACTGGAGCATTGGCAAGCTAGCTCACTCACTAGCTTGCCAATGCGGTAGGGTTGAAAAGGTAGGGGTAGCTATGTCTCATAGAATCAGGGACTCATGGTGATGTATATCACCCTGAGACCCCATTTCTACGAGGCATACACTACCTCTATCACCATGAGTCCCCAATTATATGAGGCATACTTCACCCCTACCTTCTCAGCCCTACCACATTGGCAAGTAAGTGAGTGAGCTCACTATCCTGCCAAGCTAACTAGCTTTTCAATGCTACCACATTTTGCATACATTTATACAAAAAAATTATTGTCAAAAAATTCAAATTCCTTGTCCATGCTTCCATTTCGAGCCATGATTGTGAGATAGGTTGCACCTTTCCCCATGTTGCTAACTTAGCCTTGAATACAGAGTCTTGAAACAATGGAGAGAAGGGTTAGAATCCCTTGTAGGTAGACTAATCAAGGAAACATTTAAAATATATCACAACATAAGTGATGAGGTAGGTTTAGTGATGAGGTAAATTTAGAAATAGAGATGAAAACTAAAATAGTTTCAAAGATCTATCAATGTGGGAGGAGTATATTCCAATTTTTTAGAGACGTGTATGGAAAATTTGGTAGTGTAGATGTCTAAATTTGGACACTTAATTTATCCAAATTCATCCCCTTTCGTCTTATTTTTATTAATTCAGTAATACTACTATTATTTAATTAATAGCTTTAATTCTGCCAAACTCCTAAGGTATTTAATCAATAATACCTTATCTCTTTAATCCTCATTCCATCAATTGAATTAAATAAATATTCCATTTATTTAATTCCCTTCATGTCACATCCTCCATCATTTTTATCTTATCTTAATCCTTCTTCTAATCTCATCATTAGGTGTGCACATGCCTAATCCTTGATTAGGAGGTGTCACATCCTCCAACTTTTGCAAGTTGGCCTCTAATCTCTCTTAGCCACCTAACCCTCCTCTAATCCTTCATTACTCTTCCCCATGTGATCTTTGACTTGTCACATCAAGTCACATGTGAGATCTAACCCTCTTCTAATCTTCATTAATTCATCTAATCAAGTACTTGCACAATCCTAATCACCCCCTTTAGTCAACTCTCCCCATCCCCCAAGGAATTTTTAATTCCTTTTTATTTATCCTAGGCTCCTCTCTTCCCCATGTGAATTTTTAATTCACCTTTTAATCCCCCAATGCACCCTTTGGAATTTAAAATTCTTTCCCATCTCCCCATAAGGATATTTGAGGAATTGTTAATTCCTCACATGTCCTCTCACCCACATGGGGACAAGGACCTCCTTTATGAGGAGATCTTGTCCAATCCCAAGGTACTTTGTACCCCTCTCCATGTCATGTCCTTTTTCTTCCACCTCATGTACACTTCACCTTTTAGGGCTTCATCACATGCCACATGTCAAGATGTGAGGGCTTGTGAGTTCTCAACTCACCTTAGCCCTACATCTTGATATTTGGTGGATCAATCTCAACCGTCCATTTCCCCTAGGATTTCCCAAAAATCCTATAAATACCCCCTCTTTTCTCTCATTTTAAGGGAGATCATTTTGTGTAGCCAAACTCTTGCAGTTTTGTTTCTCAATCCACACTTAGCTATTTTCATGTTTCCAAGCATCATTTGCATCTCACATCACACATCTTGTGCCATCTAAGGAGCATACACATCCAAGATCGAAGGGCCAACCAAAGGATCGACTCAACGCAAGGTATAAAGTTCCATTTCGTGGCTTTGTCTTGTTTTGTTTCCAACTTAGGCTAATCTCAAAGTGTAGGTTGTTTTAGTTGTTTATTCGTGCTCTTTAACTTGTTGCTTGCTTTCTAACCACCTAATTCGACCTATCACATTTCTGGCACGCCCGGTGGGACCCACAAACGGGTCTTTTTCTTTCACGTTTGCTGTTTTTTGCATTTTTGCAGGTCCAGGTTGCAGAGTGGCGGACCTGTCCTCCTGCAGTGGCGGACTGGTCCTGGAGTGGCGGACCTGTCCAGGGGCGGCGGGCTCGTCCTGACAGAGTGGCGGGCCTGTCCCAGTGCAGTGGCGGGCCTGTCCCAGTTCAGTGGCAGACCTATCCTAATTCAATGGCGGGCCTGTCCCAGTTCAGTGGCGGACCTGTCCTAATTCAGTGGCGGACCTGTCCTCTAGAAGGTAAAAGTTTCAAGTTTTCCCGAATTTGCTTTTGGTAAAATAGGAACATAGTCTAACTAAAAGGGTGTCAATAAACCTTTGCTTGGCGTGTTTGGGAAAGCTATTTGACGTATCCAATCCCCTTGCGCCATTTGGCGATCCTGGGTGACGAGAAATCGTAGCTTTCCAAGTCCTTTTCTGTCACCCTTTTTCAATTTTCTTAGTGGGACCTGCTTGGGGATTTCATCACCCCAAGGGACGATTCCAACCATGCGTACCGGCGGGGTATATAAAGGGGGGAGAGCGAAAGCTATACCTCAATCCAACCACGTTGTAATTGGCGAAGCGTCGGGATGACGTGAAGAGTTAGTCTGAGCCTTTAGTATCTCGCTAAGGTTCCCGACTCACGCTTGTAACGGGTTGGTGTTCACGGTTTGGGCCTCACGTACCGTGCGTATATCGAGGACTCCTTAGAAACCATGTTCATCCTAGAGTAGAAGACTTTGTTGACCATACCCCTTTCTACTAAATCTTAGGGTTGTGTTGTCTGAATTGTCTTTCTCGTGCAAAACCAGTCATTTTTAGTCTAGCCAAATATGTTTAACAGTGTTTGCTATATTTTTGGTCCTTTGCCTTTGCCATCCATCAAAACATCAAGCTTAAACTTATCCTTTGGCGGACTTGACCTTATCCTTTGGCGAACCTATTTTTGTGCTGTGGCGGGCCTGTCCCAGTGCAGTGGTGGGCCTGTCCTAATCCGGTGGCGGGCCTGTCCTAGTGCTCTTTCTTCCCGGGGCCGCCATTTCTACACCGTTTATCCGATTGACTCCGTTCAAAGGCAGTTCTTCTCGTTTTTTCGTGCTCTTTCCAACGACATATAACACTTCATACTTTTGAGCAACTTTATCTCCGGTGGCGGACCTGTCCTAATTCAGTGGCGGACCTGTCCTAATTCAATGGCGGACTGGTCCTGGAGTGCCAAACTGGTCCTACTGCAGTGCCAAACTGGTCCTTCTGCAGTGCCAAACTGGTCCTTCTGCAGTGCCAAACTGGTCCTACTGTAGTGCCAAACTGGTCCTTCTGCAGTGCCAAACTAGTCCTAGTGCAGTGCCAAACCGGTCCTAGTGCAGTGCCAAACCGGTCCTAGTGCAGTGCCAAACCGGTCCTTCTGCAGTGCCAAACTGGTCCTACTGCAGTGCCAAACTGGTCCTAGTGCAGTGCCAAACCAGTCCTAGTGCAGTGCCAAACCGGTCCTAGTGCAGTACCAAACCGGTCCTTCTGCAGTGCCAAACCGGTCCCGGTGCAGTGGCGGGCCTGTCCTAATCCGGTGGCGGGCTTGTCCCATTACTCTTTCTTCCCGGGGCTGCCATTTCTACACCGTTTATCCGATTGACTCCGTTCAAAGGCAATTCTTCTCAGTTTTTCGTGCTCTTTCCAATGATATATACCACTTCATACTTTTGAGAAGTTGGCTGGGGCACCTTTTTCTTCATCATCTGCCTCCTCGAAGGTGGTATACCCTACCATTCTCTCAGTTTACTCGTTCCGAGTAAACATTCATCCATTTCACACATCCTTTCATCATTCCAAGTTCTCGTCCTATCATTTTGATCATCCGTTTACTCGTTCTGAGTAAACGTTCACCCATTTAACACATCCTTTTATCATTCTGAATTCTGGTTCTGTCATTCTGATCATCCGTTTACTCGTTTCAAACAATTATTCATCCATTTCACATCTCCTTTCATCATTCTGAACTCTCGTTCTATCGTTCTGATCATTCATTTACTCGTTCTGAGTAATCGTTCATCCATCCTGATCAATCTTTTACTCGTTTGGAGTATTCATTTCTATCATCCATTTCTCCAATCAAATCATCGCTTTCCCCATCCCAATCCCCTGGACTTCGTCTTGAGTTATTATCCAAATTGACCAAAGTGTCTGATCTGATCGTCATCATTAACATCCTCTTAGGATTGTCATCCATCCTAAGTTAATCATCATCGTTGGCCCAATCAATTCACCTTCAATCTCAAGGTGGATTCGGTGCTGCAATCATCCACTTATCCTTTAATCCGATCAATCAGTATCCTAAGTCATCTAAGATAATCTCTGAACGGGATTTGTAGTCTCTTTTCATCATCCATCAGTCAATCTTATCAATCAATCATCGATCAATCAATCCAATCCAATCCAATTGCATCCCTATCCAATCACCTTCAACCCAATCAATCTACTTCCATCTCGAAGCAGATTCGGTGTCGTAATCATCCTGTGATCATCCAATCCGATCATCAAAATCAATCCCATCCAATCATCCAATCATCCTAATCTGAGCTTTAATCCAATCCCAATCTGAGCTTGTCCTAAATCCTGATTTGTACTTTTGCCCATTTCCATCCAAAATATTTCATCCATCTTCTTTATCCTTTCATCATCATGAATTCTTATCCTTCATCAATAGTGGTCAAGGGAAACCCTAATTACGTCGACGATGATAACGAAAGTCTTGATGATCAAGAGGTATACGACATAGATCCCCTTGACAATATCATTGCTAGTAAGCTTTCTCCACCCACATTCCAAAATCCAATCACCCCATCGAGTTATCCCATCATGTCGTCATCTATGCCTAATCACACTTCTTTTGCTACCTTTGACAAGGGATGTCCATCATATCCATCATATCCTTCATCTACATCATCCTCTTATCCAACACCTACATACTCTTATCCTAGTATGCCATCACAATACCCTCATCCTAATCCCTCATCCACATCCTCCTATCTTAATCCTTCATCCACATTTATCCATTACCCCAATCTCCCATACCAATCCACTCACCCTAATCCTACATTCGCACCTTCCTATTCTAATCCAACATCCACATCAACCTATCCTTATCCTAATCCGACATCCGCAGTTCCCTATCTCCATCCACCACCTCAATCTCCTCATCCTAATCCACCATCCCCATACCCTTACTACAATCCACCACCCGCATCCTTGTGTCCTAATCCACCATGCCAATACCCCTATCTTAACCCTTCACTTAATCCCCCATCTATTCCCAGTCCTGCATCCAATCCCATTCCCCTATCTAATCCTAGCCCACCAATCCCTAGTCCTAATTCCCCACTAATTCATAAACCTTCATCCCCCCCCACCTCGCCATCTCAGCCTAGCATATTCAAGTTTCTCCAAGGACTTATAACACAGGAAACATCTCCCACTCCACACATTGCAGCCGTGGAACCATGCCATCCCAACCCATCATCCATGGTCACTAGTGACGAGACCCTTCTCCATCCAACACCTATCATTGATGATACCATCACATCCTTTGAATCCACTGAGTTCCCATCTCCTACCGTCACATCATCTGAATCTACTAAGTCCCCATCTCCTACCATCACATCTTCTAAATCCATTGAACCCCCATCTCCTACCATCACGTCCTCTAAATCCACCGAGTCCCCATCTCCTACCATCACATCCCTTGAATCCACTGAGTCCCCATCTCCTACCATCACATCCTCTGAATCCACTGAACACCCACCCCCTACTCTGAGAGTCGTCGAACCTATAGATGACACCCAAATCCAATCCACTTCTTCCACTCCTAGTATCCATTCCCAAGAATATCTTGAATCCTCCATCCTTCCATCTTCCCCACTTGAAGAGTCCCCCCATGACTCCATTATCATGCCTCCCACACACGATGAGTCATGCCAAGAGCCTGATCCAAAGTATGCCAACATATCCCCACCTCCAGATCAAGATCCTACCATCCCATCTAGTCTACCACAAGATCACAGTCCCCCATCCATTCCATCCCATGATCCTCTTCACATTCAAGATTCTACCACTCCATCTCCGTCTCCATTGCATGAGCCTGCTACCACAAAATCAGATCCTATCATATCCCCTACTCCCTCTCTAGATACAACCCATCCAAATGCTGCTATCCCATCATCTCCTTCTCAGGATCCCCCATCATCGCCTAAAAATGCTATCCCCACACCACTTGCATATCCCCTTGGTACTCTCACATTCTTCCATGGTGGCCTCCTTGCGGAAGAAAAACATAGTGTATATACCACCCATCATCCCCCACCTAATAATGGACTTGCGTCATGTTTTCAGAATAACAAAAATCCTATCATGGATCGAATGCTCAAGAACATGAACTATCAAGGAAAAGGTCTAGGCCTTCACGAGCAAGGTATTTTAGAGCCCATCCAAGTCAAGGAACAAATCTGCATGCAAGGTCTTGGATCTATTTCCCAAGACTCACAATCTAAAGATGTTGGTACAACTTCTAGACGTCCTCAACAAGCCTTCTCCAAAAGAATTTATGGCTTTGCCCATCGCTCCACCAAATCATATGCTGCCATCCCTCCTCCTCTATCGTATCACCTCAAAACAACCGTCCATATTCCTCCTTCATCTGCCCCATCCATTTTGGGTCCTTAAATCCCTCCATCCACCATCTCTCATCCTTCATCTACTTTATCCATCTTGGGCCCGTATATCCCAAGATCACCTCCTCCATCCCATTCGCTCATCCATCCAATGCCTATCCATGTCATCCATCATAAACATCCTAATCAGGATCAACAAAGGCACATACCTAAACATCCCCATCTACACATAATCCCATACTCCTACCTCCATTGCTCCCACATCATCCATCTTCTCACACCCATCCATTGCTAGTCTGAGAGCACTTTGGATGTCGAATTAAAATGCATAAATCAAACATCCACATGAATCAAAAGCTTCCCATGTCCCTTATAAAAGACATGTTAAAGCAAAGCAAAACCAAATCCAAAATCCAAATCAAATCTATAGGCTGCAAAGGCCCACCAAAGCAAAGATCAAACCCGTGTGGATCCCAAAGAAAAAAGATGTAATGCCATCAAATGAAAATCGTAAGAACATCCAAGTTGCCTAATCCAAGCTAACCATGCCCATCTTTTCATCCTCCTAAAGTCTGTTTTGGGTCCTATGTCCCAAAATTCACTATTCCCTCTCCTCCATTATCTCCACATTCTCCATCCATTCATCCTTTTATCTTTTCGCATCCATCACCACATGTGCCAATGTTGGTCCTGAACTCATCTCCCCATCACGCATCCACCCCCTCATTCTATCCATACCATTTCCAACATCCCACCCATTATCCCCCGTATCTTCCCCATCAAATCCCTCTAATTCATCCTCTTGCATAATCCATTTATCCTCATAAGGTTGTACCAACATCCAATAGTCGGTTCGAACATGAGCTCTTCATACCTGATAAAGAACTTGATGCTTGAGTCCTCCATCCATATCCTTATCGCATTTCTTCTAAATCCACTTATTCGCCTCCCTATCCTTATCCATCTCCTTCCGCATACTATCCAAAATGTCCAAA
>VDFB02271358.1:701163415-701323696 GCA_007258455.2 Sequoia sempervirens | reverse complement strand
CTTGAGCTAACGAGTGGATTCCCAACTAGTTTTCTAGAAACTGGTTGGAGCCCGTTTTGACACATTTTTGGGGCCTCAAACTTTCATCTTGACCCCCAAAATCCCAATTTAATATTTTTTTGAAAAATTGTTTTCGCTCATAACTCAAAATGCATATCCCGAATCTAGGATGTTATTTGGAAATTCATCCTATCTCACCAATGGGTATTTTTTGGAAAAAATTGGGACTCTCAAACATACGATCGTGAAATTTCCTAAAATGGCAAAATTTGACAATTTTTGAAAATTGCCAAATCGGGAAAAATTTGATTGTCAACACTTTACGCCCCTTCGACCCCAGAACTTGGTGTAGAATTCATCCCATCACATCCTCCAATCATTCTCATCCTCACTCCAATCCTAATCTGAACTTTCATCTTATCCCAATCTGAGCTTAACCAAACCCCTAATCTGAGCTTTCATCCATCTGCAGTCACGATCTTGGGATATCGAACAAAGTCTTAAGATCTCTCCCTCCATATTCTTCCACTTTGTCCTATTCATCCATTCTAATCAATCCTTTCACTCATTCTATCTAACCATTCATTTATTTCAAACCTTCATCTATCATCTCAAACTTCATCCAACCTCCTATCATCTCAAACCTTCATCAAACATCCTATCATTTCAAACTCTCATCAATCGTAATCTTCCATCTTCCCATCCCTATCTTCCTATCCTGCCATCATGGCATCCATTCTCATCTATCCATCTAGTCACCTTTTCCTCATCCAAATCCTTGTCCCTCTATCCAATCCACCTAAACAATCCTTTTCCTCCCCCCATCCTCTCCCTTCATCCCATCTCATAATCCCTTGTCATTGGTATCTAGCTCTAGGCTTTTCCCCACGCAATCCAATGTCATCTACCTCATCATCATCACTTCTTCTTTTACACATCTTTTCAATCTCCTATCCTATCTCATCTATCTTATCATTTCATCATTCATCTATATGGCATGCCATTCGCCCAATTCATCTTTTGATAATTTGAATAACTATCCCATCCCTGAGCTTATATAGTCACTATCCTCTATTCCAATCCAATAGGTCTATCTTGTCCCATCGTTATCATCTTTCATCCATCATTTGTCTTTGGCCTTTTATCGAACTACGTTGCCCCTGCGCTTTCACGTAGGCAAGGTCGATCATTTGATCCACCCCCGGGGTTCCATCATCGATCTTCATTGTCCACTTTGTCCCTTTATCGCCTATCATCAGTCTTCAACCATTGTTGCTATTTTCTGTCTCGTCTTTACCCTCCATCGAAGTCTCTTATCTTGTGTCATGTCTCTCGTGTCGCGTCATCAAGCTACGCCCTTATCTAGTTGGTTCTTAAACAACAAGATCCACTTGTATCATCCTATCCAATCAGTTCTGAATATCCTGCGTCATATCAATCTTTTAATTTAGTATCCATCATCGGTCTCAACAGGATGCATCCTTCCTAACAGACCTCATCAATCCCATACATCCCCTTGATTGATCCTATGGCAAAGGACATTTGAAATTAATTGTGATCTTTTGATGCTTTTGGCTTTTGTTTATCATTTGAGCTCCCTATCATCACTTGTCATGGTCGCCTTGATCCATCATATCATGGTGTGCTTTGACTTGTCAACATAGGGGTGTATCTTGATCTTTTCTGTCTTCTCGGTTGTCCCACGTAGTACCCACCAAGATCCTTGAGGTCTTGTGTTATGCTGGGGCATCCTTGTGTGCTTGTGGTTATCCCAATACCTGGCCCGACCAAGGTCATCGTGACTTTGGGGTGTTGGGATAGCCTTCTTGTTTGTTATGTTTGTTTTCTGCATTAGACACGAATCTGCCTTGGTTCTTCATACCCTGGCGTCTTGTGTCTTATGCTATAGCAAAAATCAGTGCTCCGACGATGGCAAATTGCATTTCGATTGCATTTCATCTCTCATCCTCAAATTCCCCCATCCATTCATCCTTTATCATGCTTCCCTCCCAATCTCTTGCCACCTTTTTCATCCTTTCTCTCCCATCACTTTGCATCTTCTTCATCTCCCCTTGCATCATCTCATCCATTTCGAGAGCCCACCCGTGTTCTCCTGAACCCGCATGTCCTCTCGAGGGGGCATCCTTCATCCCTAATTTTCATCATCTTCCTTCCTAGTCACTTCTTTGAATGACTGGGGCATCTTTTTCCAATCTAACCATCTTCTTCTAGGTTCTCAGAGTTTAATATTCTTTTCAAATGATGCTACTTCATAACATCATCTCAAAGAGGGGCAAATGTAGATGTCTAAATTTGACACTTAATTTATCTAAATTCATCCCTTTCACTTTATTTTTATTAATTAAGTAATACTACTATTATTTAATTAATAGCTTTTAATTCTCGGCTAAACTCCTAAGGTATTTAATCAATAATACCTATTCTTTAATCTCATTCTATCAATTGAATTAAATAAATATTCCATTTATTTAATTCTCTCATGTCACATCCTCCTCATCATTTTTATCTTATCTTTAATCCTTCTTCTAATCCCATCCTTAAGGTGTGTACATGCTCTAATCCTTTTGATTAGAGGTACTTACTCTCCAATCCTTTGCAGCTGGCCTCTAATCTCTTAGCCACCTTAACCCTCCCTCTAACTTTTCTAGCTACTCTTCCCTAGGATTCTTGACTCCATACATCAAGTCACATGTGAGATCTAACCCTCTTCTAATCTTCAATAATTAATCTAATCAAGTACTTGCACAATCCTAATCACCCCTTTTAGTCAACTCTCCCCATCCCCCAAGGAATTTTTAATTCCTTTTTATTTATCCTAGGCTCCTCTCTTCCCCATGTGAATTTTTAATTCACCTTTTAATCCCCCAATGCACCCTTTGGAATTTAAAATTATTTCCCATCTCCCCATAAGGATATTTGAGGAATTGTTAATTCCTCACATGTCCTCTCACCCACATGGGGACAAGGACCTCCTTTATGAGGAGATCTTATCCAATCCCAAGGTACTTTGTACCCCTCTCCATGTCATGTCCTTTTTCTTCCACCTCATGTACACTTCACCTTTTAGGGCTTCATCACATGCCACATGTCAAGATGTGAGGGCTTGTGAGTTCTCAACTCACCTTATCCCTACATCTTGATATTTGGTGGATCAATCTCAACCATCCATTTCCCCTAGGATTTCCCAAAAATCCTATAAATACCCCCTCTTTTCTCTCATTTTAAGGGAGATCATTTTGTGTAGCCAAACTCTTGCAGTTTTGTTTCTCAATCCACGCTTAGCTATTTTCATGTTTCCAAGCATCATTTGCATCTCACATCACACATCTTGTGCCATCTAAGGAGCATACACATTCAAGATCAAAGGGCCAACCAAAGGATCGACTCAACGCAAGGTATAAAGTTCCATTTCGTAGCTTTTTCTTGTTTTGTTTCCAACTTAGGCTAATCTCGAAGTGTAGGTTGTTTTAGTTGTTTATTCGTGCTCTTTAACTTGTTGCTTGCTTTCTAACCACCTAATTCGACCTATCACAGGTAGCATAGACAAGGCAATCAACTACTTGGCATAACAGTTTGACAAAATACCTCAATGAGATATGTCCTCATGGACTATAATGATGGTAGGATATGCAAAAAATAGATTTATTGAAAACACTTTAGAAAATTTCAAGCATATGCAAATTGTAGGTGTAAAACCAAATTCAACTACATTTTCCAACATCCCCCATGCCTATACCAAAATGAAAGCTTTGGAAAGTGATATGTACATCCATAATAAAGTATTGAGAAATGATGTTTTATTTTAATTCCTTATAACTTATGTCATATATATGTGTATACAAAATGTGGAAGCATACACAAGGTAAGTCAATTGTTGAATAACAAAATGCCTCAAAGAGATGTGGTTTAAAAATGCAATTGGAAAGTGTATAGAATTGTATAATTTAAAATGTGCATTGACAAGCTAGGGTTATAATTACAAACAAACAATGATCAACATGGAATATGAAAAATAAAAAAAAATGAAAGCAAGCCACAATAGAATGAAAGAAAATGTGTAAAGACTTCACATACCTAAAAAACCAAAGTTTCAAATGGAGGAGGTCTACCCAATTATGTAGCCGTTGCTTCTTCTTTCTTCAAACTCCTCAACAATTTGAATTTCACAAAAGCTTGTTCCCCTCCAAACTTCAATTGTATATCACTTTTGAATGGAATTCAGACTTGAATTGATATTATATTCCTTTCAATGTGAAAACTATGCTATTTCATGAAAAGGTGGTGGAAAGATCATGAAAAAAGTGGTGGAATGTCAAAAACATGTATGCATACTTCACAACATCATCAAAAAGATACTTTTCATCAGAGCACACACAAAACCAGGAAAATATTTAGAATGTGGGCCTTGAGATCACAGGTATATTAAATTTTTTACCATTTTTAGATCAATCCAAAATGCACTCGCATTATAACACAAGTGCATTATTTCTTGCTAAAAAAAATCCATATCTCTATTGCTTCAAAACATACTCACGTTATGAGAAAGTTGTTCTTTTATAGATTTATTTTCTCTCTTTGTCTCTACCCTCTACCCTCAACCCAAAACCCTTAATCCCTCTACCCTTAAACCCTCAACCCTAAACCCTAAACCCTCTACCCTCAACCCTAAACTCTTAAACCTTCTACCCTTTATCCTCAAACCTTAAATCCTCAACCCTAATACCCTCTACCCTATACATTGGACTCTCAACCCTAATCCTTCAACCATATGTATCCTCAACCCTAATTCTTCAACCATATGTAGGTCCTAAACCCCAAACCCTAAACCATCAACCCTATAGGTCCTAACCCCTTATACCCTAATTCTCTCTCCCCTCTACCCTTTACCCTTAACCCTTATACCCTTTATCTCTTCCCACTCCCTCCTCTCTCAAGTTTCTCCCTCCTACCCTCTCCTCTCCTTCAACTCTCACTCACTCACTCTTATCTCTCTCCCCCACCCTCCTCTACCCCTTAACCCTTATACCCCTCTTACCCTCTGTCTTCTGGCCCTCTCCCACTCCCTCCCTCTCCTCAAGCTCCCTCCCTCCCACCTCCTAAGTCTCTCTCCCCACCACTCACCTCCTTCTATCCCTCCTTCTGCTAGGGGTTGTCAATTTCCATTGAATTGAAAGTTAGTGGGCCAGCCAGGCTGCCAATTACCTTGCCACCTGCTGGGGCTCAGGCAGCCTGCTTAGGCCGGGTTCAATGGGGTCTCCCAGCTGAAAATCACTAGGATACCCCATTTCTTGGACCCATTTTTTCTCGCTGCACCACTACATTGCCAATTATTGAATTGGCATACTGCCACCAGCATCTCCCACGCCGGCTTCACGGTTCCTCCACAAATGGCCCCCAATGATAAAATCACCGTGAGACCCCATTTCTTGGACCCATTTTTTCAAACATGCCACTACATTGCCAATTTCACCGAATTAGCAAGCTAGTGGGTGAAATTGGCAATCTAGAGACCCCATTTCTTGGACCCATTTTCTCAAACAGGCCAAGTTAGGATTCCAATTTCACCCTCAACCCTCAATGCTTAAACCCTCAACCATCAACTCTTAAACCATAAACCCTTAAACCCTCTACCCTCTACCCTATACATTAAACCCTCAACCCTTAATTCTCAACCCTCAACCCTTAATCCCTCAACCCTCAACCCTTATACCCTCTACCCTATACATTGGACCCTCAACCCTAAGCCTTCAATCACATACCCTCAAACCATTACCCTAAACCCTAAACCCTCTACACTCAACCCTAAACCCTTCACCCTAAACCCTTAAACCCTTTACCCTCTACCCTAAACCCAATACCCTAAACACACAACCCTATAGGTCCTCAACCCTATACCCTCAATTCTCTCTCACTCACTCACTCACCCTATACATAAGACTCTTAACCCTAATCCTTCAACCATATGTACCCCCAACCCTAATCCCTCAACCTTATACCCTCAACCCAATACCCTAATCCGTCAACCATACAAGGCATCAACCCTATACCCTCAATTATAGACCCACTACCCTATGCATTGGATCCTCAACCCTCATATATCTCTATCCCTCCCTCCTCTTCTCCCCTCTCTATCTCAGTTCTCCCTCCATATCTCTATCCATCCATCCCTCAATTTCTACCCCTCATCCCTCAACCCTAACCCTCAAACTCATAAACCATAAACCCCAAACCCTCTACCCCTCAACCCTAAACCATCAACCCTATAGGTCCTCAACCTGCACCCCACTGTCTCTCTGTCACTCACCCTATCTCTCCCCCACCACAGCCCCCACCACCCCTCTACCCTAAACCCTCTCAGCCTCTCTACCATAAAACCCTAAACCCTCTGGTCACCCTAAACCCTGTAAACCCCAACCCTAAACCCTAAACCCTAATCTCTAACACTCTCACCTCACCCCAACCCCTCAACCCACAACCCTTAATCCCTCTACCCTTAAACCATCTACCCTCTACCCCTCTACCCTCAACCCAATACCCTCAAACCTATACCCTAAACCCTCTACCCTCAACCCTTAACCCTCAACCCTCAATTCTCAACCCTCAACCCTTCATCCCTTGACCCTCAATCCTTAAACCCTAAACCCTCAACCCCTATACCCTCTACCCTTTACATTGGACCCTCAACCTAATCCTTCAATCATATACCCTCAAACCTATACTCTAAACCCTCTACCCTCAACCCTTAACCCTCAGCACTAAACCCTTTAACCCTAAACCCTTAAACCTTATACCCTATACCCTCTACCCTGAACCCTAATCCCTCAACCATCAACCCTTAAACCCTAATCCCTCAAACCCTATACCCTATACCCTATACATGGGACCCTCAACCATAATCCCCCAACCCTATACCCTCAATCATCTACCCTCAACCTTAAACCCTCAACCCTCAACCCTCAACCATTAAACCCTCTACAATCTAAACTCTACCTTGTAAACCCTTAAACACTCAACCCTAAACCCTAAACCCTTACCCTTTAAACACTAAACCCTTAAACCCTCTCTCTACCCTCTACCCCCACCTCAACCCACCACCCCCCACCCCAAACCCCAACCTTTAAATACCAAACCCTTAAACCCCCACCCCTACCCCTCAACCCAATACCCTCTACCCTAAACCCTAATCCCTCAACCCTTAAACCCTTAAATCCAAGAAAACTCTCTAGCCTAGTCCCTAAACCCTCAACCCTTAATCCCTCAACCTTAAACCCTCAACCTTCTACCCTCAACCCTTAAACCTTAATCCCTCAACCCCAATACCCTCTACTCTATACATTGGACCCTCAACCCTATACCCTCAATCCTCTACCCTTAACCTTAAACCCTCAACCCTCAACCCTAAACCCTTAAACCCTCTACCCTCTACCCTATAAATTAAACCTTCAACCCTCAATTCTCAACCCTCAACCCTTAATCCCTAGACCCTCAATCATTAAACCCTAAACCCTCAACACCTATACCCTCTACCCTTTACATTGGACCCTCAACCTACTCCTTCAACCATATACCCTCAAACCTATACCCTAAATCCTCTACCCTCAACCCTTAACCCTTAACCCTCAACCCTAAATCCTTTAACCCTAAACCCTTAAACCTTCTACCCTATACCCTCAACCCAATACCCTCTACCCTCAACACTAATCCCTCAACCCTAAACCCTCAACCCTTAAACCCTTAAACACTTAACCCTAAACCATAAAACCTAAACCATAAACCCCTCAACCCTTAAACCATCTACCCTCTACCCTCAACCCAATACCCTCTACTCTCAACCCTAATCCCTCAACCATAATCCTTCAACCCTTAAACCCTTAAACCCACTTAGTAAAATTTCTACCATAATCCCTCAACCCTCTTGACCCTTAATCCCTCAACCCTCAACCCTAACCCCTTAAACCCTTATACCCTCTACCCTATACATTGGACCCTCAACGCTAATCCCCCAACCCTATACTCTCAATCCTCTACCCTCAACCCTTAAACCCTAAACCCTTAAACGATCTACCCTCTACCCTCAACCCTAATACCTCAACCCTTAAACCCTTAAACCCACTTTTTAAACTCTCTACCCTAATCCCTCAACCCTCTTGACCCTTAATCCATTAACCCTCCACCCTTAAACCCTAATCCTTCAACCCCTATACCCTCTACCCTATACATTGGACCCTCAACCCTATACCCTCAATCCTCTACCCTCAACCTTAAACCCTCAACCCTAAACCCTATGCCTTATAAACCCTTAAACACTTAACCCTAAAGCCTAAACCCTAAAACATCAACCCTTAAACACTCTACCCTCTACCCTCTACCCTCAACTAAATACCCTCAACCCAATGCCCTCTACCCTAAACCCTAATCCCTCAACCCTTCAACCCTTAAATCCAAGAAAACTCTCTACCTTAATCCCTAAATCCTCTACCCTTAATTCCTCAACTCTTAAACCCTCTACCCTATACCCTCTACCCACAACCCTCAACCCTTAAACCCTAATGCCTCAACCCTTATAACCTCTACCCTATACATTGGACCCTCAACCCTAATCCCCCAACCATATACTCTCAATGCTCTACCCTCAACCTTAAACCCTCAACCCTCAACCCTCGACTCTCAACCCTCAACCCTCAACCCTTAAACCCTAAGCCCTTAAACCCTCTACCCTCTACCCTCTACCCTATACATTAAATCCTCAACCCTCAATTCTCAACCCTCAACCCTTAATCCCTCAACCCTCAATCCTTAAACCCTAAACCATCAACCCCTATACCCTCTACCCTTTACATTGGACCATAAACCTAATCCTTCAACCATATACCCTCAAACCTATACCTAAACACTCTACCCTCAACCCTCAACCATAAACCCTTTAACCATAAACCCTTAAACCTTCTACCATATACCCTCAACCCAATACTCCTCCCTTAATCCTAATCCTTCAACCTCAACCCTTAAACCCTAATACCCTCAACCCTTAAACCCTTAAACTGTTAAACCCAATTAGTAAACTCTATAACCTAATCCCTCAACCATCTTGACCCTTAAACCCTCAACCCTCAACCCTTAAACCCTAATCCCTCAACCCCTATACCCTCTACCCTATACATTGGACCCTCAACCCTAATCCCTCAACCCTATACCCTCAATCCTCTACCCTCAATCTTAAACCCACAAACCTCGACCCTCAACCATCAACCTTAAACCCTTAAACCCTCTACCCTCTACCCTCTACCCTATGCATTAAACCCTCAACCCTCAACCCTCAATCCTTAATCCATAAACCCTCAACCCCTATACCCTCTACCCTTTACATTGGACCCTCAACCTAATCCTTCAACCATCTACCCTCAAACCTATACCCTAAACCCTTAAACCTTCTACCCTATACCCTCAACCCAATACCCTCTACCCTGAACCTTAATCCCTCAACCCTCAACCCTTAAACATTAATACCCTAAACCCTCAACCCTATAGGTCCTTCATCCTAATCCCTCAACCCTATACCCTCAACCCCTATTCCTTTCTCTCTATCTATACATCTCAACTCTCTCTCCCTCCCTCTCTCCTACCCTTTATAGGGCCTCAACCCTCTACCCTATACATTGGATCCTCAACCCTCACATATCTTTGTTCCTCCCTCATCTTCTCTCCTCTCTATCTCAATTCTCCCTCCATCTCTCTATCCATCCATCCCTCCCTCTCTACCCTAATCCCTCAACCATTAAACCCTTAAACACTCAAACCTAAACCCTCAACCCTTAAACCCTAAACCCTTAAACCATCTACCCTCTACCCTCAACCCAATACCCTCTACCCTCAACCCTCTTGACCCTTAATCCCTCTGTAGATAGGAAAATAATCAAAGAAGGTTTAAGTGCATTGAGAATGACAATAAACAAATTAAATCCTATCAAGAACAATAGAGTATGAGACAATATGAAAATCAAAATAAGAAGAAAAATGCAAACTAATCCCCACGCTAATCTTGATTTATCTCCATTGCTCTTATCCACCTGCACAAGGATGCAAGATTTTGAAGGTTGATAATAGAAGAGGAATGTTGATTGCTCACTATTGCAGCATAACGACTTGACAATGAAGAATGATAGAGATGGATTGAAAGATTGAGGAATGATTTTGGCAGAATGAGGATGTCTGAAGAAGATTCCATCCAAATGGCTTGTGAAAGGTTTGATTTATAGATTTTTGATGGAAAAAAGCTTAGTATGCAAAGATCAACGGTTGAGATTTAGTCTGGTAAGATGAACGGTAAGAGATTTTTGAAAGTCGAGTGAGAGAAGTAGAAGGTTTCCTTTTTTTTGTCATTGAGATCTGAAGGGAATTTGCCATTTTGAAGAATGAGTTGAAATGAATTTCATAATTAAATAAATTAATTTATTTAATTATATGTGAAGATGAGATTAGAAATTCACATAATTAAATAAGTAATATTTAATTATGTGTGAAGATGAGATTAGAAGGTTGCATAATTAAATAAGTAATATTTAATTATGTGTGAGAGATGATTTTAGAAGGTAATTAAATATTTAAAATATTTAATTATTCGTGGAGTGAGAAATGGTATTAAATTAAATATTTATAATATTTAATTTAACTATGAGATGAAGGGGGTGTTTGGAGGAATATTCTCTTATTCGAATTCAAATATTCAAATTTAGAATAACATGATAATCAATATAAATAAATTATAAAATTTATTTAATTTAATTAAGAGGAATATAGGAGATGACAATAATTAAATAAAGTTATTTATTTAATTAAGGTAAAAGAATTATAAGAATGAACAGTATAAATAAATAATTAAATTTATTTATATGTAGATGACTTTGGGAGATTAATTAAATAATTTATATTTAATTAATTAATAGCTTGATTAATCATGACCATTTTTAGATGTATACACCCTCAACCCTTAATCCTCAACCCTTAAACCCTGATCCCTCAACCCCTATACCCTCTACCCTATACATTGGACCCTCAACCCTAGTCCCCCAACCCTATACCCTCAATCCTCTACCCTCAACCTTAAACCCTCAACCCTCAACCCTTAAACCCTATACCCTCTACCCTCTATCCTCTACCCTCTACCCTCAACCCTAATCCATCTAAACCCTAACCCTCTAAGCTCACCCTATACATTGGACCCTCAACCCTAATCCCCAACCCTATACCCTCAATCCTCTACACTCAACCTTAAACCCTCAACCCTCAACCCTTAAACCCTCTACCCTATAAACCCTTAAACACTCAACCCTAAACCGTCTACCCTTAAACCCTCTACCTTAATCCCTCAACCCTTAAACCTTTAAACCCACTTAGTAAACTCTCTACCCTAATCCCTCAACCATCTTGACCCTTAATCCCTCAACCCTCAACCCTCAACCCTTAAACCCTAATCCCTCAACCCTATACCCTCTACCCTATACATTGGACCCTCAACCCTAATCCCCCAATCCTATACCCTCAATCCTCTACCCTCAACCTTAAACCATCTACCCTATACATTAAATCCTCAACCCTCAACCCTTAATCTCTAAATCCTCAACCCTCAAACCCTAAACCCTCAACCTTGATACCCTCTACCCTATACATTGGACTCTAAACCCCAATCCTTCAACCGTTTGTACCCTCAACCCTAATCCCTCAGCCCTATACCCTCAAACCAATACCCTAATCCCTCAACCCTATAGGTTGTTAACCATATACCCTTTATTCTCAACCCTCTACCCTATACATTGGATCCTCAACCCTCATATATCTATGTCCCTCCCTCCTCTTCTCTCCTCTCTATCTCACTTCTCCTTGATCTCTTTATCCATCCATCCCTCCCTCTCTACCCTAATCCCCAAACCCTAAACCCTCAGCCCTTAAACCCTTAAACACTCAACCCTACACCCTAAACCCTAAACCCTCAACCCTCAACCCTTAAACCCTCTACTCTCTACCCTCAACCCAATACCCTCTACCCTAAACCCTAATCCCTCAACCCTTAAACCCTTAAATCCAAGAAAAATCTCTACCCTAATCCCTTTAAACCCTCAACCCTTAAACCCCCAACTCTCTACACTCTACCCTCTACCCTTAAACCCTAATCCATCAACCCCTATACCCTCTACCCTATACATTGGACCCTTAACCCTAATCCATCAACCCTATACCCCTCAATCCTCTACCCTTAACCTTAAACCCTCAACCCTCAACCCTCAACCCTTAAAACCTAAAACCTTAAACCCTCTACCCTCTACCCTATCCCATTAAACCCTCAGCCCTCAACCCTTAATCCCTCAGCCCTGATCAGCAAACCCTAAACCCTCAACCCCTATACCCTCCCACCTTTACATTGGACCCTCAACCTAATCCTTCAACCATATGCCCTCAAACCTATACCCTCAACCCTAAACCCTTAAACCTAAACCCTTTAACCCTAAACCCTTAAACCTTCTTCCCTATACCCTCAACCCAATACTCTCTACCATTGACCTTAATCCCTCAACCCTCAACCCTCAACCCTTAAACCCTAATACCCTAGAAACCTAAAACCCTATAGGTCCTCCACCCTAATCCCTCAACCCTATACCCACAGCCCCTATCTCTTTCTCTCTATCTATACATCTCCTCTCCTCCCTCCCTCTCTCCCCACCCTCCAATTGTCCTATCTACCCTCTCCCACTCTTTCTCATTGCCTCTCCCTTTCAATCAATCCCTACCACCCTCTCTCCTCCCTCTGTCTATCTCCTCCCACTCTCTCCCATCCTCTCTCTCTCTCTCTCTCTCTCTCTCTCTCTCTCTCTCTCTCTCTCTCTCTCTCTCTCTCTCTCTCTCTCTCTCTCTCTCTATTCCTCCCAGCATACCTAGATAACTCCCTCTTGCTCCACCCCTCTATCTCTTCCTCTCTCTCAAGTCACTCCCTCCCACCCCTCTCCCTCTCTCCACTCCCACTCCTCTCTCTCCACTCCCTCCTCACCTCTCAAGTCTCTCTCCTTTGGCACCCTACCTACATAACTCCTCTTTTGTATCTCTCTCCCCTCTCTCCTTCTCTCTCTCTCCCTCCTCCCTCCCTCCTCCCACCCTACTAATTCCTCTCCTCCCACTCCCTCTCTCTTAAACTCTCACTTCCACTCCCTCTCCCTCTCTCTAGACTCTCTCTTTCCCTCCCACCCTCTCTCTCTCTCTCTCTCTCTCTCTCTCTCTCTCTCTCTCTCTCGTAAGTGCACCAAGATGGTTCCCAAAAAGGGGGCTTAAGTGGCCATTTTTTTTTTGAAATTAGGAAATGTTGACCTTGGACATGAAATTGAGGACAGTTACACTCAAAATTGTGAAATGGAACAAAAAAAGGATTGAAGTGCTCTGAGTCTACTTTCTAAACTACTAATTTATTTTGAAAATGGTTGAGATTAAGGGGTTCAAAAGAGGGATGTACACAAATTGGTGTTGTTTTTGTCAGAAAAACATAACATAGAAACTCTTGTACTACCTGAGCATGGAGAACTTTTTTGTATTATTTTTAAAATCGCTATGGTTAGAAGTTATCTAACAGTATCTAGTTGATGCACAATTTTTCTGATAATTTTTTAATGAATATTTGATTTTTTACTAATTTTCTAAGTGGGCACTTCCTGAAAAGCAAAATTTTAGCCATGCTCCCCCTAGAAATTTTTGAAAATAATTGATTTTTTTTTCTTTTTTTTAAATTTGTAGAATGGAGTCTAGTTTCTAAAAATGTAATTTATTTGAAATTTTGATGAACGGTTAATTTATAACAAAAAAACACCAAACACTGCTTTGTGGAAAAAAAGAGACATACAAACAAAAGAAATTATGGATGAAAGGCTTAACATTGTCAAAAAGTGAAAAAATTACATCGTTGGATAGCTAAGAGAGAACCTAACATTACCCATGTTTTTTATTTTGTTGATATTGAACGAAATGCAATCTTGATGGTGAGCATGGACCCGATTATGTGAAAAATTGTAGAATTTGTGAAAACACGTCTCTAGCCTTGTTGGGAATTCCCTCCAAGCCTTTGGGTTGGTATTCCAAGGAAAAAATTCACTTTTTTCTTTGTTTTTAACATGAAATAACGCAAGCACATTATAACGTGAGCACGTTTTGTAAAACTTTTTTCAAAAGTGGCTAGAAAATTGGTACCCAACTTCATGCACCCACCCCCTCTCTCTCTCTCTCTTAAAATTCTCCCTCCATCTAAAGACATAAATAAATACATACCTACAAGCATAATACATATGTGCATACAAGAATACATGTCATTATGTAGATACAATCTTACATACATATAGGCATACATACAATATACATGCATTGATACATAGAGGCATACATACATAAATACAAGCATGCATGCATACATACATGACATACAAGCATACATGTACATACAAACATATAAATATATAAACATACATTCAATAGAGTAGCATTTAACATAAAGAAAGACATAATGTGATCATGTTATACCACACTCATGTTATGTCTTGCTAGACATGTCCCTCACAAATGCAAAAAACCATGTCAAAACTAAGATATAACACAAGTACATTATAACGCACTCGCATTATATCTTGATTTGGGAATCCCCAAGCCTTGGGATTAATATTTTCCTTTGAATACCAACCCAAAGGCTTAGAGGGCATTCCCAACAACCAAAGACATATTTTTGGAAATTCTACAATATTTCACATATAATTGGTTCGTGCTCACCATCAAGATTGTGCGTGGTTCAATGTCAAACAAATCAAACATCTAGGTAATGTTAGGTTCTCTCTTAGCTATCCAACGATGTAATTTTTTTCACTTTCTGACAATGTTAAGCCTTTCATCCATAATTTATTTTATTTGTGTGTCTCTTTTTTGGAAAAAAGCAGTGTTTGGTATTTTTTTTGTTATAAATTAACCATTCATTGAAATTTCAAATAAATTACATTTTTAGAAACTAGACTTCATTCTACAAATTTATAAAAAAAAAATAGTTTCCAAAATTTGTAGGGGTAACCTGGCCAAAATTCTATTTTTTTAGGAAGTGTCCACTTAGAAAATTAGTAAAAACTCAAATATTCATTAAAAAATTATTAGAAAAATCGTGCATCAACTACATACTGTTAGCTAATTTCTCACCAAAGTGATTTAAAAAAAATAAAAAATTCACTATCCTAGGGATGTACAAGAGTTGCTATGTTATGTTTTTCTGACAAAAACAACACCAATTTTTGTACGTCCCTCTTTTGAACCCATTAATATCAACCATTTTTGAAATAAATTAGCAGTTTAGAAAGTAGACTCAGAGCACTTCGATCAATGTTTTTGTTCCATCTCAAAATTTTGAGTGTAACTATCCTCAATTTCACATCCAATGTTAGCATTTCTTGATTTCAAAAAAAAAAAAAGTGGCCACTTAAGCCCCCATTTTGGGACCCATCTTTTTGCACTTACCCATGGAAAACATAAGAAAAATACAAAATGATAACACAGTCATGGAGAATCTCTAATAATAAGATGTTCTCCATTATATTGCTTCAATTAATATACATTAATAAGAAAATTCTTTAAAATGTGAAGGTGGATGAGTGGAATATGAAACCTATGTACTTCTACTAGTGGTGATGGAAATTATATATGATGACGATGATTTAAAACTAGGCCTTGGTTTCCTATTTATATAGGAAGCAACAAGCTACAGGCCTTTTACAAAAATAGGTGGCCTTTCATAACTACTTATTTTACTAACTGTTTAATTAGCATAATTAAGGAAATAACAAGACTTAAGAAATTTTGACATATGGTTCCATTATTCAACATAGAAGACCCGTCATCATTGATCTGGAAAAGTCTTCTTCTCCATTATAAATATCCAAATGCTCTTACCTTAGTATCCTATTCTTCTGAAACCAAATAGGTTTCCTCCCACTGATACATCGTAAAATTCGATGGCCACTTATATTCCTGGATCTTTGGCATGTTTGCAATATGATTTTTCCATTGACTATCTAGTAATGCCTTTGTACCATTGAAAAACTTTAGGTATCTCGCATCAAGAACAATCAACCCATCCATGATCTGATTTAGCCTATGAAGACTAGTATCATCATCCTCTTGTACATGAGTTACGCACTTATGAATAACCTGACTGAATTCTTTCTTCCACTTATCCAAGTCCTTCAACTAATCACCATCTATCACAATTTCAAGTATATACCATTGTTTCAAGGTATGGAATAAATCCATTCATGTTACAATCTTTTTATCTTCCCCTTCTATATATTGAAATTCATCAATAATCATCTTCATAGTTTGTTCAGTTGGCTTTAATGTTGTGGGAGCATCAGGACTTCTTTGTATAACTTTGCATAACTTAGCCAAAGTGTGGTGAATAGGCTGCCACCTTTTGAACAAAGGATCTAATAAAAGCATATGTGTCTTTATTTGATCCATTGTCTGTTGAAGTGTTTTATAACTATCATGCACATTATCCAATTTATCCATAACTAATTTTATCTTGTGCTCAAGAATCTTTTCCATAGCTTGACAAATTCACTTTTTCACTTCATCTTGGGTTTGATTGTTGGCCTTCTTTACATCATCCACTTCCTTCTCTAGAGATTTTACCTATTCTACAAAAATTTTCTTCACAATATCCATTACAGCAATAGGAGGCCTATATAACACCATCTCTTTGCTTTGTGAGGGTCCTACTCCTCTTAATTGTTCTTTCAATTTGAAATTCTCCATGAATAGTTTATTAACTTCATCATTTAGGAACCTTTGTTCATTTTCATACTCCCTCAATCTGTCTTCTAATCCCTTAATAGTTGCTCAAGTGAACATGGCCGAATGCATGGTCATTGTGGATGCCTCCAAAGGGGCAGTATCTTGTATTGTCCTTACCATCACTACCCCTTTCATCCCTTGAATTACATCAAATAATTTTGGCTTATATGTATTTTTCTATTTGATCCATATGTCTAGGGTTTCAATCTTTGGGTTATACCCAGTTCCACTCACTCCTGCATCAAAGTCAAATTTTGCAACTAGCATTGGATCTGCCTGAGCCCGCACTTGATCAAGAAGAAACATTTTCTTTAATTCCAATCTAGGGAAAATGAGCATATTTCTCTTCAAGACCATTTCTCTAGCCTTCTCGAGGCTAATTTCAATGTTGTCAACTCTTAATTCCTAGAAAGTTTGTGCTACCATTTGATTTTTCTCTGATTCTTTAATTCCTGCTTTAGCTAATTCCATCTTCTCTTCAAATTCTTTTATCTTCATATTCATCCAAAAATTGCTAAACTCAGGAGTCTTAATGAATTCATCATCTTCTATGAATCTCCTGGCTGAAATTTCCCTTTCATCTTCATGTACCTTTGTACTCTGTTTTTCTACATCACCCATCCTTTCCTCATGTTTATGGGAACTGGTCTCATGGATGGGTTGATCAACCTCAATACCACCTTTCAATGACTGCAATAATGTAGAAACTTCCTCAATATCACCCACCTCTTCACTCTCCTCATAAGGTATGAACTATTCAATGCTTTTTGTCTTCTATCTTTTGGGAGGTAACTACTCCATGGGAGGTTCAAAGGTTTCACCTAGGGTATGCTCTACAGTTGCACCACTATCATGTTCTTGGAGATATGATTCCTTCTTACTATAAAAATATTCAAATTTACCCATTATCAAATCTATCCTCTCGATGGGGTCCTTTTCCTCAACAAAGTATCCTAGAAAATCCTTGGACCTCTGCTTCTTCCTTTCTTCAAGCTTCTTCATATATTTCCATTTTTTCCATCTACTAAATACATCATTATAAGTAATGCAATTCCTTATGGCATCTTCTTTATAATCCACTTGGTGTGCCACTATAATTTTGGTAAGAAGATTGTGCCTTATGTTGTTCATATGATTTTGAGGGTCAAAGGCTCTTTCTTTTCCAAAATTCAATGCATATCTTGTCTTCAAATAATACTGTAACTCCTCTAGTGTGTCCAAGCCTACAGTCCAATCTTCACACTTGGTTTGGTTTGGTAGGAAAGTGCCTTTCTTCTGCTTGTGCATTACATCTTTTTCCATCCACATCATTTCCCACATAAATTCAAGAAATAATAATCTAAGGGGCACAAATTTTTGCAGTATGTGTGGAGACACAAGGCATCCATAAACTCTTATTATTGTAGCTTCCCAGAGGAAGAACCAATCTCCAAAATTATGTGTATGACCCTGCTATGGTCTTAAAGCCAAAGGTCTCAATAGTTGCAACATTTTGGTTGAAAATATTGGTATTGCATACCAAAAACTCCAAGGATTTTGTAAACAAATTCCTCATAGAATACTACAAAGCTTGAATTATGGCACTGACTATCCCAAATATAGCACCATTTCTAGACAGGTGTGGAATTCCCTTGCTCATCTACTTTATCCAAGTCCATTCTTTTAGTCCTATTGTCCCTATTTTGGTACAATATTAGATGGCATAGTGGGGAATAGTGTCTGAATTAATCGGTGCTCTATCATCTATAACTTGGTAGAATTCATCATCTAACGCCTTCTCAAGGTATGAAGCAAAGTCATATTCAATATTAGTTTTAGGATTTTGAATTCCCATGGCCATCATCATTAGGCCTATTGGAATTTTATCTTGAGCATCCATCCCCAACACTTGGCAAAGAGAAAAATATGTATTCACAAAGTAATACTGAAAATATGTCACAGTAAATGGTTCAATAGTGCTAGTAGAGATGGGGATTTTTTTGTTACTGTAGACATCTAAATTTAATCACTTCTATATGATTAAATTTATTGCCTTTCCATCTATCATATTAATATTAATTTATTAAATTAATATTATACCATTTATCTCATATCGGTGAAATATTTGATTTAATAATTAAACGCTTTATCTTTCACCCTCTTCCTCTCTAAATTAAATAAATACGCCAATTTATTTAATTTGGTCATTTTTCCCCTTTTTATTTAAAATCAATTTAAAATTCCTCACTTTCTCTCTCCTTGTCACATTCTCCATAACCTTGCCCTAATCTGAATTAAATTAATTAATTCATAATTATGATGTGTATTCTCTTAATCAAAGATTAATGTCACATCCTCCTACATTTGCCACTTGCCTCTAATCTTCCATTAATTAGCCTAATCCAATATTTTCACAACCTTAACCAAGGTCATTAGCTAGATTTAGCACCACTTTTTAGCCAACCTTTGCATTTACCTTCTTTTGGCATTGACCCCCTTTCCCATATGAATTTTTAATTCACATTTATTTATCCTAGATTCCCCTCTTTTATATGTGAATTTTTAATTCACATTCTATCCTTCCAAGGCTTCTAGAACCTTGGACTTGTCACAATCTCCACATGTGACCAAGTCCCACCTTTTTGGAGCCCACCTTTTATCCTTTAGATTCTCCTAAGAATGTGAATTTTTAATTCACATTTATGTTTTCAACCACCTTTCCTTTTCCCATGTAGATTTTTGAGGAATTCCAAAATTCCTCAAATGTCCCTTTCACTCCCACTTGGGGACAAGAAATCCCTTTTTGTGGAAATCTTCTCACTCCCCAAGGTGCTTGTCCTTCCTCCACCTCATGTACCTTTTTGACACCTCACTTACACCTCATCTTCTCTTGGCCACTTCACCATCCACATGTCAAGATGTGAGGGCTTGTGGGTTCTCAACCCACCATAGCCCTTCATCTTGGCCTTGTTGGATGCATCTTGACCGTTGAATTCTCTAGAGAATTCAAATTCTTCTATAAATACCCCCTCCTCAAGGGCATTTTCAACACTTTGGATTTGAGCAACCTTATGCTGCCAATTTTCATTCTCAAACACTTAGCCATTTGATAACTACATGTTGCCAATTTGCATTCTCAATCCTTTACCATCATCTAGCTATCCATTCTAATTACTTTGCACATTCAATCTTGCATTTTAGTCACTCAAGAAATCATCTAAGGAGCACATAAAATCATCCCAAGCAAGGGCCAATCAAGGAGACATCAACAACAAGGAAGGTGAAATCGTTTGTGTCTTATTTTGTCCATTTTATTTCTTGTTTTATCACTCTTTTGGATAATCTTGAGGTGTCCTTAGTCTTTTATCACTTGTGTTTTTAAGTTAATTTTGCACACTAGAGTAGGATAAAATTCTTAGGATCACAGTTACAAATGCCTCTTTTCATATATAGGGGTAGCTCATCACTTCTACGATTCTTTCTTAACCTAGCATAATCCTCCTCACTTTTCTATAGGTTTGTCTTGGTCAAAGCCTACATGTTTAATTCAAAACACTCAATAATGGCTTTTCTAGTTACTTCTACCAATACTTTGGTGTTTGGAAACCTTACTATTTTGGTAGCTAAGTGATAGTGTTTGGCTAGCAGTCTGATAAATTCTACATCAACAAACACATTTGGGAAAATCAATCTTGCTAAATCCAACATCCAAGGGTTTGACACTAGAATCTTCTCATTTCTCTTATTGTAAAAATACCAAAATAGGTCCCATCCAGATTTGGGAATGAGGGCATCCCTACAACTTTCTGTGGTGTCCATGAGAACCTTCTTATTACCCTCTTTATTAGACCCTAGAAGTATATATAATATGGACTGATGAAGTGGTCTCTTCTTTACTTCATCTTTAATTTTAGGCTAACTTTCTTTTACTTCTGATTGTTTTCTTTTAGGAGGCATGTTTCAATTTTCGCTACTATGGCTTCAGATGACAAAACCTTGAAATATCTTTTATATTAACAGAGCTCTTTCATTATTTTTTGTGCACGTACCCTAGTATTTGATGCTTGCAGAACTTCTTCTTCACGTATCCCTAGCCCCTTCCACGCTAGTGCACTGCAATTGAGTGTGATATTGGGAAAACTCACTTGTCTTTGGATGGCACAATATTCATTCATATCAATTTTAATGCCAAATCTTCATAAAATAATTTCATAGCAAGCTCAAATCCTTGAAATTAATTTTTACACCATGTGTTGAGGTGGCTAACGTGATTTTTTTCATTTATTACCATAATTTTTAATGATTACCATACTAGCATTGTCTCTTATTATACCCGATGTGGTATGGTGGTGTTTTTCCCTTCCCTTCTATTTTTTACTACACTACCACCTTGCTTAAGACATCTTACTATGGGGTTGCGGTGTATACTGCTCTACCACAACCATATTATCCACCTCATGCGTTATTGTTGTGTCTAGTTTTCTTCCAATGCTTACCACTCTACCGCCTTCCTCAAGACTTCTTGTTGCAAGGTTGTGGTGTATACCACTCTACCGCATATGTTGCTCACCCTCCCAGTGGTATAGTGGTGTAATCTTTATCTTCTTATTGTTTATCGCCTTACCGCACTCCTTTAAATCACCTTATACAGGATGGCGGTAGGTACCGTATTGCCTTATAATTATCCCCGCGAGGTGGAGATGAGTACCGCTTTATCATGCAAACTATATAATCTCTTCACAGTATGGCGGTAAAGGCTTATTTCTTAACTTAGACACCACCATCCTACATTTCCTTTATTTTGATGTTGTGGTACTATGGTAAAGGAAAAAATTTCTTTGTTTATGATTATCTAGAAGAATAAATCAGTAATACAAAGGGAATGTTGGTGAAAGTATGGATCTTGTCCCACAAATTGTTGCATTTCATGTTAAATGCAATGAAAATATTAGGTTGAAGGATTAGGGTATAGGATTGAGGGTATATGGTTGAAGGATTAGGTTGAGGCTCCAATGTATAGGGTAGAGGGTATACGAATTGAGGGTTTAAGGTTTAAGGGTTAAGGGTTGAGGGATTAAGAGTTGAGGGTTGAGAATTGAGGATTGAGGGTTTAATGTACAGGGTAGAGGGTAGACTACGGTAGAGGTTTAAGGGTTTAGGGTTTAAGGGTTGAGGGTAGAGGATTAAGGGTATAGGGTTGAGGGTCCATTGTATAGGGTAGAGGGTACAGGGGTTGAGGGATTAGGGTTTAAAGGTTGAGGGTTGAGGGTTGAGGGTATTAGGTTGAGGGTAGAGGGTAGAGGCCGGTTTAGGGGTTTATGGTTTAAGCATTGAAGGTTTAGGCTTTATAAGGTTGAGTTTTTAAGGGTTTAAGGGTTTAGGGTTTAGGGTTTAAGGGGTAAGGGTTGAGTGTTTAAGGGTTTAAGGGTTGATGGTTTAGGGTTGATGGATTAGGGTAGAGAGGTAGGGAATATGGATGGAGCAAGAGATATGGAGAGAGAAGTTCTAAGATAGAGAGGAGAGAAGAGGAGGGAGGGACAAAGATATATGAGCATCGAGGATCCAATGTATAGCGGTAGAGGGTTGAGAATTGAGGGTATAGAGTTGAGGACCTATAGGGTTGATCATTTAGGGTATTGGGTTGAGGGTATAGGGTTGAGGGATTAGGGTTGAGGGTAGAGAGTAGAAGTTTTAACTAGGGTTTAGGGTATAGTGTTTAAAGGTTTAGGGTTGATGCATGGTTAAGGGTTGAGGGTAAAGCATTTAGGGTATAGGTTTGAGGGTATATGGTTGAAGTATTAGGGTTGACGGTCCAATGTATAGGGTAGAGGGTATAGGGGTTGAGATTTTAGGGTTTAAGGTTGAGGGTTGAGGGATTAGGGTTGAGGGTTGAGGGATCTTTTGATGCAAGTAAAATGTAGGCATGCAATTGAAGGCTAGTGATATTGGGGAAGGATTTTTTTGTTCTAAAACCCCTAATCCCTTAACCCTTAATCCCTACTAGATCAGAACAATTAGGCACTCAATTAGGCATTAAATTAGGTACTAAAGCAGGCTCTAAAGTAGGTGCTAAATTAGGTGTTAAATTAGGCTATAATATAGGTGTTAATCTACGCACTAGTTTGGGTGCTAATTTGCGCCTAATTTAGCACCAACTTCTTCTAATCAGTGTAAAAAAATGCCAAAAATATCACCATCCCAATAAATAGCGCCAATGTTTTCAAAAAATTGGAGAAAAATACATTAAAACAATGGGTAGAAACAAAAAACTGAGCAAAAAATGGAGCTAATCACAGGGATTTGTTGTAGTGTTAATAGGTGAATGAAACACCATAGTCTAGGATAGGTAAATTAATTAAATTAATAACCTTAGGATAGGACTTGAAAAATAGATGAAAGGTAGGGGATATTGATTAAATAACTAAACATTATTTAATTAATAGGTGTGATAGAAATTAGTCAAAATAAGGATAGATTTACCAAATGTAATGACAAAATGACAATGAGTAATGATAAAGTGACAAAATAACGATAAGTAATTTGATAAAATGATAATGTGTAAGGAATATGCCAAAACTAACCTAGAAGACCAAGAACAAGGGAGGCATTAGAATTTATTGGATGGACTTGGGCACTATACCTCCTTTTGGATTGTACATGATTTTCCAATACTTTTTGATGATTTCTAGTTTGTATTTCATTGTCATGTCCCCCAAAATGATGATACTAAAATATAAAAATGACCGAACGGTCACTATAATTATAATTAACGAATTCATTATAATTAGTAAAATATCCATTAACAAATTCATTATCATTATATTTCTAAATATAAATATCAATATATTAAATACAACTGTGTAAATAAATATATATATATTGAATAGCATATAAATATTAATATATCAAAATAAATAAATATTGATTACCATATAACACATAAATATTGAAGAACACATAACTATAAACATATTAAAATAAACATGTATAATAGTCATTAAAATATATACCAAAACAAAGCTAAGCGACTAATCATAGACAGCAACCACTAAAGTCACGTCCCTTTCAAACAGGTGAGAGGGCATAAAGAAGATGAGGGGAATCGGAAGAAAGGAAGGAAGACATTCTGCACAAAAAATCTGATTCGCTGGCTGAAGGGGAGGATAGAATAAGAGAAAAAGGCATTGAATAAGGAAGATAAAGGATATATACTGAAGAATCACTGTCAGCAATCTGAAAGGTAGAAATCAGATATATAGAGAAAAACAATAGGAATCGAATAAGAAGAAAGAACATATTCGGTCAATAACTCTCTGAAATCTTATCACCAGCAGAGAGTTATTAAATACAATTATGAAATAAGAATTATTAAATACAATTATGAATTTAGTTATTAATGATGGTCAAATATATTAGTAATCTAAATAAAAGCTAATGTTTTATAAATATATTATGATTGGCTATTAAATAACAGTTGATGTTTTATAAATACATTTAAATATATTATGATTGACAAATATATTTAAATATATTAGGATTTATGAATATATAGTTGATGGTTGATAAATATATTTAAATAAGGAAATTTGATAATTACATTAGGCATGTGGATAGCGAAGGTTTATATATATATAATTTATGATTGTCTAATAATGATGCGTGCACCAATTATTGAGCCTTATAAGTAATTATGATTCTTTATGTAAATGAATAGATTGTATATATTTATGATCAATCAAAGGCAAGGTTGAAGGGAGCAAGTTAGGACGATGTTGTTTACGGACCTCCCATGCTAAGCATGCCACTCTGAGGGTGGAATTGTCTTGGTCAAACATTCATGCCGCTTGGCACCAAGGGGTGGGTTGTCTTGGTCAGAAGCTCGTGTTCTTGGGCCTAGATGGGTTGAGTAGTTTACAAGCACCCCTTTCAAGATTTCCCTATCAAGCCAAACTATGATTGATTATAAGGATAGATTCAAGGAGTCTCAATCATAAGGAGGATGGGTAAGATAGCACGGATAGGAAAAGTAGGTACAAGTGTAGCCACTAAGTATGCCACTCCAAGGGTGGAATTGTCTTGGTTCAGATGTTCCTATCGCTTGGTGCCAAGGGGTGGGTTGTCTTGTTTAGACGGTCATGCCCTTGGGCTTAGATGGACAACTTCAAGCAGACTTATCATGTGTCTCATCCAAGTCCTATTATGATTAAAGCTTCCACAATGCATTATGGACATTGGTGATCAAGCGATAATGGTTTTGATAAAGGGGAATGACGGTAGGACGCCTCACTAGGCACACCACCCCACATGGATGGAAAGGTCCGCATGGGGCCAAGAGGGGTGTACTATTCTTGAGCCTAGGGTAGAGGGTTTCTTGGGAACCCTATCAGACCATTATGCACAAGAAAGAATGAATTAGGAAAATCTAAAGAAGATTCAATATACTTATAAAATGATGTTTTCTTTATTTATAAATGGGCCTACTAACATATTTGCAGGTCTAAAAAAGTAGTTGTATCCCTAACCATGCTCTCTTTGATTTTCTTATATGCATTCTAATTAATATTATCTTGTAAATATTCTCTAACTCTATTTTTTGCATAGGCCTACTCGCTCCATAAACATCCCCAAAACCAAGGTGATAACTTGAAATTGACAAATTAGGGCAGATTTAGGGTTATCCCAAAAATTGGACATTACAAGTGGTATCAAAGCACCATCTTTCCGACTTGAGGGATAATAGTTGATGCAACCGAGCCAACGAACTTTAAGGGCCCTAGAAAGAGAAAATAAGAGGACTATGGAGCATGAATTGAGAGCATTCATGGAAAAGAATGAACAAACTAGCCAAGTAATGCTCCAAGCCCTTCAGGACATAAACAACAACCTTAGGCCTAATACAAGACATGAAAGAGAAAGCACCCCCAACCAATCTGAAAGTAATCATAACACTAGAATAGGATCAAAACCAAGTACCAATGGCCTGCCTTTCTTGGCCGAAGAAAACTCTTTAGGGGAAAATTAAAGGATTAACAATCCAAATGCATGTAAACTTTCCTTGGAATATGCAAGACTTGATCCCGAAGTCTAAAGAATCATTCCTTTCACATCATATTGTAAGTTTACAGTGAAAAATTATCATAGGGGTAGAAACAATCGCCCAAACAAAGATATACAAAGTAAAATAGGAAATTTTCCCATCCTGAACTTTGATGGGTCAAGAAAAATTACAGCCCATGCATGGTTACAAAAGCTAGAAACCTACCTAACTCTTTGCCCCATGATAGAGAAAGATGCCATTACATTTGCAATACTACATCTAGAAGGGGGGCACATGACTGGTGGCATCATGACCTAATTACCCAAGATCACAAAAATGTCAAGGCCTATGAGACCTTCAAAAAATGACTCATTGGAAGACAAAACCCATCCCCAAAGATATTTTAGGGACCTAACTAGAATAAGACAAAGAGGGACCTTGGAGGAGTACATTCCCGAATTCCAAAGGATATCAATCATGGTCCCAGGAATACCCGAGGATAGATTCACTTACCTTTTTATAGAAGGGTTTTCAGATGCCACCCGTGGCCTAGTAAGTGCTCTAGACCCCTCCTCACTTCAAGAGGCAATCCTCAAGGCTACCCGACTAGATATGGCCCAAACAAAAGGAAAATCCTTCTCAAATAAAACAACATCAAAAGAAAAACACTTCTATAGGGAGGACAAGCACAAAGGAACATTCATTTCTCATAACAACTGAGAAGAGCTTTGGAGGAAAGGAATATGTTATGACTATAAAGAAAAGTGGGAATAGGGTCATATTTATAAACAAGATGATGGTAGAAAGAGGAAAACATGTCACAAATGCAAAGGTGAATGGAAGGTGGGACATTTTTGTAACCAAAGTGACCTAAAAGAGAGAGGTTTGTGTTACAAATGCCAACAGAACTGGGAACCAGGACACAAATGTGGAAAAGGAAGCCAAATACGTAACATAGAGGCAATGCCCGAGGAAGAAGTAGAAAGAAATTTTAACAAGAAAACCAAGTACAATTAAGGAGATCTCAAAAGCATTCACTCAAAAGAAGAAAAGCCCATAAATAATTGGAGCTTCATGGAAGACTAATCTCCCTAGTGAGAATTGTAATATGCCCTAAAATCCCCGAGGTTTCCTTGTCAAATAAATGAGAAACCTCTTCATAAAACATCATATAGGTATATGACATAATTCTAAATTTCATCTTGATATACGACATTAAAGAAAGGTTTTAGTTAAAAATTATTTGCTTGAAGACAAGGAAATTTGAGTAGGGAGGACTATCATGTCCCCCCAAATGATGATACTAAAATATAAAAATGACTAAACAGTCATTATAATTATAATTAACAAAATCATTATAATTAGTAAAATACCCATTAACAAATTCATTATCATTGTATTTCTAAATATAAATATCAATATATTAAATACAGTGTAAATACAAATATATATAAAAATATTGAATAACATATAAATATAAATATATCAAAATAAAAGTATAAATATTGACTAACATATAACACATAAATATTGAAGAACACATAACTATAGACATATTAAAATAAGCATGTACATAAAAGTCATTAAAATATATAACCAAAACAAGGCTGGGCGACTCATCATAGACAATAACCACTAAAGTCACGTCCCTTCAAACAGAAAGAACATGACTTTCCTAAAGAGCACATCTCTTCTCAACGTGAGAGGGTGTAAATAAGGTGAGGGGAATCAAAAGAAAGGAAGGAAGATATTTTGCACAAAAAATTTGATTCGGTGGCTGAAGGGAAGGACAAAATAAGAGAAAAAGGCATCGAATAAGGAAGAGAAAGGATATATTATGAAGAATCACTATCAGCAATCTGGCGGGTAGAAATAAGAGATATAGAGGAAAAGAACATAGTCTGCCAGTAATTCTCTGAAATCTGATCACCAACAAAGAGTAGCAGACTAAGGTAAGATAAGGTTGGTAACTATTTATATAAGAAATAAGAATTATTAAATACAATTATGAATTTAGTTATTAATTATGGTCAATATATTAGTAATCTAAATAATAGTTGATGTTTTATAAATATATTTAAATATATTATGATTGACTACTAAATAACAGTTGATATTTTATAAATATATTTAAATATATTAGGATTGATGAATATATAGTTGATGGTTGATAAATATATTTAAATAAGGACATTTGATAAGTACATTAGACATGTGGATAGAGAAGGTTTATATATATATATAATTTATGATTGTCTAATAATGATGCTTGCAGCAATTATTGAGCCTTATAAGTAATTATGGTTCTTTATGTAAATGAATAGATTGTATATATATTTATGATCAATCAAAGGCAAGGTTGAAAGGAGCAAGTTAGGAGGATGTTGTTTACAAGCCTCCCATGCCAAGCACACCACTCCGAGGGTGGAATTTTCTTGGTTGAACATCCTTGTCGCTTGGGTCTAAGGGGTGGGTTGTCTTGGTCAGACGCTCATGCTCTTGGGCCTAGATGGGTTGAGTAGTTTACACGCACCCCTTCCAAGGTTTCCCTATCAATCCAAACTATGATTGATTGTTAGGATAGATTGAAGGAACATCTCAATCATAAGGAGGATGGGTAAGATATCATGGATAGGAAAAGAAGGTACAAGTGTATCCACTAAGTACACCACTCCAAGGGTGGAATTTTCTTAGTTCGGACGTTCCTATCGCTTGGTGCCAAGGGGTGGGTTGTCTTGGTCATACGCTCATGCCCTTAGGCTTAGATGGAGAGCTTCAGGCAGACTTATCATGTATCTCATCCAAGTCCTATTATGATTAGAGCTTCCACAATGCATTATGGACATTGATGATTAAGCGATAATGGCTCTAATAAAGGGGAACGATGGTAGGATGCCTCACTAGGCACACCACCCCACATAGATGGCAAGGGCCACATGGGGCTAAGAGGGGTGTACCACTCTTGGGCCTAGGGTAGAGGGTTTCTTGGGCACCCTATTAGACCATTATGCACAAGAAAGAATGAATTAGGAAACTAAAGAAGATTCAATATACTTATAAAATGATGTCTTTATTTATAAATGTCTACTAACATATTTGCAGGCTAAATAGGTAGTTGTATCCCTAACCATGCTCTCTTTGATTTTCTTATATGCATTCTAATTAATATTATCTTATAAATATTCTCTAACTCTATTTTGCAGAGGCCTACTCGCTCCATAAACATCCTCAAAACCAAGGTGATTATTTGAAATTGATAAATTAGGGCAGATTTAGAGTTATCCCAAAAAGGGTAGATTACATAAATATATTTAAATTAGTTCTTGAGAATGGAGTAGTGTACATGAGCTGAATTTTTCATTTGTAGGTATCATTATGTTACCAAAATTGCTTTAGATTATATGTTTTAGATAATTAAATCATCCCAAAATCACTTTAGAGGTCCTCACAACTCTCAAATTTTCTCCAAGGGCTACCTTAGCTCTTTTCCTATGCAACACATGCATGAAGACATTCCCTCAGCTATGTCTCCCATGTAGGGAAAAGAAATTTCAAGCCATTATAACCTAGAAAAACCCAAGATATTGAGGACTAAAAGTAACCATGGCATCCAAATGTCTAGAAATGAGCCATGATCCTATAACTTTGGTGGATCCACAATAGGTCTTAGCAAGAGATCCAAAACTCATAAGTGTGAAGGAAGGATCAATAAGAAGAAGACACTATAAGGATTATGTTCTTAGTATTCAAGTTCCAACCCAATCAACTCAGTTTTGTTGGCAACCCATTTAATACCATTCACATGTCCATTGATAAGTACCAAAATTTTGCTCTCCCTCTTATGAATACCCCTACTCCCCTTTGTAATCGCCCTTCCTTGATCCTAATGTTCTTACACTTAGTAATCAACTTTCCCTCATTAAACTCCTCAACATTCTTTATTCTTTTGAGGACTAGCCCCTAGCAACATTTGCTAAAAAGGAAGAGGACACTCTCTTCCTATCCATTCTTAATCTCCATATCCTTGTTGTTGTCACTTTTGCAACACATTGAATTTTTCACTAGAACACTAGAGGGCCTCTTTTCTAACATGTGTGCTTGCAATTTTCTATCTTATATCTATGTGTATCATCTCACCTTATCTTAGTTTAAATCTAAGTCTTGTTGACAATTCATCTAAGATAACTATTTTTTACTCACATTTATATACATGTCATATAATTCATCTAAGATAACTGATTAAATATATATATATGACCATTGTATTTAAAGAAAAAAAAAAGTAGACACCTAAAAATCAAAATGGGCATTTTAAAAATAAAATTAAAAAAGCAAATGGGACGCACATGTCATATAGATGCCTTGAAAATAAAATCATTTGAGGGCATGGGAAATAATGAAACAAGGGTACCTTTAAATAGATAAGAGGCAAAAGAAAAGAAAAAACTTAATAAAAAGATAACTAGGCATTTATGAAGAGGGGGTAAAGTTATTAAATATCATAAAAGATTGTGTACATAAGAAATGAAGAAGGGGTGTGTGGATTAAAAATGGGCATTCAAAGGGAGTATTACCATGTGTCACATCAAGGAGGACCTCCCATTTCAAAAGATGTGTGCATGAATTCAATGGTCAAAGAACATGTTTGTTAGCCGTATGAGTTGACTTGAAATTACCAAACCCATGTGAAAGAGATTTTGATGCAGTAAGCATAGATTTTATGGGGGCTAAGAGAATATATATATATATATATATATATATATAATTTTATAAAGTGGATTATATAGGGGAGAGGATGTATTATTTGATGTATTAGTTGACACCTCAACAAAAAATATGTTGACTTAACATCATATTTGATGACCTAAAACCTTAGTTGTAACCAAGGGACTTGCTAAGTAAGTTGTAAAATTAAGAGTCATTCAAAATTCTCATATATGATTTTGAGAGGTGCAAACATAAGTTGCTCAACTACTAGATCTCTTATGTGTTGGATTCCTCAAGATGAGAATCTTTTTATGATTTTTGTAGTAGAAAGGGTTACAAGAGAGTGGTGACAACCAAAAATGGATTTCTCTTGTGTGAGGCATTTGGTGTAGATCTCTCTCTATTCATGTATTTAAATCAAATAGATATGAATATTAAATTTCTCTTGTAAACATAAATTTCTAAGCTCAATGTATACCTATTTATGGGCCCGTGAGTAATTATTTGTGAAAGTAATTTGATGGTCGTTTCTTTTAATTTGTTCCATGAAAGATATAATCATGTGATTAATTGTTTTTCCTAGATGATTGCAATATCCATATATTTTTTTGAGTTAAAACTAGTAGATATGTGAGATTCGCTTGTGTTTATGTGTTAAATTTAGTAATTTCATGATTGTTCTTTATATACAAAAATCCAATTTCTTGTTATTCCTATTGGAGTAGTCAAGATCTTATCATAAAATTCAAGATAGTTTCTACAAGTGAATATGTCCACAATAAGAAAAGATAACTATCACAACAAATGAATAAAGAATATGCAATTCAAATCCCTTGCATATAAAAGGCAAGGATCAAGATGAGAAGATGGTTCAAGACTTTAAATTTTGTGCATGTGCATAGGACAAGTGTAAATATGTGTCATGTGCACATGAGATAGGTATCTCAAAATATAAAAATATGTGTCTTAGCCATATGAAGTAAGTCAAAAAGTAAAAATACCCTAAGTGGAGACTGAATATGTGTGAATAGGACTCTCCTAAGTAGGTTAAAAGCTAACTAGTTTTATAATGTCGTTATCTACTCTAGCACCTCCCTTAAGTATAACTCAGGAAGAAATAAATGTAACAATGATAGCTCTTGGCTATTGGGACATGTTAGATACCCATGCGTATAATTTTTTCTTAAATAAAGGAGAAAAATCAATGGGAAATAAAACTCCCCTCCAAAAGAAAAAAATATGCATGAAGAAATGTAAAAATGAAAAATAAAGAAAGATGACTTATTATGACCCCTCAGGGACTAATTTTTAACACAAAGTATAATAAATGTTCCCCATCATAGGAGAGAAAAAAGAGAAGGTTATATGGCCTCCAAAAAAGGTGAGAACAAAGAACCTTATGCAAGGAAATACTCCCTCCCAAAATTAAGATTGAAAGAGAAAACCTACAACCTCTCGTCCAAATACCTCCTATAGTTTTAGTTGATTCTTAATACTAGATGTTGAATATGATTCATGATTGTTGAACAAAATTTCTCACCTTGGGAATAAATAGAACCACAGATACATGTGCAAGATATCTTCACATTCTAGATAGGAATATATATGAAGAAGGATGAAAATCTCTAAGTTTTGCATATGATCCAAAGACAATGATGGAACCTAAGATAATGTGTTTGAATAATTCTCAAAGGTGTCCAAAAAATATCAAGCAATGACTAAAGAAGAGGAGAATGAAGAAAAAATATATATCTAAAGAAGATGGTGATACAACTCCATCAAATTTGTCATCAAATAGAAGACAAATTTTCTCAATTTTCTTCCAAATCTACAATGTGAGACTCTATAAATAAGGATAATATGTATTATATAAATATATCCCAATATGGTGTTCTAAAAATTTGATAGATCATACTATAAATAATCAATAGAATCCATGGATAAATTAACATTAAATTTGTTGTAGCAATAGTTGATGATGGTGGATATAAGATCTCAATGTGAGTCATCATTCTATATTTTCATCCCAAAATAATATTGTTATCTTACAAGATGTTTGAGTGAGACCATATGATGATTATATAGGTGCTAAACAAAAAAGATCAAGTAAATCAATACCATGATCTAGAAGAAGTTGTATTTCATCAATTTTTCTTTGAATATAATCTTCTTATATATGTTTTTTCTTCCCACAATAACTACATTTTATTTTTAATTTATGAAGAGAATTATGAAGAATACTAAAATGGAGGGGATTTAGTGTTAAATACATGATCTCAAAATCGATAAATACAAAAGTAAAAGCACCACATTACCTCATTGATCCAATTAGTGAAGCCCCAAAGAAATTATAGTGATGATGCACTTTATATTTAGTGTATTTATGATTACCACAAGGTTTAATTTATGTAAAATTATTATCAATTTTTTTAAAATAATCATATGTTGAAAGTATAATTTTAAGATACTATAAATATAACAACATAATTATGTAGTGCTCAAAAAAATAGGCAATTTAAGAAGAAAAAAACTAAAAAAGGGATTTGTACATGCCTAAACAAGCCCTTTAATGTTCCAAAAATGGGAACTAAGTAGGGTGACCTCTGATAAATCCATACACCAAATTTGTAAATGGATCAAACCACAATTTAGATCATGAAAAATTACCTCAAAATTTAAAAAAATGCATGGAAAAATGTTTTTGTATGGCCTAGAATAAGGCCTCTAAATTTGGAGTTCCAAAATAAAAATGTTGATGGAGAGGGGACCCCGTAGAATTTTAAAGGTCCAACTAATTTCATGATGGTTTCAACACATAATATTCATGGAGTGATTTTTTATGATGAACAAAAAAATTCAATGATTATAGTTGTAAACACCTAAAATTTGGCCTTACCCAACCACACTTACTTTTATCCTATCTTTATCCATTAATTAAATATATATTTATTATTTCTCATCCTTTCCCATCTTTATCCTAATCCTTTAATTAAATAAATATTTACTGTTTATTTAATTAATATCCCTTCACGTGATCCCCTTAATTAAATAAAAACTTTATTTTATTTAAAATTAATTCCCCTTTCTCCTCTATTTGTGTCCACCTAATCCTATCCCTTCATCTTGTTCACATCGATCATAATCAAAAAAATTTCTCATGTCACAAATGTCCTTTTCACATGTCTAACTAACTCCTTGTCTAGAATCATTGAACCTATACACCTATCCAAAAGTTAAATTAACCTTTCATCTTATCCACTCATCTCATTTAACCTCTTAATCCTAGTCATTTCCATAAGGATTTTTGTCCTTATCTCAATCATAAACCTAGATCTTATCCTTCATGTGTCCCTTGTTACACGATTGCATCTTTGATCCAAACCCTAATCCTCCAATCTTAGCCATCCATCACAAATCATTCCTAGCCATTAATTTTGTCTCTTCAAGACTCTATATCTAGAGACTCTCATCCTTCATTTCTAGCTAATTAATCCTCTTGGGCTAATGCATGAACTTATCAGGCTACCATACTTATATACTATCATTTTGAATCTTATATACAGTTTATCAAGCTTATCATTCTATCACTATCAATCATATCAAGGTTATATTACAGCATTGAACAATCCACATATAAACATCAAATATAAAATCAAATGGAATAAGGGTGCACTCCATTTCTACTCATCAAGGAGAAGAAAATATTCTAGGTTAAGGTATTGTGCTTTGTATATTGCTTTTATCTTCCTTTTTTTCCTTCAATCTTTTCTAACCTCTTCAATAGTAACATAAAATATTAGGTTTATAAACATAAAATGCTAGAATTTATTATGAACCTAAACAATTAACTTAAATTCTAACCTTAACCATGACATGTATTGTGAAGGTTAGCACCTTGTGTTTTGGGCGTCAATAGAAAACTACCTTTTCTAGTGGTCAAACTACTTACAAAGGTGGTGTGCATTTATGGTTTAGAGTCCACAAATGGTATTTATTGTTAGATGCAAAGAGACCTTAGTAGAGAATCAGACAAACCTAGTAGTAATAAAGAGGCATATGAAGGCTAGTCATAGCTTGGATGTGGCATTATAGTGATAGTGATAGGTCACCAAATAGGGGTGGAAAAGGGTTATACTAAGACTAGCAACTATAAACCATGGATCAAAACCTTAGTAGTGGTAGTGGTGACTATAAACTATATAGGTTGATTAGAAGGATGAAAAAAAGGATATAGAGAAGATCCCTAGTTGAATTTTAAATCCAAAAGAATAAAAAATATAACAGCCTTAGCTCACAAGTAGGTCTATTGACAAATTTGAACATCACCTTAAACTAATCCTAAGAAAATTGAAAGTGAGGCACATGAGACATATGGCTCTCATGATGATACCATTAGAAGGTATAAATAACATGCTCGTTTTTGTATGCTTATTGATATTAGTTAATTATCCTTGCATGATCTTGGCATTCATAAAGAAGATCAAAGAAATATATTTGTTAGTGGAAACTTGGAGAATGAAGTACAAACCTTATCAAGAATGGATAATACAAAAAGATTCATTGATGAATTAAGGAAAAACATGTAGAGAGGGAAGATTGAGAAAATTATCACTATTATAGATTTATAGACAATAAAAAGTGTAATAGAAATACTGAATTTGAATATTTGTATCTAATCAAGGGAATTGATCATGCCATCAAGTTTGAAAAAGAGACCCTTAGTGCATTCAAAGAAAAGGAGAAATAATTTGATGAACTCAACCTAGAGCTAAGTTTAGCTCACTTCTCACTCTATAAAAATGAATATCAACCATCTATTGCAGCCATGCTCAAGGAGCAAGAAGCTAACGCTAGAATTATGGAGTTCAAGAAAGTAATCAAAGGAATTGATGAGCTCCAAAAGAACAATAATTTAGAGTCTTGTTACCCTTGGGAACATGAAGGAGAATTCATGGAGGATGGAAGAATGCACAATGAATTTGGTATTTCTAGTAGCATGGATACTCAACATGTTGATAGAATTTGGTAAGAAAATCAAGAGGGCATTCTTATGGAGATAGACGAGCAATTTTTTGAAGATGGTATATTTTTTACACTAGATTAAGATGACAGGGTGATGGGATTTGTTTTTTGAGGATCACCACAAAGTGATGGAAATCATCTTGAATCAAAGATTGGATGTATGGGAAGTATTCTTCCTAGTGAAGAAATATCAAGCACAATCAAAACATCTTAAGATGAAGCTCACATGAATACTAGCGTAGTGCAACATAAGCATGGTGGAGCTACTTCATTGTTGAGTGTATATGCAATATTTCATCAACCACTTGAGTATATTGGAGATTGATGGTGCCAAAAATAATGTACCATGGAATTTTATGGGTCAAAAATTTAGAATTGGCATAGTTGTCATCATTCCAATCAAACATCACATGATTTCATTTGGATACACACAAGTGGATTGAAAACAATAATGGATGGAGCATTTTTTAATTGAACACCTTGGGAAATGGTTTTTAGACTTCATAAAAGTATTTTTAGCCATTAGAATGATCATATTTTTGTTAGTATAAGGAGATTTCATTTTTGCATCTATTGTTTCACTTTTAGGTTGCTAATATTGATAAAATCGTATTATAAGTTGTTAATTTCTAACTTAATAACCAACAATCTCAATCTCTTTTAGGTCAAGGAATCATTGTATAATAATGGTAAATGTTTTTAGTGTAAGAGAATGAATATTTTAGTCAACACAATTTTAATTTGGGTGGAAAATTAGGAAGACACATCTCCATACAAAAATGGCCATCATTTAGGAATTGTAGAAATGAACATAGAAATTATTTGAATATATTTTTAGTTTTTATCAAAATGGTGCAACGAAAACATGGTAGAGAAAAAAAATTTGAGGAAATTGCAGAATAATTATAAAATATTGCTAGACACATTTAGTAGATGTTTGAAGGAGGTTCTATTTGATGGTATCGTGCAATATTATACATTAAATAGGACACACAAGAATTTTAAATTGATTTGGGACCCTAGAATCACATTTAGCTTTATACGAGATCAATCAATGATTGAGTTGGCATTGCTTGAGGATAAGCAATTTTAGAAAGGAGGGTTGTAATTTCCCTTTTCAATTCATTCCAACATTCTTGTAGAGTTCTGACATTCTTGGAGAATGCCAACTTTATCAAAAAATAATTTTGATAGCGGCAATGAGTTCAAGAAATCTTAATGAGTCCAATGGTATTTTTGGATATAGTTTCAACATTCTAGGGGCTCTCCACACTTCTTGTTGAAGTTTTCTATTTTTGGAAAGTAGTAATTTTCATAAAGTTTTATATATTGATAGCTTAAGAATATTTTGGCATAGTCATAATTAATTTTTGGTTCATTTTAATATTTTATGTGACTTTGGATGGATGTGAACAAAAATAATTAAATAATTAAATAGTTAAATGTTAAGTTGGCGAAAAAGTAAAAATTAAAAGATAACTTATATTTAATTATTTAAAAGGAGTCTAAAGTGAATTTTCTGAGGAAAACTAAGAGCACACATAATATTTTTTCTTCCAAAAAGTGCTTATAAAAGGGGGTTTTGAGGAGAGGAAAGGGATTTTGAATATTTTATCAAACCCTTGATTATTTGAGAGATTGAACCAAGTTCATTCTTTAGCCAAAGGATGAAAATCCTTTTGGTCATTATCCACCTAGCTAATCAAGTGGATTCATACAAATTTCACCATTGTGTTGAACATTTGTGCCATTTGATTCTACAATGTTTTGGGTTTTGAGATATCATAAATCTAGATTTGTACTTTTGGTTTCCAAACTAAAGGTTAATATTTTATCAAGTAAAACATATTTTTCCAGTATTATTATTTTCATATTGGTGAAGGAGTTTTATGTTGAAAATTTAATATTTTACCTAGAAAGTATTTATGCCTATTGCTTCCTTCAAAGGAATCAAGGCCTTTGGAAAGTCATGAGCCATTAGAAAAGACAAAAAGGTAAAAAAGAGACATATTAGTAGTACAAAATAGGGAGATTTTCATACAAATTAAAGGATTCATATTCAAGTTTTAAGTTGTACAAATTCATATAAAGGGGCATGTGAGAGTGAGAAGGAATCACTCGGATTTATGAAGTTTAGTGATCATTTTAATACTATAATTTTTTAATACTCAATCATACCACCTCTTCTCACTTATTCTAGAATTATTTAACTACAACAATTATTTGGTCGAGAGTTTAGAGTAATCTTAAGTAGATTAATTATTATTTCAAACTTGAGAGGTCATAATAGTAGTCCTAAAAGTGACTATAGCAACATTAAGAAGAAATTATATAGGTTTTAAATATATGGAAAAACCTATATATATCTTGTTGTAGTGATATTAAAACAAATTTCCTTATGTTCTTGAATAATTTTAGTCACTAACAATTATTTGGAACTATTTAGTCTTTACTTCAACTCCGGTGCTTAGAGTTTATACTCATCTTATACTACACTTCAGTATCAATATTTCAAAAGGGTCATATGTCAATTTTGGGTAGGTCTAAGAGAAATTTTATGAATTTTCTAATGTATGGTTGAGTACCTATAAGAAGTTCAATGGTATGGAATAACTTTCCCATGTACTCATCAAATTATAAATTTATATATTTTTTGAAGTTTTTAATGTAATTACTAGTCAAAAACAATTGTTTGACAAAATTTCTATTTATTTTTTTAATGTAAAGTATTTGTGAAAATTATTATGCAACAAAACATTAGTAACAGTTCTTCTTAACACTAAGACTAAAAAATGATTAATGATTCAATTTTTTTCTGACAATTTGATAAAAAAATTGCAAGCGAAATCAAAAAAATTGCAAAGTGTGTTAAAAATCTTGGTAGAGACATTACACAAATCTAAAAAGAGTTATTTTCTCACTTTTTCAAGATTTTTGTAGGTCCTTTGTTGCTTGACTTCCTAGGTGGTTGATCTATATATGCAAGTTTTTCACTAATTCAAAGGTTTGCTCATTTTGGGTATTCTACGAACACATGTGTGGAGAATCCTATGGTTTCCATAGTTTTTAGTATGTATACCATTAGAATTTTCACTCAAAAATTATAGGAAGGTAGCTATAAAAGCATATGTTTTGTAACCATATTTCTACTTGACCAGTTGTAGACATTTTGGAAGGTTTTGAGTTGTAGAGTATGAAGGTTTCTTGGTGACTTAAAATATTCCCTTACCATATTTAATGTGATTGTAACAAATATTATATAAGTTATGTGGCACTATAAATCAATATGAGTTGGTTTTTTTATTGGTCTTCTCTATGTTACATATGAATGCTTATGAGTTTTATGAAAGACCATTGAGTAGATGTATTTGCATTATATCATACCTTTGTTGTAGGTTCTTGTTTATTATTCTAATGACTATATATGACTATTACTAAATAAGGCACCAATCTTGAAGACTTAGAATTCCCACACACATTTCAAATCATTAAAAAAATTATTAATAGTATAAAAATTAGAAGTAGAGTAATGCTTACTATTTATGATTTAGTATTGCAAACTAGGGAAAAGCCTTACGTAAAAAAAATGTTACATTCTATGTGAAAAATTTCCAACATGTTCATGTACTTTACCACTATCTTTTAGGATATAAATGAAATTATCTCAAGGAATTGTAACATTATCCTTATTTTTAGAAGAATGTGTAGAATTTTTATTAGTTGTTAAGAAGTTTATTGTACCTAGTCAAGTTTAACCTTGTGACAATTATAGGGATTAGGTTTTTATTTGGGTATAGCTATTATAGGTTATATTAGATGTTAATTTTGAGTTATTTGAGTGCTTATTAAGCCATACCTCTAAGAATACCCTACTAGGTTTAATTTGATCCCAAAGAGTATGAGATCTTACCCACTTTCATAGTTATCCTTTATTTTTTGAATTTTATGTTGATTCTTCCTTTACCTTCATGATAACAAAACCATGGCCTTGTAGGTAAAGAAAATCTCTAATATTTTGTACCTATAGTTTTACGACCTAACACATTGTATTTATTATATTTAATAAAATTGCTTTCCCACCCTAATGATAAGCTTGCTTCATCATCCAAAAATATTCTTAAAATGTCCATAGGGCCACAACATAGTCTCTTTACATGTATAGTGTAGATTCATTTTAGATAACTTGCAATACATTTTTAAATAGAGATTGCAATGAATGTAGACCATATCATTCAATATGTCTGACAAGAAATTTAAACCATTTGAGGTAATTCTGAGAGAAAATAAATAGAACAAATAAATGGAAAAAAATAGTGTTGTAAATAATGCATAAATTTGGCAATTGCACACATTGAATGTTGGCTAGCAATCAAATTATAAAAAATAAATATATTATTTTGATATCTATGGATGCACTTGTTAACACTGAAGTATTACTGTCAACCAATTTTAAACAAATTCCTCCTCCCCTTTCCTTAAGATTTACAATCAAAATAAATAATGTGTGTTGACAATACATTTTGGTATTATTGGGCCAAGAGTTCATTTCAATCAAGTCTTCCATCTTATGCTAGCAAAGCTTGAGATAATTTATAAGAAAAATTTAATTATAGATTTAATTATTGGAGGAGAAAGGTGATGAATTCAAAGGAAGAGCATGAGTGTGGAGGAGTGAAAATAAAACACATTCTAATGCTACAAGTTGGAGTCAAGAGCTCTCAATGTAACTTAGCTAGTTCAATTTTTAGAAATTTAGAAGTAACATAAACTAATTATTATATAAAAAAATAAAAATATTACTAAATAAAAAATGCTTGAAGCATGACCATTCATTTCAAATCAAATTACGCAATAACTATTTTATAATACCTATAATTAACAATGTAATCATATTTTGGAAACCAACACATTGAGAATGATATTTGATTTAAAATTTATAAACAATTTGATAAGATTGTATAGTCTAAGAAATTAATTTAAAGAAAATAAAAACCATATCCTATTTCAAATATCCACCTTTTTTACAAACTACACACTAACAATACACTCTAAACCTATACACTAGTATTTTACTATCCTTGAGAATCAATATTAATTGATATTGTTGTAGTTGAAAAATGCATGAGATCACAATGTCTATCATAAATATTTACAATCACCTCACAAAATTATATAGTAAATTAAATATTGCTATAAAAATAGTGTTGTTGGGTAGGGTTTGCAATTATTAGTATTCATTGGGCCAACATAATAGTATAATTCTATTATTGTTGTTGCATTACTCAACAAACTTGCTACAACTACAACCCTAGATCTTAATTTGGAGTTGAGGATCCCAATATGATTGATGTAAGTTTGGAACATTTCCCTACTATAACTCCCACATCTATGTTCTCAATAAACTTTTTAGAGTTGAAGAAATATTATAGTATAAATAAAACATAAAAAGTAATTTTGAACAACAACCCTACCCAAAGTAACACATAAAAGGCAGTTGTTCCCGTCAAATTTAATATCTACATAGTAGATAAAAGACTACTTCTAAAAAGATAAAGATGTGGTTGGAAATGTGTGAGTAACTAGACAAGATGAAACATGGGGCTAAATTAGATGGTTGTAATCTAGTCAATGTATATCTAGGCCATATTTTTATTATAAGATAAATTCTATTGGATGGGGTATATCTAGTCAATGTATATCTAGGAAAAATATTGTACCATACAAATCATGTATCATTATACAAGAATACATTGGCCATACAAAGTATCATGCATGCAATCAGAGAAACACAAGGCTCTTTACTCATAACTCATTGAATTGTTCTAATCACTTCTGGTGGTTGGTGTTAAATTCCCCTAAAATGTCTTGGGCACTCACAATCCATAAAGTACAAAATCCCACACTCGATAGAGCAATAATTGACATAGTTTTTAATCTATACATCTCCCTTGCATTCATATTCTAGGAATATGGACACATGCACAATAATATATAGTCTTATGTAAACAAAAAGAATGCCTCCAAATAATTTAAACATTAAATAATATACAAAATTAATTTATCATATTAAAAAAAAAACCCTCCGTATATTATTTCTTACAATACTTTAATAATATCATAATCTTATATATGTCTCTTTCAAAAATACACAAATTTTGACTTAAACTTACAATTTCTTCTCAAAATTACAGTGATTTGAACAACAATTTTTACAATTTCTTCTCAAAATTACAGTTATCTCTCCCAAAAATTACAATTGCTTCTCAAAATTATAGTTATTTCTCCAACAATTTTTACAATTCCTTCTCACAATTGGGGGAGAGGGGCCCATAAAACACTTAGGGGAGAGGGGCCAATAGTGGGGATAGAAGTAGTCCTCAATGAGTCCCATAGTGGAGCACTTTAATATCCAATTGCAAAACACTTTTTATCCATAAAGTACGCAAAGTAACAAATCATGTGATGCCACATCAGCACACCAATAAAACATGACTTAGTGCACCACCGTCGGTCTCACTTTTTTTTGGGGCATTTTTGGATACCTCAACAAAAAGCATGCTGATGTGGCATCATATTTGATGATGTGGCCCTATAACGAAATATAGAAGCACATGAGTTGCCAAATAAACTGTTGTACAGAATTGGGAGTGATTTGAAATTTCCATATAGAATTTTGAGAAACGCAAAATTAGGGTGCCCTACAATGGACCCCTCTCCCCTACATGTGCCCGTTGAACTGGCCAAAGGCTTTAATAATAGAAGAGACTTTGACCCCGGCTGACACGCTAAGAACAAAAAAGATACTTAGAAAAATGATATCTGAATTTTCTGAGTTTTAATGTAGTGCTGCACTTCTACTTTATATTCCAATGAACTCAATAAATATGAAAACCAATAATACAGAAATGAAAAGGAACGGTCTCCTAGCATATATGATCTTCGCTCTTACAATACTAATTATAATTTACGTCTGTGATGGGTTATCTGCTAGCAGGGGAGATTCTCTTTTCTTGGGCGCCTCGCTCGTTGGAAATCAGACAATAACTTCAAAGAATGGCACTTTTGAATTGGGATTTTTCAGCCCAAATGGAAGCAATAATTGGTATATTGGCATCTGGTATGCCAAAATACCAGAGAAGATGGTCGTTTGGGTGGCTAATAGGGTGAGCCCGGCGGAAAAAAGGCCTGGTGTTTTGAAGCTGTCAAAAGAAGGTAATCTGGGACTGTTTGATGCGCAGGGCACGTCTCTTTGGTCTGTCAATGTATCGAGCAAGCCCTCATGTGCTGTGCTATTAGATTCTGGTAATTTTTTAATGCCGAGCGATAGCAATAAATCTGAGACTGTTTGGCAGAGTTTTGACTATCCAGTAGATACGTGGTTGCCCGGGATGAAGTTCGGTGGACAGCAAAAGCTAATCTGTTGGAAAAATTCAATGGATCCCGCTCCTGGGTTTTTCTCCTTTCACTCCGATCCATCCGGAGCTAATCAATTCGTGCTAACATGGAACAATTCTGTACAGTATTGGGGTAGTGGAACTTGGGACGGCGAAATGTTCAGTGGAATTCCGGAACTGATAAACGGAGACTACTACAATCTCAGCCTTGAAAGTACTAGCTCTGGTTTGTATTTCAGTTATAACTTGCTGAAAGGTATCTCACGTTTTATTCAAATAAAGTCCGGAGGAATTCAAGAATATGCTTTGTTTGATGGTATTAAATGGACCATGGTAGGGACTCGCCCCAGAGATCAATGCGCCGTATATGGTCTTTGTGGCGCTTATGGAACCTGCAACTCCAACAATCTTCAGTTCTGCACCTGCGTGGAAGGCTTCACCCCTAAAGACAATCGCGCCTGGGATTCTCAAGAGTGGTGGTCCAGTGGCTGTCTCCGGCAGAGCCCGTTAAACTGCGATGCCAAAAAAGGCAGCACTGATACATTTGTTGACCCTGGTGTAACGTTGCCTGATGACTCAGCTTCGTTATACCCTGCACCCACAAAGAAAGGTTGCCAAGAAGCCTGCCTCCGCAACTGCTCGTGCACAGCGTTTACATTCAATTCTCCTTCAGGGCCCTGTCAAATTTGGTCCGGAGATTTGCTAAACATGAACAACTCTCCATCAAATAAAAGAGGGAATGTCTCCGTTCGAGTAGCCGCCTGTGCACTTCCAGAGTTTCATAAATGGTCCTCAAAACTCAAAGCATTAAGCATCGTGAGTGCTCTTGCCTTTGCTTTGATTATGTTTTCATTTTTAATGTGGCAGAGGTATCGGCTACGATCGATCGAGATGCATGCGGATTCTTCGAACTCTTTTCTTAGAATGTTTAGTTACATAGAGTTGAAGATTGCAACAAGGAATTTCAGGTCTAAGTTGGGGAGCGGGGGATTCGGGTCAGTGTTCAAAGGATCTCTAATAGATGGTACGCTTGTGGCCGTAAAGAAATTGGAAGGTTCAAGACAACATGATAAGCAATTCCGAGCAGAAATCAGTTCTCTTGGAAAAATACAACATGCGAATTTGATCAGGCTTCGAGGGTTTTGTGCAGAAGGATCCAGACGGTTACTGGTTTATGATTACATGCCAAATGGCTCTCTAAATTCCTTACTGTTCACTAGTAATTCCAAAAGTAAGCGGAAGGTACTGGACTGGAAGACCCGATTCCAGATCGCTTTAGGCACTGCACGAGGTTTAGTTTATCTCCACGAGGAATGCAGAGATCGCATCATTCACGGCGATGTAAAGCCCGAAAATATTTTGTTGGATGGTAATTTTTCACCGAAGCTGGCAGATTTTGGATTGGCGAAGGTTGTGGGTAGAGGTTTCAGCCGCGTACTGACTACAACGAGAGGAACGAGAGGGTATTTGGCTCCAGAGTGGATCTCCGGTCTTCTCATCACTCCCAAGGTTGATGCTTACAGCTTTGGTATGACCTCTTGGAAATCATTTCAGGTCGAAGAACTTTGGACTTAAACGTGCAAGATTCGAGTAAGTACTATTTTCCTCCGTGGGCTGCAACTCAAATTTACCAGGGGAAAATGATTAATATTGTGGATGAGAATGTTGTAGCAGAGGCAGATATTGAAGAGGTGAGAAGAGCAAGCATTGTAGGGTTGTTATGCATTGAAAGGGATGAGGAGATGAGGCCAAGCATGGAACAAGTGGTGCGGATGCTGGAAGGGAAGATGGAGCCTCAAACTCTGCACATGCCGAGCTCTGCAGTCATGGACAAACAAGCTGACCGAAGCGACCTTGATAGCGATAGCGATAGCGATGGAGTTCTTAGTTAGAATATTGTCAATGGAGGATGTATTTTAAACTGAACTAGTAGGAGCTTAAATGCTAGTGAACGTATTAGGACAGATATCTTTAAGAATATTTATTTAAAAAATATTAAGTTTGAGTTGCCTTATTTTTTATAAAATTATTTTATTATATCGAAAGTGTTTTTCATAAGTATTAAAATCAATGGTCAAAGATGTTTGACAACGATATAAGAGAGTGGGAAAATTTTAATAAGTAAAAAAATCAATAGTCAAAGATGTTCTCCAATGATATAAGAGAGTGGGAAAAAAGTCTGTTTTTGTTTTATGTTACCGTCTTCAATATTTATTATGGGGAGACCATGTTTAAAATTCAATTTTCAATGGAAGCATCATGTATAATTCTATTATTTTGAAGTGCTTTTTCATAGAGATAATGGAGCATAGAAGATGGCATGATTTCATTAATTTATGTTGTGCTAACTAGCCCTCGCTTTTAAAATATAGTTGTCAATTATGTATGCACGACTTGCCAATGAATTTTATTTTATTCTCAATAAAAGCATCGTGCACAACTCTATTATTAGTTCAACCAACCAAAATTTATTATAATTTTTTTTTTCTATACATTATATTTTAATTTTATTAAAATTAAATGCAAGATTTTTAACCTTTCAAATTTTCAAAATTATTTCTCTTATTGACTAAAAATTTTAAGTGATAAGGGAGGATTTTCAAGATTCTTAAACATAAACTATTTTATCACAATATTTCAAGGCATTATTTAAGGGAAGCTTTTTCGATTCTTGAGCATAAACTATTTTATCGCAATATTTCAAGGCATTATTCAAGGCATTTTTTAATGTTTGAAAGTTAAAATTAAAGATTGTTAATTTTTAATAATTACAAATTCAAAAAATTTGGCGAGCTTGATTTCAAAGCAATAATATAACTTATTTTATTCAATGATTTTTTTGTTCATTTTAGGGAGACAACTTCCTAGCCCATATTTTTTACTAGACAATTTCAAAAAATAAAAATACTGAGATTTTTTTGTACATTATAAATTTGATGATAAAATTTGAAAGAAAATGAAAAAAGAGAAGATAAAATCAAATAATACATTATTAATATGATAAATTATACGAAATTTTTTAACTTTGAAAAATATGTTGTAATATGTTATTTATATTTTTTTATTTTATAATAAATTAAATTGAAAGTTATATAATTTTATAGAATTTTTATTATAATTATATTAGAAATTTTTCTTAGAACACATTTTAATTATTAGTTTATGCAATGGAACTATAGATCAATATGTAACAAGTGATATAACTAGTATTTTGAGTCAATCAAAATTGATAATTTTGTTTTCATACATTATATTTTAATTTTTCTAAAGTAAAATATGATTTTTAACTTTGAAAAAAAAATTCTTAGCATCACATTTTTTATTTACAATTTTATTGATTTTTTTAGGCATTTTTTCTCCCACTTCTCTATTTTCATATCCCAAGGTGCAATGATTATGGGAAAGTTAAAGTTAAAATTTGTTAAAAACAAATTTTAAAAAAGAATTAAAAATAATGATAAAAAATTATATTAATAGAATTAAAGTATCCCATAAAAATCTATAATTTTCATCTCATGAATGGTGAAAACATTCATTAAAAATAGAAATATTAAATTGGATGGTGTTCATGCACTCCCCTTTATATATCCCCCTTAATTAAAAGCTATTATATAAGTTATTTTAAAAATTATAATTTTTAAAATAATTTTAAAATTTATATTTGTCTAAAGTTTGATTTTGTTTACATAGCAATTTCTTTTTTTTAATTTATTATTTTATTTTAATAAATTTTTATATTAAATTTGTATTTTTTATAATTTAATATTTTTTATATATTTTTATTTAAAAATTTTATCAAAAATATTTGAAATATTGAATAATTAGTATTTAACATTATATTATGATATAACATTTTCATTAGTGAGAGGATGATTTTAACATTTCAATCATTTTTTAATATTCATTATTTTTTAGTTAATAAAGAGTAGATAAATAGTCTTTAAATTGCATAAATCCCGTTAGTTAAATTATAGTTAGAAAAACAAGAGATTTCTAAATATTTATCTTCTACTACCTTTTCAGTACAAATTTGATATCTGATATGAGCATAAAGGAATCTTTGGAAAGGATTTTCAAATATGTGAGACCCAATTTTCTTTTGTTGTAGTGTATTCTTACATATATTATAGACTAATTTATTACCAATGTCATGATGGTTGCCAATTTTCTTGATGATGTGTTAGTATATGATTTATTATAGGATTTTAAGGGTTTTAAGTCTAGATTATTTTTAATTTTCATTTTCATTTTATTGCAAATACGAAATTGATATTATGTAAGGAAAGAAAATATAGAATGGAATGTCTTATATTGAAACATTTTCAATATGTGAAAGCTCAAGATAACAGTGGTAATGACAATGGTTTGACAATGAAAGAAAACTAACAAGCATTCTTAGTGTCACAAAAATCAATAATTGTAAATATGCCCTCTCTTCACCATTGAAGAGTAGTTTGTTAGAGTTTAATTTTCTCCTTAAAATATGAAAAATTAATTTTATTTCTTCTCTAAATAATTTATCCTGGTACAATATTGAATGTGAATTTCTATCTATTTACTAATAGATTCTAAAGATTAGTTTTACATATCTTAAGTTTTGTTTTTAAAAGCTCTACTCCTTGGATTTAGAGAAAATAATACAATTATATTTCATTTACATAATTTTATTTTCCAAAAAATATCTTGGAGTGAAATATGAAAATAATACATTTCATTTATTTTTCAAGTTCCTTGTCTTGAGCACAATGCAAAGTCACATGAAAGAGTTTTGAATTGCTTGAATATATTAAAAATAATTTTGAAGGACCTAAACTTATCCCCATCACATACATAAAATCTCTATTAACTATTTGATCTATCTTCACTATTTTTTCATGTCATAAACTAAATGGTTATATAGTTTGGGTTTGTCAATAATATAAATTTACTTTACATAAATGATTGATGGTATTTTAGGGATTCTACCTCAAGATTATCTAATTTTGTGATAATTTATCTCATGTTAAAATTGAAATCATAATGGTTAATTAAACTATCATTATTATAAAAAAAAAACATTTAACTTTCAATTTTTAGGGAGGCAAGGGGGACATAGAACCCTTGCTTTACTGACTTTGCAAGCAAAGCCTCTCAATAATTTTAGAAGTTTTCACCTAGTCGTTTGAAATTGGCATTCATTGGAATTATGCAGGAGGTTGAGAAAAGGAGGTTGCATATAAGCTACTTAAATACTCAATTTTTCTTTTTCTTTCAAAATTATTTTGATGACATTGATCAACCTAGAAACGAAGGTAGTAGAAGTGGTTGTTGTCTTTTGCCAATTATAGTAACTCATAAAAGAGAGAATAGAAATATAATTTTTATAGGAAGTTCTAGGTTGTGCAAATAAGGAGGAAATTATCTGTAAATGATCCTTTGCAAAAGACAACAACCACTCTAATGCTTAAATTAATTAACAATACATTTAACCATTGATTTTCTTGATCAATTTGACATTGTAATAATAGACTTAGAAAAGGAAAGAAAATATTATTTTATAGGTTAATCTACCTATAACCTAAAACCTAACACTAACCATAACCATAACCTTATGTTAATGCCAACCCTAAACTTACATGTGACTAAAACATTAAATAAAACTTTTACCTTAAAACTAATCTTATTTCTACAACTAGCACTAATTGTAATTAGAGCTCTAAGCATCACACTTTACTATAATTATAACTTTAAGCATAACACTATTATTGATAATACTATATTAAATATAAGTTTAGGGGTAATTTTTAATACTTTAGTCAATGAGCATAAACTTTTTTTGTAATTTTTCAAGTTTTTTTTCATAAAGACCATAATAATAAAAATAAGGTTAAAATTTTATCTAATTTCAATTGATTATTTTATAAAAAATATTTACACTCTTTTTCAACAAATTTATTTACTTTTTATATCTAGAATTAAAAATTATCACCCAAAATCTAATAACAAATTAAAATATATATACCATATAATATATAACATCTAATATATAATTTAATATATATTTATATTATATTATTAAATTATTTTTAATATATTATATAAGATTATATATTATATTAACATGTAATATATTAAATTTAACATCATATTATAATATTATAATATATATACTATATAATATGGAACATATATATCTAATATATCAAACCACTTCTACCTCTCAATTTATCTATAAATCAAAGAACAAAATTGTCTTGCGAGCGTTTGACACCTCACTTCACAGCAATGCAACCTTGTTTTGAAGTGCTTTTCTAATTTTTTAAAGTGTTAACTAGCCCTAGCTTTTAAAATATAGTTGTCGATTGTGTAACACAAGAATATGCATGCACAACTTGTGAATGAATTTTATTTTATTCTATTTTATTATTTAATAACATTTCAAATAGAAATTTTAAAACTAAAATTATTGTATAGTATATTTTATATAAATTATTAAACATAGTTTTAAAATTATATTTATATAAAATATTATATATTTAACATATATATAATTTATTTAATTATATTCATATAAAATAATATATATTTAACATATATGTAGTTTATTTAATTATATTTTTTATTTATATATCATATTCATATTTTATTTTATTTTCGATCAAGTAAGAAGAAGTTTTCTATTGATATGAAAAAAGAGATACATTGTTCATGTCCAACTTGGGCGACCATTGGCATTATGCCTACCAAAACACAACAAAAAGCCTTGTAATAGGCGGCTCCCAAAAAAACACTATTAAAACCTTTTGCAGACCTGAATACTTACACCGTGACTTGGACAAGGCTGAAACAACAAGCCATAACAAACTAAACCCAACTAAAAAAATTTCCCTAAGATGCAACTATTAAAAAACACAACCAACCCAAACCCAGATCACCAAACATTTTGCTAAGCGAATACCAATAATTCTCGTTTCCAAGTCAAATCTGCTACCTGGACTAGGCAGAATTTCTTCCTCAGAAAATCCACTCCTACATTCTCCAGTCTCTTATGCTCCATCAAATCAAACCCTATTGCATCCAACATAAAAGGATAGTAGTAGTTTACCAATGCCTCTGGATCATTAAGCAAATGAAGGTCCTTCGGGCGCAGGATGCCCTTCTCTAGACGTGTTGTGGCTAAAGCCCTATCTAGCCCTACCAGCATGTCCATCCTGAATAGGTGCTTCATGATCACCCTGGCTTCTACTTTAGGCACCCCATGTCTAACAAACTAGATAGAACTCAAGAGGAAATGTTAGAGTCCAACCTATATCCTTCTGCTTCCTCCACAAAATTCTTCCCCATTACACATTTTATGGCTGCAAATACCAAATAATCAAGATGGCAAATGAGACATTGGAGTCGAAGGGTATTTATCTTTCCCTCAAATGCAATCTTCTTCTTCAAGCCCTTGAGCTGCACAGGAGTCACCATACCATCCATCTCCAATTCTTTGGTGGAAACCAACAGAATGAATCTATTCATGGCTTTGCGAAAGTGCTAGAAACCAAATGAATTTGTTGTCGATTAAATGCTACTAATGTTGTGCTCTATGATTATTAATAGATAGGTTGGCGAGGCATCCACAAAAGGACAATGCAAGCTCACTTCATCGGAGGGTAATGATGAAATTAACAATGTCTAGACTCTTCCTTCCTAGCACGTGCTTTCTCTTTTACAAATGCCACCACCTTGTCATCAATGTGCCACCTGGCTAACCTGCCTAGATGGAGGAGGTGAACAAAAGGCTCAAATCCCAACCTCTCTGATGTGTCTGCCACTTCACCCAGCCTGGTGAAGTGGCACCCTCCCATCCACCCACCATATTCATAAAATTATTATTATTATTAATTATATATTAGATTCAATATAATATGTATTTAAATTATATAATATACCTATTGTTTAATATAATGTTATTTATTTTAACTTATAAAAATACAAAGAGGGATGGGAAATAGAGAATGACATAAAGACATATAGAGAGTGTGAGGGGGAGATAAGAGGAAGATATATGGAGAGAGATAATGGAGAAAAAGAAGGGGGAGGTGGAGAAAAGGGGAGGGAGGAGGAAGAGTTAAAGAAAATTGAAATTAATTTTTAATTAGTCCTTTTGTGCCAATAATAGAGAGAGAGAGAGAGGAAGACAAAGAAACAAAGAGATATGGAGAGAGACAAAAAGAGAGAGGGGGAAGAGAGAGGGGATGTGTGTGTGAGAGAGAATAAATATAAAGGGAGATAGAATTAAAGAAAAGAGAGACTAAGTTTGATTGTCTAGTTTGTACCAATTTTAGAGTGAAATATATATATATAAAGAGAGATAGAGATAATAAATATCAAGGAAAAGAGATATAGATATAATAGCGATTAGCTTTCAATCAACCATTTTCAGTCAACAATCTAAAGATGAGTTATAAATATCTTGACAGAGAGAGTGATAAATTTATATATCTAGAGAAAGACAATTATATAAAGAAAGAAAGTGAGATAGAGAGGGAGAGAGTGGATAGAGATGTAGAGGGATAGACATATAGTGAAAGAGAGAAATAGGAGATAGATGAATTAACAAAGAAATAGCTAGAAAGAGAAGGGTGAGTAATATAGAAATGAAGGGAGAAAAGGAGATAGATGACAAAAAAGTAGGGGAAATAGAGAATTAGAGAAAGAGATACCAATAGAGAGAAAAAGAAAGAGTGATAGAGAGGGAGACAAAGAATCATAATGAGATAGAGGGTGATAGAGAGAGGGAGAGAGAAATAATTATATACACATAGAGAGAGAGAGAGAGAGATAAATTGATAGAGGAAAATATAGATATAGAGGTTGAGATAGTGAGAGAGGTGGACATATTTAGAGAGGGAGACAAAGAGAAAGATAAAGAGATTTTTTTATTTACAAGGATTTGCAATTGGATAATTTGTAAATCATTTTCAATTGTCAAGCTAAATTATGGAACACATAGGATTATATCAACTAATACATGATTTCAACTGTCTTCTAAAGTATTGATTAATAAATATTTTTTTTAATACAAATATATTAATTATTCTTATTGCTATTTGAGACAAGATACTATTTACCATAAATATGTGTAATTGATATAATCATTTCTTAAGGATACTATTATCTAAACTCAAATTTTTAGATTATACATGTTTATCTCATTCATATGGCCTCCAATATTAATGATTTTCTATCACTTTTCATTACCATTATGGCCTTTGATATTCAATATTTGAAGACATACATTTACTTTTCTAACAAGGCATGTGCACATCTCACAATACAACCACATTCAATGTGAAAGAAAATGTGCTACCAGTTTTTCTTCAATCTTTTACACATGCTTATTTTTCCTCTACATTAAAATAATTTGGGATTTTTTATGAAATGCTATATTATTTTTATAAACATGTGAAAATCATTGAGAAAATAGACCGCAAGCATTATCCCATTGTATGTTAAAAAAAAATGCAATAATTGTGGGTATACCAATTTCATACTAAGGTCTGATTTCCAATTATTCGTTTTAGGCCTTTTTTTTATTACATATATATGTTGGTTTGAATAGCGATATAATTTCCTATCTAATTTCCCCTTTTTTAGTGTGAACAAGGCACATTACCTAACTAGTTAGTTATGACTTATTCATATATTTTCACATGTTAAGTATACTTAAGGAGTTTGGAATTTTTCTATAAGTCTCTAGTACACATGTGATTTTATCCCCTATTTGTCACATTACATAGTATTAAGAGACACTTTTCATTATCCTAGTTAGTTCTATCTCTCAGTCTTGCCTACAGAAATAAGGCATCTCTATGTAAATGGGTTAAATCTTTGACCGATAAATAATAATACATTTTGCACCATAAAAAACAAATTATCACTCTTGCTACTCTCTTATAGAAGGTAATTTTTGGTTTTGAATGTGATCTTGGAAGCTTAAGTCGATTAGTGACTCTAACATGGTATCAAAGCTTCAGATTTGCAAGCCCCTTATCAAATATAAGAGATAATAAGGAAAGAATTTTTTTTGGTGCACATTGGGGAAAAATTCATCTCAACATTAAGTCCAAGAGTACTAAAAACCCTTATTTTCATATATGGCACTCTATTTTTTGATGACCAAAAAAAAATTTAGTCCTTTTTGCTAAAGTTTGAAAATTTTGAAAAAACAATTCCATACAATTGTATGGAATCTATGGGTGTCATATTCATAGAATTTCCACCACTAGTTTTCTCTACCATAAAGCCATCAAGGGGCCACCATGCCCAATATTGTATGCATAAACTAGCTATTTTTTTCTTTTTTTCCATAAATGCTTACCTGAATATTAGATTTAAATTCCAAATGGGATACCATTAGAAAGTTGGTTCCAAACACTTTGCAATTCTATAGGCCATTTTTTAATAAAAATCTATAAGTGCTTGATAGTTTTATTGAATTGAGATCTTCATTTTTTTCCTCTAAGCTCATAAGTTTTTCCTAGATTTTTTATATTTTTGATCTTCATGTTTTAAAGGTGTTGAGAAGATCTATATAGCCAACCATGTAATTTTTCTATATTTATAATTAGGTATAATTTATTCAATTTATCACATATTTGCATTCTACTTGATTACCTAGACATCTTAGAACTTGGAAAAGTTATATTTTGATCAAATGAATTCATTTCAACTACTTAATATATGTATTGATCTCTAGTTTTATCATTTAAAAATTTTATCATTGTACAATATCATGGGTTATGCAACACATCCTTCCATAATCACTCTAATTAAGGATGATTATGAGTCTTGGGAAAAAGGTATCTTGACAAATTGCAAGTGGTTCAATATTTTTCCTCGTCTTTATGGACTCATAATTGAGCCAAATACACCTTGGAAAAAATCTATTTGGGGTAATAAAAATGATCATTTCAAATGATTTACTAGTACAACCATTGTAGCTAACATTTTTTGAACCATTTTATTGAAGATCTTAGAGATTAGTTGCCCACATACAATTTGGACTAGAATTTGAGAGATCTATGGAGACCATAATATCTCTCCATTCTCAAATAATCATGGATTATATTTTCTCATTTCACTTGATGATGTATACAATATACCCTTTGATGATGTTACATTACAAGAACTTGAATATGATGTAGAGATTAGCATCTTGATGATATAAAGACCTTTTATGTTTCTTCTTCTCCTCCTGTTGATATCACATCTCCATCTTCTATCACTTCATCATAGTTTAGAGTTGATTATTTGAGAGATTCCAATGATTCTTTATGTAACAAGTAAACCATATTCTTTTAGATTAATTTTTTTGAATGATTAATTGATAGATATTTCAAACTTATTTTTGGAGTCTCACATTTCATATTTGGAGGACACATTTGAGGATTTATCTCTCCTCTTCAATGAAAACCTTATCATATTTGTTTCCCCCTCATGTTTACCTTTAGATTACATGTTCATCATTAGTCATCACTTGATCCTAATTTTTCATATATTTTATTGATTGGAAATGTACCTAATTTGATTATGGAATTTTCTATGGACATGGTGATCATATATGAGTAAATTTTAGAGACATCATCATCATACATCTTAAAATTTATTCCTACTAATTCCTATTTGAAATGGGAAGCTTTTCATCATCTATACTTGATTTTATTTATTCCTAAGGGAAGGAATTTTATTTGTAGGCAATAGATTGGATTTTATCTTCAAGAATCCACCATTACTATAGGAGGTCACACATTGTGGAGGGACTACATAATCTTTCATTTTTCCTTGTGGGGATTCCCTAATTGTATATTGGTTGTAACATGCCAATTGTTACACGCAAGTAAATTTCCTAGGTTTTTACCTCATGTAAATAAACTATATTTTATTCCCATTGCAATAAAAAAAAATCTCTTTCAAAAGAGAATATTTGAGCATATTTGACATAACATAATTCCAAAGTATTGATTTCATTCTCAATATAATATATCACATTTACAATTTTACAAAGATTGTATACAAAGATACATACACTGCTCAACTGAGATTCATAGGCAATAGATACAAATGGTCAAGGAAATTCCTTTTCAAATCTTGATCGCTGATTGATGAGGAGAAGCATCACTCAAGTGCTTTTCCACCAACAACAGACTTAAATATGGTCCCCTGCACATTTCCCACATATGGTAAGATTTCCCTACCCTTTGACAAAGGAATTGATAAGGTAACCTCATAACTATAACCTTCATGAGCTTAATTTTGTGTCCTACATAACTAGAACTTTTAAAACCACTACAATCCTAAACTAGTATGCATAAATGAAACACAGTGGATTGACAGTGCAACCAATGGAAAATTACACTACTTTGGCCAAATTATTCTTCACTCAATACTTCAAGTGAAATTCATTGTATTCACATACACTACCCTATCTCGATTTGATTTAAGACCATTAAATACTATGCATAGGTAATTCCCTTCCGTAGGTAATCTACCCCATAAACAACCTATTCCTTTTTCCCAAATCACAATGATATTTCTACCAAGTAAGCATAATTTATCCCCTTCATTGGACAATCTAATCCTAGGTATAACATATGGGCTTTCTAAGATTACAAAATATTTTTTTATCAAATAACTTCTTAAGCTATTCACGATTTATCAATCCTAGTATATAATACTATTGATAGCATCCACTCCTTAATATGGAGTGTGTACAAACAATCATAAGGAAATCATAACAACAAGATTATTTTCCTTTCTAATAAGCAAATATAATATTTTCTCTATTCTAACAATTTAATACATTTCACCAAACAATACAATCAAGACACTTAATGATTCCAAAAATAGACAAAACATAAAGAGAGTAGAATCACATGCCTAATATATGCTATACTCCAATTGACCAACTAGTTTCTTAACTAAATCCTCCCTAAGAGTCAACTTGTAACTGTTCCCACTTCTCAATTCCTCTTCACATAATTTCCTCACAATAACTCTCACTCTAGATATTTGCCTCACAACTTAACTTAACTCAGCAAACAAGAATAACTTTAGATAAAAATAGCAGAATGCAAGTGAATGTGTATCCAAATGGAGAAATCCTCTCCTCTATTCATACAAAAATATGAGCCTTTGTTGCCTACCTACAACCAAGCTACTCAAACTGACACATCTCAAATCATTAGCTTGACTCAACAACTTAAACAAAGAAGGTGGCATCATAAATCGATGCTCATAAAACAAATATATAGCCATGAGAATGAGTCACCTCATTCTTCAAGATAGCAGGACAAAAGTTAAGAAATGCAAGGTAGTGGTCACCTACAGGTTGACTTATTTGGCCAGCTACATGATTGAACAATTCATATTTTCACATTGTTTTGCATGCTTGAATTTGTTGCAGGTTCAAGAATTCTATTTATTTTGCACCATCCATACTTTGGCACACACCATTTTCCCTATTCTTTTGGTTTGTTGTTTAAAAGACTAAGTCAATGTTTATTTCTTGCATTTTAGTTAAGTTTGACTTTGTCTTGCTTAATCATTTGACACATTAATATTGGTTTAACCAAGCACTTGCAGCACTATCAATTATTTTCCTAACATGTAAGAATATTTACTCAGCCTTTTCTTTATGTGTGGCTCATACTAATGTTATATTCAATATAGTTTATGTAGTGCATACTTTATTATCATCTTTGCTTTGAATGCAAAGTTAACATGTGTGGATTATATGATATCAATGCACTATTACAAGTTGTTCTGTATACTCTTTAAATCAACCCATAATATATATACATATTATAATATATATGTGTGTGTGTGTATATGCATATTCATATATAGCATTAAATGCTTTTATGTAATATATATATATGTATATATATATATATATATATATATATATATATATATATATATATATATATATATATATATTATATATAATATATATATATGCTTGTTAACAAACAAATTCATTAGATAAACCATTCAATATTTGAATGCATATATATCCATGTTGTCATTTCCATAAACAATATCATATGTATATATAGCTATATACACATATATGCATATATACATATATTGGCATACTTGTATGGACATTCCATCACGTCAACACGTATAAGTATATCAATGTTTATATATATGTATGTACATGTATGTATATGTATATATATATGTAGATGTATACATATATGTATATATATATACATATATGTATATATATATACATATATGTATATATATATACATATATGTATATATATATACATATATGTATATATATATACATATATGTATATATGCATATATCTCATATATACATTCACTTATACAATCAATCAATCGCATATAATTGCTAATTTATCGATAGACATATATGCATGCAGTGTGTGTATATATATATATAGTCCATTCGATACCCCCATTCCCATGAGCATGCATAGGTACATCTACCTACATATACTTATGTGTGTATTAACTCACGTGTATGGTTATCATCAACATGTACATGTGTACATATATATAAATTCATGTATACATATCTCATCAATTGAATATAGTCATACCAGGAAGACCTCACATGCACCAAGCACTTATCACAAACCAAGAATGATGCAATAGAAATCATGATCCTTTCTAATTCAAACACAAACATGACTTACCTGTTTCTCAAAACTATGACTAGACTTAACCATTCTATAAGTGAGTGTGTGAAAGCTCAGTTAGGTTTCATTTAAAGGTTACCCAACCAATTCCTTATCTTTAGTGATACTTCCCCTCTCTTTTGGAGGTTTGATCCTGTATCTACATTCAACTCAACACATTTTCAATAGTAGTTAGTCATTCATCAAAACAATCATTTGCATTATACATTTCATAGTCAAAATATCAAATTCAATCAACATTCATTCCTAATATTCATCTCATTATAAACATCAAATAAAATTAGCATTCATTCATCATTTTCTCAATGATACAAGTAAACAAAGTACAAACACATGTATTTCAATCAAAGTTACAAGTACATTCATATATTCAATATTTTAACCAATCAAAGTAATAGTAAATAGATAAACACACGAGGTGTAACATTCTCCCCCTTGTGAATCATTGTCCTCGATGATTTTATGTAGCAAACATAGAATAATCCAAAAAAACCACAACATTATTTTTCAAGCACTTTCAAAAGCATGTAAAATATGTGGAAACTTTTTCTCTATTTCAATATAGTCTTCCAAAGTGGTAGAATCTTCTACACACTGGTCCCACTAGACTTTGCATTGCAAAACCTCCTTATTATGTAAGCGAAGCTTACGTTTTCTAAACACCTTGATAGGATTAATTGTTACCACTTTGGGGTCATGTACCTGTAAAGTAGTCTAATCAATTACATGATTATCACCTGGTATATACTTCTTTAGGTAAGAAATGTGAAAGACTTTATACATCTGAGTAAGAGCTGCTAGCAACGCAATTTGGTAAGCAACATGATTTACTTCCTATAGAACCTAAAAAGGGCATACATAGCATGGAGCTAGTTTGGATGACTTTCCAAACTTGATGGAACTCTTATGAGGCTTAACCCTTAACAACACCTTTTCTCCTATTGCAAATTTTTTGGGTACCCATTTAGAATCTACATAGCTTTTCTTCCTATCATTGGCTTTTGCTAGCCTTCGCTTAATAGTTCTAACCTATTCCTCCATTTCATAAAACATTTTTGGTCCAAGACTTACCCTATCCTCAAGCTTATCCCAGGTTATAAGGTTTTGACACCTCTGACCAAACAATGCTTTGAAAGGATCCATCTTAATTGCAGAATAATAGGAATTGTTATATGCAAATTCCACTAAAGGAAAGTAATCTTCCTACTTGTATTGTTGATCCATGCAATAAATTATTAGTAGGTCTTCTAGTACTTGGTTCGCCCTTTCAGTTTTTCCATCTATTTCCGGATGATAGGCTAAACTTATATTTAACTAAGTCCCAAGTGCAAAGAATAAGGTTTTCCAAAACCTAGAGGTCACATGAGCATCCCTATTCAAGATAATTTTCTCAAGAATACCATGCAATCTAAACAACTCTTGAATGAATTTTGGAGCTATGAAAAGAGCTCCATTAGTTAAATTCTCAGGTATAAAATGTGCTACCTTAGTAAGCTTGTCTACTACCACTAAAATGGCATTGTGCTTATTCCTTGACGTAGGTAATCCTTGCACAAAATCCATACTAATGACTTGCCACTTACAAGTTCTAGAATATCATGTGGATATAATAGGCCTACAGGGTGATGATGTTCAACTTTCACCCTTTGACATTTTAAGCATCTAACCATGAATATAGCAGCATCCCCTTTCATACCCTTCCAAAAATATAATGGCTTCACATCAGCCAACATTTTTGTCACACCAAGATGTCCAGAGTATGGTGCTTCATGAACTTCTCTCCACACAAGATTCCTTAACTCCTCAAAGTTAGGCACATATATTATTCCTTTAAACTTAACAATCCATTAGTGTCAAAGTAAAATCGGGCTCATACCTTGTATCTTGCGAATTGTTCACGAGTGCTTGCTTAACTTTCTCGTAGTACTCATCCTCACATTTTTGCAACACTTGGCCTTTAAAGTCAGTTTGGATTGTCACCATTGAGGTGATATGCCACCTACGACTTAAGTCATCGGCAACCTGATTCCCCTTTCCTTTGATGTAGTTGATATTGAGGTCATAGTTAGATATCAACTCCAACCATCTTCTTTTATATGCATTTACATTGGGTTGGGTGAATAGATATTTAAAATTGTCATGATTGGTGTTCAATTGAAAAGGATTTCCCAATAAATAGTGTGTCAAAATTAGCAATGTGTGAACCACTGTTACTAACTCTAAGTCATGGGATGCATAATTTTGTTCATAGGGCTTCAAATTCCTTGATTCATAAGCTATAACTTTCCCTTCTTGCATCAAGACTCCACCTAAGCCTTCTCCTGACATATCTGTGATGATAGTGAAGTCACCATCAAGGTCTGGTATCTTCAAAATTGGTGCAGCAATTAACTTCTCCTTGAGTAGATCAAATGCTACCTGGAATTTTTTCATCCACTCAAACATTTTCCCTTTCCTTTGTAATGAAGTAATAGGAAAGGCTATCCTAGAAAATTTTGCAACAAACTTCCAATAGTACCCTACCAAACCCATAAAACTTCTGACTTCAGGTACATTCTTAGGAGCTAGCCACTCTAATACTTCCTTTATTTTGGCTAGATCAACTAAAATCCCTTCAGCTAAAATTACGTGACCCAGGTACAACACTTTCTTTTGAGAGAAGTACACTTAGAGAGTTTCTCATGTAACTTATGTTCTCTTAACTACTAGAGAACTATCTCTAAATTATTGCAATGATCCTCCTCATTCTTGGAATAAATTAGGATGTCATCCAAGAAAACCCAACAAACTTATCTCGGAAATCCCTAAACACATTGTTCATTAGGTTTATGAATGCTACTGGTGCATTTGTAAGTTTGAAAGGTAGGACTATAAACTCATAATACTAGTATCTAGTCTGAAAGGCATTCTTAAAAATGGATTCATCTTTGATCCTCAGTTGGTGGCATCTTGATCATAGATCAATTTTTGAAAACATAGCCACCCCTCGCATTTTATTAAAATGATCATCTATATGTGGAAACAGGTACTTATTCTTTATTGTAGCTTTATTAAGCATCCGATAACATATACATAAGTGCAGTGTACCATCCTTCTTCACAAAGATCATAGGTGTTCCCCAGGGTTAAACACTGGGTCTTATCAAACCCTTGGATAACAACTCTTCTAGTTGTGTTTTAAGCTCCATTAATTTTGTTGTCATCCTATAAGGAACTTTGGAAACAAGTTCTTATCCTAGCACTATATCAATGGATAAATCGAATACCCTCTTAGGTGGTAATCCAAGTAGTTCTTCTAGAAATATATCTACAAACTTCTGTAAGATCTAGAATATTTCTTTGTATCCATCTCTCCAGTTCCCATCATTTATCCTTCCTCAACCTCTAGAGAATCTTGTGGTTCACAATCCATGACATTATCTTGAGGAATGACTTTCTTGAGTTCATCTATTTTGATGGTAAATAGTTCGCTATCTTTCTTTTTTGCCTTAAGCATTTGCATGGCAAAAATCTGTCACAACTTAATCTCTTTTGGTGTTCCTTGCAACATCACCCAATTTTTGAGATCATCAAGACACTTTACTACCTTGGAATGACAATCCACTTTGGCTCTATGTTTCCATAGCCAATTCATTCCTAAAATAACATCATAAGATGCTAGGGGTGCTACATATAAGTTTACTTCTATTGAGAAACTAGGAAGTTCTACCCTGGCTTGGAACAAGCATTGCTTCATCATTTCTCTCATCTAGTTTGCATACTCAACAACCCAATATTTTTCCATAAATCCATCTTTTCTAGATATTTAATTAGCTACTCTAGGTGAAACAAAAAAAAAAATTCCTCCAATATCAATAATTATGAAAATAGGCATACCAAATAAAATACCTAGAGTTTCCATTGGAGTGATTTGATACTTTGCTTGTCGATTGTTTATGGAAGCATGGATCTTTTGTTGGAATTTTGTTTGTTTGGAAGGACAAGGGTTCTTACGTGGTCGTGACCTAGAAGGTTTGTTCGAACATTTTACCGCATATTGGTTTCCACCACAATTGAAACATCTCATTGATGGTCCTTTCTTCCTTGCAGACCCATCACATCTACTATAATTTCCTCCATTTTTTAAATTACTGTTATTGAAATTATTCTTCCTATGTTCCCTCCTTGATTTGTTTCCAACATTTTGAGGTCCATTATCCCCTTGCTTTTGAGAATCTTGCACTTCATTAAACTTCTTTGGATTTTGAATAACTTGAGTCACTCTAGACTTATTTTTGATGTAGAGCAAGGTGGAGATCTTGAAAACAAACACAATTCAACCAAATTTAAACAAAATATTCACTTTGAAGACCCTAACTTGGTGATTTCTCACGATTTCTTCATTTTTTCTTTGAGCATTCCAAATAAGGTGTTCTTCTCATAACTTTCAGAAAATAACTCCTACCCACAAACCAAAACTAGTTTTAGATACCCATTAAGCCCCTTCATAACATATCTCAAAATTTCATAAGGTTTCTTTGGAACATTAGGTTCAAAATCTTACCGCTATGCTTTTACCAAGGCCTAATTAGGCTCCTACAACAGGGCACTTATTGATTATACACCCTCTCAGCCTCAAATCTTCATTCTAAAGCTATCCACACATAAAAACATGTATTAACATGCTATTCCAACCTTTACAAATCACTTTCCAAGAGTTTTCTAACCAACCCTAACCTCTATGCATCAAAATTGCTCAAAAACTAATGTTTCTAGCCTAGAGCATCATCATATTTACACAAAACCCTCATCCCTACTCCTTCCAACTCAAAAAACATGAAAATAAATCTATCTAACACCATTCCACTGATTTTCAAAGATTCCCATTGATGGAATGGTCTTTTATTCTGTATTTACACTTTTAAACCCTCAAATTCAAGGTTTTCAACCCGTTTTTAGTAATTTTCCTCTAAAATCCTTAAAACTTTATGAAATCAATCCAAATCAAAACAAAAATTAATTTAGTTTATTTCTCCACCAAATTAAATGCATTTCATATCACAACCATTGAGTACAGAATCGTACCAATGCCTATAGCAATAGATTTACATAAGAAATTACAGAAAAATGAAAGTTTATTATTGCTTGAACATCAACTACCACTCCCGAACCTTGCCTCAAGTTGTTCAAGGAATTTTTAAAAATCAACCATCAAAAAAAATGGTTCCAACAATCTTTTGAATCCAAAGACCATTCAACTTCCAAGAACAACAAAAAGTGCAATGTTGTTAATGCAACATTTGTAACATTGACACAAAACTTGAAAAAAATTACTCTAACCAACCCAAGATGACTCTAATCAACTAAAAATGTTATAAATGGTCTCACTAGACCTCATTACATCCAAATACATTGCTGCAAACACAAAACCAATACTAGACCCTATTTACATGATGTTGACTAGGTGCCCCTGCACCACTTTTGGTTTCTATTCTCCAGGTAGATTGAGATTGCTTTAAGCTTCTATTCTTACTTGATAGCCTTTTCATAGACTAGGTCCATAGTGGTTGGACTATGCACATCTATTTCTCAACCTATTTGGCTATTAAGCCCCATAATGAATTTCTTGATACAGAATCGTTCATCTTTCTGATACATTGGTATGTATCGTAAGAGGCGGGTGAAATTTTCCTAGTACTCATTTACCGTCATATATCCTTGTCTCAGATTCTGAAAATCAGTGATTTTTTTATCATAAAAGGGTTGGAGTAGCCACCTTCTATATAATATTTCCACAAACTCATGTTCCATGTAAGCTTCAAGGAACTGAGTTTGAGTTCCATTTTCTTGTTCATCCACTAGTTAGAGGCTTCTCCTACTAACTAGTAAGCTCCCCAAATAGCTTTGTTAATTTCAAAATAGTTTTTGATCTCAAAATATTTTTCTATTTGTATTAACCAAGCCTCAACCTCTTCCCTGTTGATGCTTCCTTCGAATTTGGGTGGCGCAATTTTCCTCATATCCCTATAAAGTTTGGTTTCCAATTGCTTCCTACTAGTTCCTTTGAATTGACCGTGCTAATTCTCATTCTCATGTTCATGGGTCTGAGCATGATCGTGAGAATTATCTCCCTCTTCTTCATTGATAGTAACTTCATCTTCTTCATTAATCGAAACCTCTTATTCTACTCTATATTTTTCCCTCACTTCTTGCTCAAGATTACCCAACCTTACATTGATTTCATGTATGATAGCCAAAATTTGGTCCAATTTGGATTTAGTACCATCTAAACCCTATCTAACTTCTTGGCTCCCTCTAGGATTAGTCCTTGTTCTCACCATCCTTTGCAAGAAAATGGTTATACCTGAAGGTTCATCTTTATTAGATTCCATCATGTTTTACTTAATACATTGAAAAATTTTAAATGAGCATTCATTCACACATAAAAGAAATTTCACATAAAATTTGTGCACTTGATTTTTGAGCATAACTCTTTTATTCATAAGGATCTCAATATCATTTCCATTTACATAGAACAACTATTCAAATAGTTGAGTGGAGAGTATCCATTGAATTCACTCTTAGATATATAACTCAACGGGGTGTACCCCTCAAATTTTTGTTCATCTCTCATTTTCTCATCTCTATCCCAAAAGGGGTAATAACCTTCATATTTATCTTTCAAAACATACTTACATGGAACATATCCCTCAAATTCATTGCTTGAGGAAATTACAATCACTTTTGTTAAAGGAAGAAATTGAGGGTCTGTAAATATTAATGCAGGACTAACGCTACATTCTGAGGACATATCCCTAGAAAGTGGCAAAGTCTTATATTTTACTAGTGAGACTAGAGGTAAGTAGTTGAAATTGGCCTCCTCCATCCTTCTCTTTACTTGACTAAGTTTTAATGAGACTAGAGGTAAGTAGTTGAAATTGGCCTCCCCCATCCTTCTCTTTACTTGACTAATTCGAGAAAGGGTGTGATTGATTGTCTCAGTATCGCTCACCAAACAATATTTTCACAATTGGTTCCCTCTATCATATGAACAATGGCCTCTTTTTCCTTCTTTTCCCTCAAGTAATGCTCATTCTCAATTACTCACTTCCTTGCAGTTAACTTGAGATGCACCATCCTAGCACAAGAATTTCCAAACATTAGTCTCATTCAATGTTGGATTGAAAGTATGGTGAGCACATAGGTTCTAGAGTTAAACCTACTAGCTCTGATACCACGTGTAACATGCCAATTGTTACACGCAAGTAGATTTCCTAGGTTTTTAACTCATGTAAATAAACTATGTTTCATTCCCATTACAATAAAAAAAATTATTTTCCAAAAGAGAATATTTGACATAACATAATTCAAAAGTATTGATTTCATTCTCAATATAATATATCACTTTTACAATTTTACAAAGATTGTATACAAAGATACATACACTACTCAACTAAGCTTCATAAGAAATAGATACAAATGGTCCAGGAAATTCCTTTTCAAATCTCAGTCGCCAACTAAAGAGGAGAAACATCACAAAAGTGCTTTTTCACCAACCATAGACTTAAATACAATCCCCTGCACATCTACCAGATATGGTAAGATGTCCCTACCCTTTGACGAAGGAATTGGAAAGGTAACCTCATAATTTTAATCTTCCTGAGCCTAGTGTTGTGTCCTACATAACTAGAATGTGTAAACCCACTACAATCCTGAATTAGTATGCATAAATGAAAAATAGTGAATTGATAGTGCAAGCAGTGGAAAATTACACTATTTTGGAAAAAGTATTCTTCACTCAGTACTTCGAGTGAAATTCATCCTATTCACATTCACTACTCTAGCTCGATTTGATTTAAGACCATTAAATACTATGCATAGGTAATTACCTTTTGTAGGTAATCTTTAACCCCATAAACAACCTATTCCCTTTTCCCAAATCACAATGATATTTCTACCAAGTAAGCATAAGTTATCCTCTTCATTGGACAATCTAATCCCAGGTATAACATATGAGCTTTCTAAGATTACAAGATAACTTTGTATCAAACAACTTCCTAAGCTATTCACGTGTCATCAGTCCTAGTATATAATACTATTGATAACATCCACTCCTTAATATGGAGTATGTAAAAACACTCGTAAGGAAATCATAACAACAAGATTCTTTTCCTTTCCAATAATAAAATATAATATTTTCTCTATTCTAGCAATTTAATGCATTTCACCAAACAATACAATCAAGACACTCAATCTTTCCAAAAATAGACAAAACATAAAGAGAGTAGAATCACATGCCTGATTTACACTATACTCCAATTGAACAACTAGTTTCTTAGCTAAATACTCCCTAAGAATCAACTTGCAACTCTTCCTACTTCTCAATTTCTCTTCACAAAATTTCCTCACAATAACTCTCACTCTATTTGCCTCACAACTTCACTCAGCTTAAAAAACAAGAATAACTTCAGATAAAAATAGCAGAATGCAAGTGACTACATATCCAAATGGGGAAATCCTCTCCTCTATTTATACAAAAATATGATCCTTTACTACCTACAACCAAGATACTCAAACTCACACATGTCTCAACTCATTAGCTCGACTCAACAACTTAAACAAAGAAGGTGGAAAAATAAATCGATGCTCATGATCAAACACATATATAGCCATGAGAATGATTTGACTCAATCTTCGAGATAGTAAGACAAAAGTTAAGAAATTCAAGGTAATGGTCACCTACAAGTCAATTTATTTGGCCAGTTGCATGATTGAAAAATTCATATTTTCACATTGTTTCACATACTTGAATTCGTTGCAGGTTCAAAACTTCTATTTGTTTTGCACCATTCATACTTTAGCACCACCAAACACCATTTTCCCTATTATTTTCCAATTTTTTGTTTAAAAAACTAAGTCAATGTTTATTTCCTATGTTTTATTTAAGTTTGACTTTGTCTTGCTTAATCATTTGACACATTAACATTGGTTCAACCAAGCGCTTGCAACACTGTCAATTATTTTCTCAACACATAAGAATATTTACTCACAACCTTTGCTTTATGCACAACTCATACTAATGTTATATTCACTATAGTTTATGTAGCACACGTTTTATTATCATCTTTACTTTGAATACAAAATTAACATGTGTGAGTTATATGATATCAATGCACTATTACAAGTTGTGTCGTATACTCTTTAAATTGGTCCACAATATATATACATATAATATATATGTATATACATATTCATATATAGCATTAAATGCTTTTATGTATATATATATGCTTGTTAACAAAAAAAATCCATTAGATAAACCATTTGATATTTGAATGTATATATCCATGTTGTCATTTCCATAAATAATATCATATGTATATATATCTATATACACATATATGCATATATACATATATAGACATACTCATATGGACATTCCATTGAATGTCAACACATATATGAGTATATCAATATGTGTATATATATGTATATGTATATATCTCATATATACATTTGCTTATACAAACAATCAATCGCATATAATTGCTAACTTAAATCGACAAGCATATATGCATGTGGTGTATATATATGTGTGTGTGTGTGTCTCATTTTCCATTCAATACCCCCATGCCCATGAGCAATCTATCCATGAGCATGTGTATGTACGTCTACCTACGTATACTTATGTGCATATTAACTCACATGTATGGGTTATCATCGACATGTACATGTATACATATATATAGATTTCACATATACATATCTCATCAATTGAATATAGTCATACCAAGAAGAACTCGCATGCACCAAGAACTTATTACAAACCAAGAATGCTCACAATAGAAATCATGATCCTTTCTAATTCAAACGCAAACATGACTAAATATGACTTACCCATTTCTCAAAACTATGACTTGACTTAACCATTCTATAAGTGAGTGTGTGAAATCTCGGTAAGGTTTCATTTAAAGGTTACCCGACCAATTCCTTCTCCTAAGTGATACTTCCCCTCTCTTCCAAAGGCTTGATCTTGTATCTACATTCAACTCAACACATTTTCAACAATAGTCAGTTGTTCATCAAAATAATCATTTACATTATACATTTCATTTGTCATAATATCAAATTCAATCAACATTCATTCCTCATATTCATCTCTTTATAAACATCAAATGAAATTAACATTCATTCATCATTTTCTCAATGATACAAATAAACAAAGTATAAACATATGTATTTCAATCAAAGTTACAAATACATTCATATATTCAGTATTTTAACGAATCATAGTAATAGTAAATAGATAAACACACAATGGGGTGTAACATTGGTGATAGAAGTTTTTTTGGGGGTCATATTGATTCCTCGTTCTTCTCTCACTTTCTTATTTTTCTCTTTTAGAGAGAAACTTTTTCCCTCTGATTTTTCTCCCTTTCTTTGTTTGTGAGATATTGCATTTATATATGGGTACCTAATATAGCCTAGTAGTCAAGATCCATCATCAACTTTACATCTTTGTATTCTTACATTTGTTTACTTCTTCGTAAGATGCACTTAAATGGGGTGTTAGTGTAAACATGGGTATTTGCTATCTATTTTCCCCTTTTATAGTGTCAATAAGGCACGTTATCTAGCTAATTATTAGTTAGGACCTATTCACACATGCTCACATGTTAAGTTTACTTAGTGAGTTAAGAATATTTATGGAAGTATCTAGTATAAATGTGATTGTATCCCACAGTTTTCTCATGACAAAGGATTTAGACACTTGTCATCATCCTAGTTAGAACTATCTCTCAACCTTGCCTATGTAAGCAAGGTATCTCTATGTATATTTTAACTGGGTAAATCTTTCAACAATGGATCATAATACATGTTGCACCATAATCAAGCAATTATTGCTCTTGATACTCTCTTGCAGTATGTAATCTTTGGTTTTGCAGGTGATCCTAGGAGCTTGACTCCATTGGCGACTAACAATATATACATGAACACATAAATTTTAGCTTTTAGTTAGCAATTATTTTATTGTATTTATATGAAGAGCTTTTACAAAGCACTTGGTACTATTCAAGAATCCATTTATGAGGTTCTAATAACACAACCCCTATAAACTCAAAGCACATTCAAGTTGCCCTTACTCATGCAATGTTTGAATTCAAGGGTTCAAACATGTGATTACTTTTTGTCTTTCAAAACCTTATCTATCTATTCTATGCCCCACAAACTTTTGAACTATTTTTATTTACTTAAGACATATTTACTATAGAACTATTTAAGAATTATTTTATGTTATTTATATTGTTTATTTTATTTTTATTTGAATAGTTATTTTATTTACTAAAAAATTAATTTACAATTATTATTTTTAAAATATGTGTCAACATGTTTTAGATTTCATTTATACAATCATGATATGACACTCCATGTCTTGCTACCACTATAGAACACCTCTTGGAATACTAATTATAATATTTATTTTGATAGTGAATAGATTACCGAATATTAAAAGTTAGCTTAGATTATACTTTTTTTAAAAATTATTATTATTTAATTAGCTATAAAAATATATTAAGTTATTAATTATAGTTATAAACTAAATTTATATTGAATTATTTCAAAAACTAATCTATATTTTTAAATTAAATAGTAATATGGTTTTAGAATTTATTATATACAAATATAGAATTTGGTACTCTAGTTTTAAAAAAAATATATGTTTTATAGTTTTAAATTTTTAAGTGAGGATTAACATAAGGTGGATGTAAGGCCCACCTAACGTCTTAGGATTATGTGTTCTATGGGGTAAATAATGACTTTATTTACCTAGTTCGTAGTTATTTAGGTATTGTCTTATAACCCTATAGATATGTTAAACCAAACAATGGTGTGTGGTTTAAAATAAGTAAATTATTGTGAAGGGTGATGATGATTGACATATGTGCAATAATCTTAATTGTGCATTGACAATTTGTGGGTATGAAATGTTAATTAGGCATCTTAAACTCTAGATGCTTAACATGAGATTGTTCAATTGAGTATCTTTTTGACCTATGATGAGTTAATACATGTTATGTGCATTACCTATCAAGTGTTTACTAGATGAATGACTATAAATAATTGATATTCTTTAGAAATACATTGAATAGGATCATAATAAATCATTAAATTTTATAGTAATTTTTCATTAATTTTTGGATGAGATTCATTAATGATCATGTGCATGGTTACGTATATTTTAAATTATGTTTCCTTGACTATAACTATTACATGGATATACTAATATGTGAAATCGAGTGTATGGGTGGATTCCAAGGTAAATGGAATGTACAAGTCATCAAGGAAACGCTAATGTGCTCAAATTGTGAAACTAGACTATAGTCCATTTCTAAGGACTATAGTCTCATTTTTAATGTATTTTTATTTGTAGTTTGTGAATGTGAATGATTGTTTAAATGATTTAAATTCAATGAGGCCACTAGGGTAGATTTTGGAGTTGTGTTTGCATCCTACTTACCAACTTTCAAATTAAGTCTTTATGGGGTTTTTAAAGGGTTGTAAAAAGTTTTATTTCATATATTTTATGGTTTTAGGGCCCTAAGTTGGATATCTATAGGTTAGGTATCTTTATAAGCCCTAATTTTATACTTGGGTCAATTGTGACCCTTCTAAAATTATCATTTTAAGGAATGGTGAATTTGAAAAGTGGAGGCTTGGAAAGTGACTTGTCACTTTCTAACCTCACTCTCAAAAATTCATCTATGAACTTTGGAAAAGCTACAAGGCTTTGGCATGTGTGTGACCCACCTTGTAAGGCTTTAGTGATAGGAGTGTACAAGTACACTCCACTCTCCTCAAGGTCTCACACATGTGTGAGCACTTGTGGAGAAGTGTGTGATGATCAAGATCAAAGGGAGAATGACAAGTGTCACTCCCCCATTCAAGTAATTCAAACTTGGAGTTCATATAAAATCATCCATTTGAGGAGGAAGAGGGGTTTTTTTTTGTTTTATTGAGATAAGAAGTGGGGAGAATACTTGGATTTAGAAGTAGACTTGTAGCGAAGCTTAACTTGATTGTCACCAAATCTACTCAAACCTTGGATAACTTGGAGAGGTAGGCTCCAAGCATCCCTTTTATTTCTTGTTATATGGATGTGTATAGGAAAGATTTAAATCAAATCTGTGTTATATTTGTTGTTTACTTTCTTGTTATATTTTGATGTTTTGAGTTGGGAAGGATTTTATTCCCTCCTTGTATGAGTGAATCTTGGAGAATACTCATGGTGTGTTTATTCTTTTTATCCTTGGGTGTTCATAGTTGCAAGTGTATTGATAAAATGGTTATTTTGTAGTTTTTTGTTTTTTGTGTGTAACACAACTTCCTTAAGGGCCTCCTAGTTCAGGAGTAGCTTATGAGCAAGCCTGCAGCTAGGAGGTGAGCTTCACATTGGGCCATGTAGGATATTTTTGTGTAATGTGTATATTGAAGATTCTTTTTTCAAGATATATTAACAAAGGTTACAATATTCATATTGTCCTTGTGTAAAGAAAGCAATTTGAGAAGATACCTTAAGAGCACTCTTGTATAAGAAGGAAATCTAGTTGTATAAACCTTTGTGTGATATGTAAAAAACTCTTCATGTGGTTGTGGTAATATCTCTTGCTTGTAAAAGTTATTTAAATAAAATTATGTATAATGTGTTTGATAGATTTATTGTAAAAAAATTAGTTCTAGTTGTAAAACAAAGAAAAATACATTTGCTACAAAGTATGAAACTATTGTTATAGGTTCTCTTGCTAAATATAGCATAAAAAGGGGAGCACTGTGTTGAATGTGGTTGGAATTTTACTCTATATAGCTTATTAACATAAAATAGTGGGATATTCAAGTGTTCTATCTTTATAAAAATTGATAATAAAAAAATCCCTTGTTCATATTTAAACCTTATAAATACCTTTATAACTAGTCTAGAATGGAGGGTTGAATCCTTTGCATTTAATGTTTTTCCTTAAGAGATTGAAGTAGTATTATGCAACATATTTTTTATAAATTGGAGGATTTAATATAGAATAATAGCTTAAAATAAATTTAGAACCATGTAAAATTTGTATAAGGAAGAAAGGTATAATAGTATGGTTATGATATGTTTAAAATTAGAATAAAGATCTATTCTTTTACAAAGATTTAATGTAGTACCCCTCCATTCTCACCTAGGATGTGGAGGTAGTTTGGCTAAGGAATCAGAAGAGGAAGATGGGACAAGAACTTCTAATGATATTTTTGTGAGTATGATATTACATTATGATTTCATTTAATTGGTGATGCTTTTATATAGATGTAGTATTAGGTGGTGATGCAGTGAATTAGTAATTGTTCATGATAGTATGATATGATTTGTTAGTTAGAAATGATTAGTTTATCTGTTATATTATATTGTTTAGATAGATGTGATGAAGGACAATGTAGCATCACTCGTTCGCAGGTGCCCTGCTATGCTGCGAGTCCTTCTCACAATACAATGCTTTGATTTTATATACGTATGCACATCTACACGACTTCGTTTGTATGCAGGGATTGCAGGTACATAGTCTCGATTCCACCTGCTTCGGCAGGACAGGGCGAGCACCAATAACCCAACGGTATAATGTTGAAACAGAGGTGGCAATGAAGTCATATCGTCCCATGATGTCAGACCATCTTGTTTAAATGGTTTTGTGCATTCTTGTAATTGTCGTTCTTTGTGGTCATCGTTTGTGTTTTGTCGTACATTATTTATGTTTGTAGGTTATTAGTTGTGATTGAATTAAGTAAATAAGGGTAATATTGTTTATTGAAATGCTAGATTAAATTGTATTTAAATATTTAAATCTTTTATTTATTTATTTATTTTAAAAAGTCATGTATTTTATTAAATGTTAATTAAATATTAAATAGTGTTTATTAATTTAATTAATTATTTTATTGAGGATAATTGTTAGAATTAATTATTAAATTAATTAGATAATGTGCCTTGCAAGTAAAGCTTGCAAAAGCTGATTAAAACAAAAAGTATTGAAAAATAGAAAAATAAATGAATAAAAATATGAAAAGTTGTGAGAACGAATGAAAACTCGGATCTAACTGAAAAGCTTGCTTTAAAAGATATAATTTCTTTTATTGATGATTTTTAGAGCTTTTGCAATGGAATGGTATTATCTTTTATTTTTAATTGAAAATTTTGGGGAGTTTTATAGGGACAGAGAATTATTGAGAGAGAAGCTGCACAAGTGAATAGTGATGGATTGATGAAATCTTCTGTAATTTTTTTTGGGGGAAAAATATTTTCATTCTTTCGTTTAAAAAATCTTGGAGAGAGTCTTCTGAATAAAATTTGAGATTCAAATTCAAGTACGGTAGCCTGGAGAGGAGATTTCAAAGCCGGAACGAGAAGCTCATTGTAGAGGCCATCAGAAACAAGCAAACATCATTAGATTTTAAAATAAGCACAAGATTCCAGGTTCCTTTCTTCACCTTTGATTTCTCTGAATCTGCAAAAGAAATAGAAAATTATGTCTTGAGTGAATTTGTTTTGCAAAAGAAACATCGGGCTGAGATTTAGTTAAATATATTATTATGTGAAAGAGAATGAAAACCTTGGAAGTTAGATCTTAAGTAATAGCAAACCGTATGGAGAAAAATCAGTTGATTTGAAAGCGTTTGTGTCTTTCCCACCTGATTGTTTAAATTCTATTATGGTTTTCGTTAAAAATTATCCAGCTTAACGGTGTTTAAATTAGAGAAAAATAAATAAATATGATTTCTGGCAAGCAATAGATTAGAAGTTTTATAAATATATATATATATTATTTATATATTTGATTGTGTAGTTGCCTATAAACCCTTCTATTCGTGTATTCAGAAAAATATATATATATATCTATGAATATAAGTTGTAATTGCTTATATATAAATATATATTATGTATTGAGTATATTTTATTGAACTTTGTATTTTGTTTTTTTTTTTTTTTAATTTCTGAGTTCGTCAGAATCATACCTATGAGAAAGGACGGACTTTATTTTTTTATAAAAAAAGTTTATAAAAGAAATATTTATCAAAAAAAATTAGAGGCCGAACTCGTGCCCTTTTTGTTTTGATTATAGTTATTAAATATATGTTTGGGCTTAGGGAAGGGGACAGCTGGCCGTACCCTGTCCCTGCCCCAAGTGGACTGGCCACAGCAATCTCGTAAGGGCTACTATACCAGTCGCGGTGGCTATGGAGCCGTGGCTTGTCTTTGTTATTTAGTTTTTTATTTATTTATTTTTATTTTAATTTCTTTTAAATTTCGTTTGTTATTTAATTTCTATTTATTTATTTTTTTATTTTTTTTATTTTAATTTCTTTTAGGTTTCGTTTGTTATTTAATTTTTATTTATTTATTTTTATTTTTATTTTTTTTAGATTCTGTTATATACATTTACATATATATAATTTTATGTTATTTTATTTTTATTTGTTAATTTTTAAGTATATTAATAGTTGAAATAAATCTAATTTTGGTTATGAATATTTTCTTTTTATATATGATATATTGCGTAATTTAAATGAACCAAAATGGAATTTGTGGATCTATGGATGGTGAAGGCGAAATTATTTTCTTTTATTATTATATAATTTTTGCAAGTTATCATGATGGAAGTAGAGAGTTTATAATTGAAGAAAATGAATTTGTTTTTTTTTCTTAGGTAGGATGATAGTAGTTTCGATTGTAATTGAAACCCGACGAAATTGTTCTTTTGTCATTATAATATGGTTGGCCTTTATATCGATGTGGAAGTTGTGTGGTAGTTTGTGAAACTTATTTCCAGAGGTGTGTTTTATTCCTTATATGTGTATACTTGTATTTTGTGTTCGTGAAGTTGCATGATTTAATCTTGAATGTTATCCTCGTCTTAATTACACTTTTGGAGTCGAAACTTATTGGTTTAATGATGGAAGGGATTGTACAGGTTGTTGAATTTTGTTATGAATTATTGCAAGATTTATGCCTCACGTCCTTGGTTTTGAGTTATGTGCTTTATCTGTTGAGGTCAACCCTTGCCTTGATTTGTTATATGTTAGGGGTCTTAGGAAGAGTGGCTCTTCGTGGGGTCGGCGCCTCAGTTGGAAGAAGGGCTAGGAGATCCCATGAGAGTTATGTGATGACACTCTCCTCTAGACACCCTTGTACTTGGTTTTTGGTTCTCTGGAATAGTAAACCTTATTTTGTATCTGATTCTTGTGAATTTGATTTATGGTGGTTATTTAGTTACTTGTTAAATTGATAATGCTTTACTTAATTGTGGTGAGTTCCATAGCTTTATCTTGTCATGTTTGATTCGTGAACGTTGATGGTTATTTTATTGTATACATTGAGTTTGTATTTGTACTATGTTGTTCTTGGATTCGGTTTAACATTCATGGTCGGGTTCTCTTCCTTGTCACCTCTGAGTACAGGGGGTGAATTATTTATAATTCACATGGTTGGGTGGAACATGCTCCTCACCCGTTGGGTTCCCCATCAGCAGCCTATCTTCTCAGCATTTTTGCAGTTGGTGTTGCACTAGTGTTCCTTTGTAATTCTGATTTCATTGTATTTATATTATCCCACACGTTTGGGAGATTGGATGTAACTATTAAACAAGAGCTTGTAATGTAATATTAAAATGATGTAATAGTTGGGATCAATTGTAATTTGTTAAAAGAGATTTATTGTAATTGTATTATGTGATGTATTAATATTCTCACTCTTGGTTATTAGATGTATTCTTATTCATGGTTTATAATATTAATAGCTATGTTGTTATCTTTTACTTTCGTTGTTAGTTGTTTGTGAAGTAACCTCGCATGCCCCAGAGAGCTAAGCGTAATAGTGCAATGTAATGTGTTATGTGATAATGGTTAATGTTCGTGCATGTTAATTGTATTGTTTAAAAAAAAAATTATTTGCTATGTGTGTGTTCTCTGGGGTTTGCACGACAGGCGTTACAACTTAGTATTAGAGCCAGGTTGCAGCACTGGGAGCTTTGGGTAATGTTGCTACCATGTTTAGTTGTGGTGAGTCGTTGTGTCAATACGGATATAGTTCTACCCTTGTGTCGTTCGGGTGTAGATGAGCATGTTGAGTCTTAACTTGTTGAGGGTGAGAGTTATGTTGTTCAACATTCTCTTGTGTGTTCTCTTAACTTTGAGTTTGAGTGAGGTCAAGGTGACTTTGAAGTTAGTTATATTGTCTTATCTTCGTGCATCTTCTCTTTGGGTGTATGTTTGTTGACTTTATATTATGTGAATTTTTATTTATTTAGTTATTTATTTTTATTTATTTTTTACGTATGTGGGCGTTGATTGTATTCTATGTAATTGTAAGGCTATATGCTAAAAATTCAATATGAATAATGAAGGTTAGAAGTAGAAATAGATAAAAGAATGACTTTAGTGTTATCTTAGATTGAGATTGCATGTATTTTTATTGAATTATACTATATAAGTATAAAAGGAATGTAGTATAGTATAATCATACTGTCAAGTAGTGATCCGTTAAAATAATTATGATGGTTCCTTTACGATTGGTGCAAGTGAGTGACTTGATCATGTAACATGTATGAAATATTGTTAGGGTGAATCTTCAAAATTAATTTAACAAACTTATTTTTAGTGTGTGCCTTGCAAAGAACACTTCTATCTCCTCATGTTTTTGGATGCATAATTTTTAAGGGAATCCTCTAGGAGTACATTGGTTATTAAATGCTTATTTATGCTAGTTAATTTTAAGTTTTATGAAAGGAAGTTGTGCATAACAAGTTTAGGGATAAATTTGAGTTTCCAAAATTTTCTTCATAAGTATAAATTCATAGGTGAAGTTGATCATATATTATTTGCACTAGTATATAAGGAAAAATCTTATTGAATTGAATTTCGTAGAGTGCTAGAAGTGTGGTAAGAATGTTGCATTGTATGAGTGTAATTAGGTGTATGGGTAAAACAATCTCCCATGTATTTTCATGTAGTAAAAATTTAAATATTTTGATTTTATAAAAGTATTGTACTTGGATGGTGTTTAAAGGCCTGGTGTTGATCAAATAAATGTTTTACCATAGGAGAAAATGTGATGATGTATGTCCATTTAATGAAATCTAGAATTAATACAAAATTGATGTGTTGTGGTGTGTGATTGATTGACGATTCTTCTTAATTGTTATTGAATCTAGTATGTAAATAAATGGTAATGTTTTGTGTTGAAATAAAATGCATTTTGACATGTATATGATGTGTTTCTATGTTAAGTGCACTCTCCCCTGTAAATGTAAATGATATAACTTGGGTGCAACGTTGTTTCATGAGATGACAATAAAAGTTTCTTTGTGCGTGTACTATTATGAATGATGGAAGCAAATAGGAATTCTTTAATTGAAAGGCATTGATGTTTATCTTTGATAAAGTGTATGATGTAGTAAATGGTGATAAAAATATTTTTTTTGTGAATTGAGAGGATTATTATGTGATAAAAAAAAAGAGAGTATGTTTGTCTAAGAGAAAGCGGATGAGAATTGTTTAGGCTTATGGTATTAATTCTAGCTTTAAGGGAGTTGATAAAATTGATCTTTGAACTTGAGGAAGAGGATAATGTCGATATATAAGGAATTGTAAAAGTGATTAAAGAGTTTATAATTTCAAAAGAAAAGTATGGAGGATGTTGGGAGTACTTGTTTTTGATATGCGGCATCAATCATGTATGTGCATATGAGAATAGGGAAAAAAATAAAATTGTAATAGTAGGTATGAATGTACTCCTTGTTTTGTGGAAACCAGTATCTATGCAATGTTTGTGTGTTGTGTTAAACCCGTGCTTGCTTTGTGTGTCCATGGGATAGTGATACTATGTACCCATTCATGGAGACTATATTGTATTTGTTGGTGTGGAAATAACCATACCATTCATGTGTTGCATGTCTGTTACCTGATTGAGGGCCAACCCACGTGTGGTTGAAATTTATATATGAGTAGCCAAAAGATAGTTTCATAGATTCTTTTCTTTTGGTTCTCTAGTTCCTCAATCTGTGAAGGGGTAGTAGCAGCCACAAAGTTCCTTGGGCGGAGTGTGCAGCATACGCATATTGCGACGCAGAGCAGTCTTAACTCAACCGATCCCGAAGAAACGTACTCACTACTTCTCCTTATGATGGATCAGGGTACTTGATCCAAATGTGCTAGCCTAAACCCCACAGTTTTGAGTATAGCAGCATTGCATTGTTAGTATTTGTCTGGCCATCCATAGGGACGTTGAGCTGACATTAGCGAGTGAACCTCGTCCATATGAGAGGTGAAGCTCGAGTAGCCCCATATTGATATGCCCATATATGTATTGCATACACCGTATTTGCACATGTTCCGACATGATGCAATGGATACGATGCCACACCCCACTGATGTTCTGACATAGTGCTAGTGATGATGTCGTGTTGTTGATGGTAGCGAGCTGGGCTCGAGGACACGATGCCACGTGCTTAGACACATGAAGGTGCACTATGAGATGTGTTGTGATAGCCTATTTGTGTGATGAGTGTAATGGGGCCTCACACACTTGTAGAGGGATACTCATGTTTGCTTTCGACAGTGTTTGGGTTGGTTAGCATATGGGTAGGTCCTAGCCATGTATACCTCTGGCGACGGCGGGTACCTACGTGTGCCTTCTCCACGAGGTATCGCTATGCAGGGTGTGTCTAGCGCGTGCCTATTTCCGCGAAGCCATAGACACACTGCCATGCGGCATATGACCAGTGAGTGCCTTCTCCGACTGGTGTATGACCATGCTGCACTGCGATGCGATGCGGGATGGAAGCCAAGGTGCACATCCTATGCGGGCAACCATGGAGTGCGTGGGCCACTTGGTTAGTCCATGTCGCGTGACGACGCAAGGCAGGGTGTAGCCAAGGAGCACACTCTGGGTCATGTGGATGGCATGCTCACTCTGTACCACATGAGGGCTATTGTTATAGTTGAACGATGTTCCCTCCTTCCTCGTTTGGTGGCTAGTATCTACTCACACAGTGTTGTATTGTGCAATTTTGAAGATTGAGGACTTCCTTTATGATTGTTGATGATTTTCAATTGACCTCGAAGGCTGACATTTTATTTATGTTTGATTATAATGGTTTAGCCACACTTTGTGACTTATTTTCTTGTAGCCTTCGTGGTTACATTTGATTTAGTGTTGACATTGCACACATTTCTTGCTTTATTGTTGAAATTGAATATTATTTGATGTTTGTTTTATGACTTTGGTGGCTAAACTAGTTTATCCTTCTTGTTTTTTGAGGTCGGCCATATGTTGTATTGTGATTCCTCTCCAAGGACGTATGAGGTGGACTTGGTGAGTGTATACGAGGAAGTAGACGCAGGGAACCTTGAGGATGGAGGCTATTTTATAGCTAGGACCCACTACCCACCTATGTGTGATGACTATCTCTTGGAGGCTAACCACCTTGTACAACAAGAGAGGGGTCATAGTGGTCTTGTTTGGATGGTCTCGCCATGTGTGTGTGGCCTAACACCATCAAGCCACCGAGTGTGAGGTATGGATTATGTGAGATGGATTTTGGCTCTTGGCTCATGAAATTATGTATCATGGAATAGTATGTTGCTTTTCGGTGTCCAGATGGACCCTTGTGTAGCCTTGTGATGTGCTTTTCCTAGTGATGTGATTGTGTATGTATGTGTTAGATGTATATTTCTTATATTTTGTGCCTATTGATGAGGGATAACCATGTTGTCTTAAATGTGGGTATATTGTAACTCTGTGGTATAAAATGGATTGGATATTATTGAGAATCATAAATTGTGACTTAAAATATGTTACTGAAACATGATATATGGTGTGTATTTTTGTTAATTTCAAGTAATTATTTGATGTGTTTCCTTCTATGATATTTTGAAGATGTTTGTTGTGTAAATGAAAAATTGAGTTAATAGGAGTACTTGCTTTGTTATTAACTTGTTGAAACCAAGTATGTTATTGTAAGGGATGTAAGGATTTATAAATAAAAGTAGTTAAGAAGATATTATTTTCAAATGTGAAGCTAGATAGTGATTCTAATTGTAATGATTCAGTAAGAGGGTGTACATCAATTATAGATTAGAGAAATTTTGGTACTAATGTGGTTATGTTTCCATTATGAGCCATGTGACTTCCAGGAGTAAGTCGAGTTTTAGGGGGGAGGATGTAGTACCCCTCCATTCTCACCTAGGATGTGCAGGTAGTCTGGCTAAGAAATCAGAAGAGGAAGATGGGACAAGAACTTCTAATGGTATTTTTGTGAGTATGATATTACATTATGATTTCATTTAATTGGTGATGCTTTTATATAGATGTAGTATTAGGTGGTAATGCAGTGAATTAGTAATTGTTCATGATAGTATGATATGACTTGTTAGTTAGAAATGATTAGTTTATCCATTATATTATATTGTTTAGATAGATGTGATGAAGGACAGTGTATCATCACTCGTTCACGGGTGCCCTGCTATGCTGCGAGTCCTTCTCACAATACAATGCTTTGATTTTATATACGTATGCACATCTACACGACTTCGTTTGTATGCAGGGATTGCGGGTACATAGTCTCGATTCCACCTGCTTCGGCAGGACAGGGCAAGCACCAATAACCCAACGGTATAATGTTGAAATAGAGATGACAATGAAGTCATCTCATCCCATGATGTCAGACCATCTTGTTTAAATGGTTTTGTGCATTCTTGTAATTGTCATTCTTTGTGGTCGTCGTTTGTGTTTTGTCGTACATTATTTATGTTTGTAGGTTATTAGTTGTGATTGAATTAAGTAAATAAGGGTAATATTGTTTATTGAAATGCTAGATTAAATTGTATTTAAATATTTAAATGTTTTATTTATTTTATAAAAAAAAAGTCATGTATTTTATTAAATGTTAATTAAATATTAAATAGTGTTTATTATTTTAATTAATTATTTTATTGAGGATAATTGTTAGAATTAATTATTAAATTAATTAGATAATGTGCCTTGCAAGTAAAGCTTGCAAAAGCTGATTAAAACAAAAAGTATTGAAAAATAGAAAAATAAATGAATAAAAATATGAAAAGTTGTGAGAACGAATGAAAACTCGGATCTAACTGAAAAGCTTGCTTTAAAAGATATAATTTCTTTTATTGATGATTTTTAGAGCTTTTGCAATGGAATGGTATTATCTTTTATTTTTAATTGAAAATTTTGGGGAGTTTTATAGGGACAGAGAATTATTGAGAGAGAAGCTACACAAATGAATAGTGATGGATTGATGAAATCTTCTATAGTTTTTTTTGGGGAAAAAATATTTTCATTCTTTCATTTAAAAAATCTTGGAGAGAGTCTTCTGAATAAAATTTGAGATTCAAATTCAAGTACGGTAGCCTGGAGAGGAGATTTCAAAGCTGGAACGAGAAGCTCATTGTAGAGGCCATCAGAAACAAGCAAACATCATCAGATTTTAAAATAAGCATAGGATTCCAGGTTCCTTTCTTCACCTTTGATTTCTCTGAATCTGCAAAAGAAATAGAAAATTATGTCTTGAGTGAATCTGTTTTGCAAAAGAAACATCGGGCTGAGATTTAGTTAAATATATTATTCTATGAAAGAGAATGAAAACCTTGGAAGTTAGATCTTAAGTAATAGCAAACCGTATGGAGAAAAATCAGTTGATTTGAAAACGTTTGTGTCTTTCCCACCTGATTGTTTAAATTCTATTATGGTTTTCATTAAAAATTATCCAACTTAACGGTGTTTAAATTAGAGAAAAATAAATAAATATGATTTCTGGCAGGCAATAGATTAGAAGTTTTATAAATAAATATATATATATATATATATATATATATTATTTATATATTTGATTGTGTAGTTGCCTATAAACCCTTCTATTCGTGTATTCTAAAATATATATATATATAAGTTGTAATTGCTTATATATAAATATATATTATGTATTGAGTATATTTTATTGAACTCTATATTTATTTATTTTTTTAATTTCTGAGTTCGTCAGAATCATACCTGTGAGAAAGGACGGACTTTATTTTTTTATAAAAACAGTTTATAAAAGAAATATTTATCAAAAAAAATTGGAGGCCGAACTCGTGCCCTTTTTGTTTTGATTATAGTTATTAAATATATGTTTGGGCTTAGGGAAGGGGACGGCTGGCCGTACCCCGTCCCTGCCCCAAGTGGACTGGCCACAGTAGTCTCATAAGGGTTGTTGTACCAGCCGCGGTGGCTATGGAGCCGTGGCTTGTCTTTGTTATTTAGTTTTTTATTTATTTATTTTAATTTTAATTTCTTTTAAATTTCGTTTGTTATTTAATTTCTATTTATTTATTTTTTTATTTTTTTTATTTTAATTTCTTTTAGGTTTCGTTTGTTATTTAATTTTTATTTATTTATTTTTATTTTTATTTTTTTTAGATTTCGTTATATACATTTACATATATATATAATTTTATGTTATTTTATTTTTATTTGTTAATTTTTAAGTATATTAATAGTTGAAATAAATCTAATTTTGGTTATGAATATTTTCTTTTTATATATGATATATTGCGTAATTTAAATGAACCAAAATGGAATTTGTGGATATATGGATGGTGAAGGCGAAATTATTTTCTTTTATTATTATATAATTTTTGCAAGTTATCATGATGGAAGTAGAGAGTTTATAATTGAAGAAAATGAATTTGTTTTTTTTTCTTAGGTAGGATGATAGTAGTTTCGATTGTAATTGAAACCCAATGAAATTGTTCTTTTGTCATTATAATATGGTTGGCCTTTATATCGATGTGGAAGTTGCGTGGTAGTTTGTGAAACTTATTTCTAGAGGTGTGTTTTATTCCTTGTATGTGTATACTTGTATTTTGTGTTCGTGAAGTTGCATGATTTAATCTTGAATGTTATCCTCATCTTAATTACACTTTTGGAGTCGAAACTTATTGGTTTAATGATGGAAGGGATTGTACGGGTTGTTGAATTTTGTTATGAATTATTGCAAGAAGAGTTATGCCTCACGTCCTTGGTTTTGAGTTATGTGCTTTATCTGTTGAGGTCAACCCTTGCCTCGATTTGTTATATGTTAGGGGTCTCAGGAAGAGTGGCTCTTTGTGGGGCCGGCACCTCAGTTGGAAGAAGGGCTAGGAGATCCCATGAGAGTTATGTGATGACACTCTCCTCTAGACACCCTTGTACTTGGTTTTTGGTTCTCTGGAATAGTAAACCTTATTTTGTATCTGATTCTTGTGAATTTGATTTATGGTGGTTATTTAGTTACTTGTTAAATTGATAATGCTTTACTTAATTGTGGTGAGTTCCATAGCTTTATCTTGTCATGTTTTATTCATGAACGTTGATGGTTATTTTATTGTATACCTTGAGTTTGTATTTGTACTATGTTGTTCTTGGATTCTGTTTGACATTCATGGTCAGGTTCTCTTCCTTGTCACCTCTGAGCATGGGGGGTGAATTATTTATGATTCACATGGTTGGGTGGAACATGCTCCTCACTCGTTGGGTTCCCCATCAGCAGCCTATCTTCTCAGCATTTTTGCAGTTGGTGTTGCACCAGTGTTCCTTTGTAATTCTAATTTCATTGTATTTATATTATCCCACACGTTTGGGAGATTGGATGTAACTATTAAACAAGAGCTTGTAATGTAATATTAAAATGATGTAATAGTTGGGATCAATTGTAATTTTTTAAAAGAGATTTATTGTAATTGTATTATGTGATGTATTAATATTCTCACTCTTGGTTATTAGATGTATTCTTATTCATGGTTTATAATATTAATAGTTATGTTGTTAACTTTTACTTTCGTTGTTAGTTGTTTGTGAAGTAACCTCGCGTGCCCCAGAGAGCTAAGCATAATAGTGCAATGTAATGTGTTATGTGATTATGGTTAATGTTCTTGCATGTTAATTACATATTGTTTAAAAAAATATATATTTGCTATGTGTGTGTTCTCTGGGGTTTGCACGACAAGCATTACATTTAATAAGTAGACTTAAACAAGAATAAGATGTATAATTAGTTTATCTCTTTCTATGAATGGGTAAAAAAATAAGAGCACCTACATCCTCTTCATAAGTAATATTAGCCTCATTTTATTTTGACTACTTCTCATCCTTTTTGTTCTTCAGTGACCAACATTTTTTTTCATGTGGCCTTCCTTACCATAATACCAACAATTAACTTTTTTACCTTTATAAATTGATCATTTTTTGGACTTTGATCTTCCCCTCTAATTATCCTTCCCTTGTTCTTGTGTTCTCCCTTTGATGCTAGTTACCAAAGTGTCTCCCAATGAAGTACCTTGGTTTTTCTTTCTTATGTCCTCAGCAAGAATAATCCCAACATCATAAAAAATTTAACACACTTCCTTTCTTACTAGATGCCAAGTTGCTAATAACCATAAAAATTCCTTCCCAACTATTAGGTACAATGAACACAATGACAAAAGCATTGATCTCATCATTCAAAATTTTATGATTAATAAAAGTAACTAACTGATCAAGGCATTGAACTTGTTTAGATGATTTATAAAGTTGTCTCCTTTTTTCATTTTAATTATATAATTTATTCATTATAAATACATTGTTCAATATAGAGGACCTCTCATACAAGTTTGATAGATGATCCCATAATCCTTAACTATTTTTTCCATTGAGATATTGAACATTATATTGTTGGATAAAGAGAGAATGATTGTGGTCACTACTTCCAATCTACTTTGTCCCAATATTCATCTAACATTGTAGTTTAAATTTTTAGTTTTCCTTCTAACATGATCAAAAGATGCTTTTGGATTAAAAGTGCTTTGCCCACATCCCAAAGTTTTATCTTAAGAATTTTTTTATTCTCCATTGTCAATCTCCTATATTTCTTATTCTATGTAATTTTATTTGTGTAGAGGAGGGAATTTTCTACCCTTAAGATAAAGGGATCTTGAGGAGAAAATTGTCTCTCAACTACCTTAGTTGACCTAGCTCAAGTGAATAGGAAATAAAAATGTTTTAAAACTAAAATATAAGCTATGTTTAATAATTAAAACAACTAAAAATCTCAAATAATTTGCATATTCAAAATGATAAAATATTTAGTCTATAGAAATAGAAAGTATAGAATATATAGAATACTGTACCAATCGAGAAAAGTCGTGGCCTTGGATGTTAATGCATCGCAAGGATGTTTGCACACTCACACTATTGTATATACAAATAAAGCCCAAAAACTATCAGAGTGAGGTCCTTTGTTTGTTTAACGTGTCCAATACCTGCACAAATGAGATGAGGAAAAATGTTGGGGGTTGTATAGGGGTTTGCCTCAATCAAACCCCTGCTTTGGTGTTTTCACCTCCACAGATAGCCAGACAAGATTGGAATGCACAAAAATAAAATAGATATGTGAAAAAAATAAACCCCGCTATGGAGGAGAACCCTTAGTGCCATAAAAAATATGCTACATGAGATTAATCTTAAATATGATAATAGATGAGATTGATAAAATGACAAGAGAGAATTACTAGTATTTGTGGCCCCTCTCTTGAGACAATAGACATGATGAGATCATGTGTAAGATGATTCTTTGTTGTTGCAACTTGTGAGAATATTTTGATAGAGTTTTACTAAGAATGAGAAGTAGAGAGCCCCAAGACCAAAAATGTTCCCAAAACCCATAAAAATGAGAGAGAAAGGCCATTTTTATTCTTGGAATAGATGGGAATAGTCATTATTATCATATTTGGGCATTGGGACATGCATGACAAATGAACTATACGAAATATTCTCATTTGAATCTTAAATTTTAACATGAAATGTGCATGACATGAAGACATCTTTGCGTTGTGTTGTCATCTAAAATTTAAACCACAGGCTACAAATGCTTCATCATTACCATCCATGAGGTCAAAATCATGAAATATCGATCATGGATTTTGTCATATATGTATTGGGTTCCATTTGTAAGTGTGAAATTGACCTAGGGTGCAATTTTTAACACTACACTCTAATACCAACTGTTAAGTAAACATGATATATAAAATAACATATAACAACAACAACAACAACAACAACAACAAAATAAAGATACCAAGAAAATGTATACAAACACAAAAAAATTGTGTTTCACCATAAATGACTACATCCATAGGAAAAGTAAGTATTTATTTTTCTTTTATTAATTATAGAAATATAATGAAATTTTTCCTTAGAGACTAACGTTTCATTCCCTAATTAAATTACCTCCCTAGATTGTGGTGAAAGTAAAAAGAGGGGCAGAATTCTAAACCAGGAAAAGCTCAAATGAGACAAGGAGGCCAGTGGCCAGAAGAAGATTAATGAGATACTCAAAGTAGGGAAGAGCGATGCTCTTCCTGAACAACCATGAAAATATTAACAAGGAATGTTAGGGGCTTAAACACCCATAACAAATGATGCCTAATTAGGTGTCAGTTAGATGGCTTCCAAGTAGATGTAGGTATGTTGCAAGAAATAAAATTAAATGAGAAAGAGTGGGAAAAATTAGGGATTAAGTGGAAATCTTGGAAATGTGTAGGGGTTGATGTAGATGGGGCCTCTAGTGGTTTGATGATTGTCTAGAAGGCACAAACAGTGATGGTGGAAGAATTCAGTACCAACAGATATTGGATCGTCTATCGATTAAGGAGTCTCATCTCAAACCTTTGATTTATTCTTATTAATGTTTATGGCCCTAATTTGTGCATTCAGAAAAGGTTAATTTGGCATGAAATAGACTTAGTGTTGAATCATTCTTTGCAAGATTTTTGCATTCTAGAGGGAGATTTTAATGCCATATTAAGATCAGTTGATAAAAGAGGGGGTATGGGAAGACCTCTTCAATCATAAATTGATTTTAAAGACTTTGTTGACCGAAATATGCTAATGGAAGCTAAAATGGGGAATGGTAATTACACTTGGAAAAATAGGAGGAAAGGTTTCAGTAGTATAGTAGAAAAACTCGATGGGTTTCTCTTCAAAGGGGACATAAGCAGGTTTCCCTTCACACTAGAATGCAACATCCTCCCAAGGGTGGGGTCAGATCATTTTTCGGTCCATTTGCAAATTTGTGGTGAATGAAGTCTAGTAAGGTGCCCATTCAAGTTCGAGTCTATGTGGCTCAGAACCTCAGTGATTTGGTAAAGAAATGGTGGTTGGAATGCAATATAGGAGGCTCCAAAATGTTCAATGTTATGACGAAGTTAAAATTTGTGAAGTAGAACTTAAAGCAATGGAACAAAGCTAGCTTCAAGAACATTTTCGAAGAAAGAAAAAATATTAAAGATGCCTTGGTAGAGGTGGAAAGAAAGGTGATAGTTGAGGGGATGGATGCAAATAGTTATGAAGAGGAAAATTCTTTGCTTGGGAGTTTGAATGAAGCTATGGCAAAAGAGGAATTTTTTTGGAGACAGAAGTCCAGGCAAGTTTGGTTGAAGGTTGGTGATAGAAATAGGAATTATTTTCACAATTCAAAAATGGAAAGGTGAGAAGTCAAAAAAAATTCTACCATTAAAGGATTAAATGGTGGAATGGTGGATGATCTAGTTGAAATAAGGAATATAGCGGTAGGTTTCTTTCAAGATATTCTAAATGACTATGAAGGCTCCAATTTGTGGGCTCAAAATGAGATGCTAAAGAATATTCTAGGGTGGTATCAGAGGACCAAATCAAATAGCTTTTCAGAAAGTTCACTAAAGAAGAAATAAGGGTGGCCCTTTTCCAATTGCACCCAAAAAAGGCACCTGGGCCTGATAGGTTTCCTATAGTCTTTTTTTAGAAATTTTGAGATATTGTAGGGCATGATGTCTATGAGGCAATCGAAGACTCAAGAGAATTGGGATGTGCTTTAAAATAAATAAACAAAACTTTCATTGTGCTCATCCCCAAGAAAGAGAAACTTTAGTCTATGGAGAAATTTTGACCAATTTCTTTATGCAACACATTGTATAAAATTTTGGCTAAAGCAATTGCTAATCGAATCAAACTCATTCTTCCTTCAATCAGCTTGGAAGAACAAACTGGTTTTGTCCCAGGAAGGTTGATCTTTGATGGAGTGATCATTGCCCAAGAAGTGATCCATTTAATGCAAAAATTGAAGAAACCTATGATGCTTCTTAAGCTTGACATTAGGAAAGCATACAACAAGGTAAATTGGTGCTTCCTCTTCAATATTATGGAGGCCTTTGGCTTCAGAAGGGATTGGCTGGATTGGATTTTTGATTGGATTAAGAGTCCTCAATTCTTTGTTTTGGTGAATGGATCCCCTCAAGACTTTTTCAATGTCTCTCGAGGACTAAAGTAGGGTGACCCTCTATCCCCCTTTTTATTAATCATTATGGTTGAAGCCCTAGGAAGGGTGATTGAAGGAGCAAGAAGAAGCGGCTTGGTGACTAGCTTGCAAGTAACCAGTAGTCTTAGTGTGGTTACCCATCAACAGTTTGTTGATGATACTTTTCTATTTGGCATCACTATGAAAAGAGAAGCTAATAGGCTAAAAGGCATCCTAGAGTTGTATATTTTGGCCTTTGGGCAAGAGATTAGCAAGGAAAAGTCTAAAGTTTTTTTTTTAATACACCCATTGTAAGAGAGATTCATATTTTGAGGACTTTGGGTTTTTAAAAAGGGAAGCTTCCATGCAGATATCTCAGCATCCCTCTGGATAAAGGAATGAAGAAAGGAAATGTTTGGAGCATGTTGATTGACAAGGTGAAAGGACATAATGGCCTCATGGAAAATTAGATGGCTTTCATGGGCTGGGCGATTGAAGATGTTGAAATCGGTCATTTTTGCCCTACCAACTTATATGATGTTGTGCCTCCCTTTATCTGTTCAGGCAAGCAAGTCTCTAAATAGACAGATGAAGAATTTCTTTTAGAAGGGAAATTTGGAGCAAAATAAGTTTCATTTGATAAAATGGGAAAAGGTGTGTGAAAAGAAAGAGGCAGATGGGCCAAGAGTGAAAAAATTGTTGCTTCAAAATAAAAGCTTTGGGGGGGGAAAACTGGTTTGGGCCTTCCACACAAATTAGAGTTTGAAGTGGGAAAAAATTCTCAGGGAAAAGTACGTTGACGAGGGTGAAAACTCCATTTTGACAACTAGCAACCTCCCTAAAGGTTCTCAAATTTGGAATTTTATTTGTACCTCACGGGACGTAATTTTGGATCATTTGACTTGGGAAGTGGGGGATGGACAATCTGCCATGTTTTGGGAATTCCTAGAACGGGTTTGAGAAATTAGTTGGCTTTGAGGACCTGGAACAAGTAAGGATGGCTACAAAATAGGCATGGGGTGATAGGGTAAGAGATTATTTGGAGGATCCACCTCAGCAAAGCAAAATTTACAACAAATAGAAGAGCATAAGGTTGATGGGCTTCCAAAAGAATGAGGTGGAGTTGTTTGAACAGGTTTTGAAGAATCAAAATATTTGTTTAAGGAAAGGAAATGATCAAATCGAATGGAATTCCACTCAGAATGGGGAATATAAGGTTAAGGATGGCTAAAAAAATTTGTCGAGTGCAAGTACCTTCTCTTCCAACCTGCCTACTGGCCTTCGCTGGAACAAGCTTTGTCTTCCAAAGGCCTATATTTTCACTTGGGTTGCCTCTCAAGGTAGATCTTTGACTATGGATAGGCTTATTAAGCTGGGCTATCGAGGGCCTTTGAGGTGTGCCTTATGCAAAATGGAGGAAGAAATAAGAGATCATTTTTTTTGAATTGTAAGTACTCACAACTGTGTTGGAATTGGCTTTGTGCAAAACTCCATTAGTCCTCTACACTTCCTGCCAAATTGATTGAATTGCTATAGAGTTGGCCAACACTTCACAAACAAGAAATGTTTGGAAGTCTTTGGATCGTCAACCCCTCAATCGTCATTTGGGAGCTTTGGAAGGAGCGAAATCGTTGAATCTTTCAAGACAAGGAAATGTCAGAAATAAGGTTGCAAAGTAAAATTGAGGCTAGTATTGTGGAAGTGGTCAACTCAAGAATGGAAGAGTTGAATCTAAGGAAAGTGAACTTCATAGTGTGGGATGTAATGGTTAGAAGAAGTTGGAAAGGCCTAAATGTCTTGACATTTGTAGGTAATGATGGCGAGTCATCGGCAGTTGAAAGGAGAAAGGTGTGTTGGGTTCCACCTGATGTTGGCTGGGAAAAATTAAATTTTGACGAGGCCTCTAAGGGAAACCCGAGGACCTCTGGAGCTAGATATATAGTCAGAAATAGTGAGGGTCACACTTTGGGCAGATTAGTGACTCCTCTTCCTGACGAAAACAATAATGTTGTTGAGTTCCAAGCCTTGATTAGGGGATTGGGCTTATGTTCTGAACTAGGTCTTAGGAAAATCGTTATCAAAGGTGACTCCTCTTTGGTGATCAATGCTTTAAGGTTGAGAAGAGTTCAAAATTGGAAGTTGGGGACTACTATGAAAATCGCATTACACTAGGTGGATAGGTTTGATTAGGTAATATTCAACCTCATTTACACAGAAGGCAATATGGATGCAGACCATTTATCAAATTTAGGGGCTTACGGGATAACAGTGAGATAATTGCTCACATAACTTGGGGAGCCAATAGTGGGTGGATCGATAGGCATCTCTCCACAACAAGGATGTAGAGAGACCGCATTTATCGACATCTGGTAGGAAAGCAATGTTTATTTTGATTGGTTTCCCTTTGGGGGTTAGGGTTTGTTTAGAAGTTGAGGTGGCCTTCATCAGGAAGGAGTTTATTAAGTTGGCCAAAGTGAGTGTCCATAGTCATCGTACCACTCATGCCCACTACGGTGGAGTAAAGGTAAATAATGAAACAAGACTCTCTAAGTATCAAGCCTCGAAAAATGGTATCCCAATTAATCATTTTTACATCCCACTAACCTGGAGTTGATACAGCATCTCGCCCAACTAGCATTAGATGATGAGGCCATTACACGATTTGGGGCAGGTGGTTGACACAAATGAAATTTGATAGGACATGATGGCTTATGTGCAGAATGATAACAATGTGGGAGAAAGATAAAAAAATTCTATCAACTTGGCTAGTTTTGTCATCTCATTTCTCTGAGTGCTCTGAGTGATAGCAATGGCAGAACGCTCCAAGTTTATTGTTGAGATTGGCTATGGTGAGTATTGGACAAGATACCTGTTGTGCCCTCAATAGACATGCCTTGTTCAGAATGGGGACCCTCTTTTCTTTTTCCTTGCTAGGTCATTCTTTTGTCACCTCATTTTGTGTGCCCCCGCTTTTGGTGTCCCAAATGGTCAACGTACCTTCGAGCTTCTATCCTGGGTTGACCATGTTTTTCCCCCTTCATTTTGATTGAGTCATAATGCCTTTTAGACTATCCTTGGCAGTTTGCTTATGCCAGTAGCCTTGGGGCCTGTCGGGCCCACCCTGCTAGGTTTCCCCTAGGTATTCATTGCTCCTAAATAGCGAAAGGCTCCTGCCTTTCCACCCCCGAGCCCTGGTTCTCTATTTTCTGCTGGTTTTAGATTGAAAATTTTTGAATTGCCTTCACCCGCACCAGGTCTGATCCTCCGAACTTCCATCCTGGATTTCCCTACCGACTTCGCCATTTCTGATGGCTAATCTGAGGCGTCTTTTCGCCTTCTAAACTCCAAGTCTCCCTTTGTTGTTCTCTTCTGAAGTGCAGTTTACGACAACCATCGATCCACGTCCTTCTGGCTCCCGGGCCCCAGACCTCCCGCCACCGTCTATAAGTTTAAACTAACCAACCCAATGGTCAACTGTATAGACATTAAATGCATATGAGGGTATAAATATAGGGGTCAACCTTTCATTTTCACTTGTCAGGTTTTCCAGAGGAGATCAAATTGCTTGTCGAAGGAGATCAATGCATCCATCACCCATCACCCTCGCATCTGAGATCATCGCTCGATGACCTTTATCGATTCCACACCTTCTCCTATCGGGCTTTCGAGGTAGGTTCGTCGTCTGCCTTCCTGAGAGGTCTTTTGTGAATTCATGCTTAAAAAATTGAATAAATATGGGTTAGAATGCTTTAATTAGTTAAAACATGTGATAAAACACACAAAACCCATGTCTTGGACTTCTCAAAAACCTCCAAAATCACCTCTTGTGGTCGAGAACTAGAATCAAGCATCGTCACCGCCCTTCTTCGTGCAAGGCATTTTCACCCTTCGAGCCCGACCCCTCCCTCTGCCATTAAGGAATTTGAAAACAATGATTTTTTTCTAATGGCGAAGTTCCCTCTCGGGTCCACCACCTTGGATCGCCACCGGCCAATCACTGTTAAAACCATCACTCGAAGTTTGGCCTCCCAGGTCTACCTCGCTGGGACTCCCTTGCTGGGTTTCCCTCGGCTATTCACTGCTCCCTAAATGACAGAAGGCTCCTGCCTTCCCAAACCCTAGGCCCTGGCCCACCGAAGTCCACCCGTTGAAAATTGGAAACATTTTGAGGCTATTCTCATCCATCCCAGGCTCATCCCACCAGAATTCTATCCTCAGGACTCTACCTCGCCCCCGCCATTCCCAAACGGTGAAGTGAGTCTTCCTTTATGCCCTTTAGGGTCCGCCTACCAATGCTCTGCTAGGTCCCGATCCACAGACTTCTATCCGTGGGCCATCATGGAATCTTTGTCATTTGAAATGACCATCGAGTTGTGTTCCCCTCGCCTCTTGGGTCCTAACCTTCCATTCGCCAACCCTGCCTTCCAGGCTCTGCCTGTCGAGTTCCATTCACCTTCGTTTGATGCAAGAGGGCAAAGTGAACACGTCTTCCTGAGCTCCAAGTTCAGCCCCCTCGTTTTCCTTAAGAAACTTCACAAGAAAACCCATAGCCAAGTGCTCTATTGGGTCCTATCTATCGAGCTACTCCCGCCAGGTTTTCGTGCTTTGATTGTCATTCTAGAACAGTAAAACCCACGTAACCTTCCGCTCCGTCGGGCCCGGGCACCTTAAATTTTGAAGAAAATCTTTAGCCCTTGTTTGACCTTCCAAGTCTCGAACCCTGGAGTTCCATCCCTGAAACTCTGTTTCTTCCTAGCTATTTCAAACAACGAAGTCTTGATAGCTTTCTGGCCCTAAACCTCTGAATGCTCCTAAAGTGGTTAAAATAACCTAAAATTTGAAAACCAATCTCAACCCACGTGCTTAAATTCAGCCGTCTTCAACACGAGCCTTTCAAACCATCAACATGGGAAGATGGGAGAAACCACTTGGATCGCCCCAGCCTGTTCACCCTTTCAAAACAACATTCCTGTTGGGGAATTCTGGCCCTTTGGGCCCAGATTGTCTGAAATCCCTTCAAAAAGTAACTAACAACATCTAAAAGAAAATATTTAACTTCATTAATCATAGATGTCTAATTGGATTTAGTTCATGAGATTTTGACTAATTTTAATGCTTTTGTAATTGGTTGTGCTCATTACGTCTATGTTTGCAGGATATATGGAATCAGGTGTAGGACCCTTGGGGGAACCTGCAGAGTAGGACAAAGGAAAGAAATTAGGCAAGACTCTTCGTGGAAAGGAGGATAAAGACCAGATGAAGTTCTAGTTTTAGGGTGAACCTCTACACTCCAATATTATCACTGATTGGAAGGAAATCACGAACACCAATATCGGCCATGTCGATATTGATGAATTCAAACAAAGGGTTAAAATTCACCCAAAGATTGACAATGCCAGATTAATTAGGCAGAGTGGGATCACAAAATCTATAGGCTTCCCCCCATCCCTCATTGCCCCTGAGTTGGTCATGGCATGTTGGCAGGCCTACAATCCCCAAACAAGAACTATCGTTGACATAGATGGGAACCTCCTCATTGACATGTCAGCTGAGGGAATCACGAGAACTTTTCACATTCCCACCTTTGAGGAAATGGAGATTCCCACCATGGAGGAAGGAAAGGAAACTTGGGATAAGAACCCGATGGGCTGTAAGAAGCTAATAAACCAATACTGGCTCAAGGAAAAAAGAGGCAGCGCTGCAAAGGTTCTTCAAGAGCTCTTTCGTAGCAATTTCCATGAAGACTACCACGACCTAGTAACCATGTTGAGCCATGTAATGGGCCTCCCTTCTGCTACGTTCTTTTAGGAATGGATGGTCTACTTTGTTGAACAAATCCTCCGTGGGGATGAGGATGTCACCACAAAAGCCACATTCTACTAGGGAGGCATCATAAGTGACTACTTCCACAAGCAGTTTATGAATGTGAAGAAAAGCTCCAAGTTCTACATGACCTCCTATCTGGTCTACTCACTAGCAGAGCAGAGGCAATACAGTGGATTATTTGTGGCACTCGATGAGGAGCCATGCTGAAAGTTGAAGGCCTATGACTGATATCCCCAGCTACAATTCAGAAACTTGAAGAAGGAGTACTGCAAGGTGAATGATGCCTTCATCGGCCACATCATCCAATTGATTTTGAGAGGAGGGTCTCTCACAGCGCATGGGAGTTTTTGAAGCAGTACATCTTCCTATTCCTTAAGTTTCCCAAATTCACATATATTCATGCCCAAAGGCTTCAAAGAAAGGCTGAATAAGCTACCCCAGTACCCCAATGACCGAATTATACTATTGGAACTCTCCCGACAGCTGCAACATGTGCATACTACCCTTGGTAGCAAACATTTGGCAAGGATCCCTTATCCCTTAGCATTCGGTCAAGGGATGTATAAGCTACAAACTTCCTAGTGTGTTGGGAATTTTGAAAAGGAATTGGTGGAGTACCACTTCCGCCTACACACTACTTGTCCGCGAGTGGACCCCTATGAACAAGTAAGAAAGGCATTGGGGCCAAAGTATACCCACCTGCAACATGTTGAGGATTTCTGGGTAGACTGCTAAGATGACAAGGAGGTGCAAGCAAGACATTACATGAGCATGACTGCATACTTCGTAAGAAGGGTGCAGCTATTTCCTATACTAGACTAGGTTGAGGAGGATGAAAACACCATCATGGATCCTAGGTATAATGCAATCTCCAACTTGTCGCTACCTGCAGTAGATTGGGATGAACAAGAGGTCGATGACCTCAACATTGTAACTAAACTGATCATAGCCTAAATTAAAGAGTGGGTTAAGACACAAGTGGCCCAGTTAATGCAACAAGGGGTGGTCCTGACATATGAAGGGCTAAAGAGTGAGCCCAGTGCCACGGAGGAGGTCATTGCTACAACTTCAATGGGTGAGACATCCAAAACTCCTCCACTCACCAGGTTGAAAAAGAGGAAATGGACTGAAACAGAGCAATCTCTAGATCCTAAGTTATATGCAAGGAAATATTTAGGAGGCTCACCCTCCAAGAGGCCCAAGCAAACAGGAAGTGCCACGGAGCAACCAAAAATTCAAGAAGGTGAAGAAGAGAGGGCGGATCAACTAGAACTCCTTCTAGCTCCCCCTATTTCGATTTCCCTGCCATCTATTTCCCAAGCCATGGTCACCACATCCCCACCTGCGGTGGATATCTTAGTCCATCTCCCCCCGTCACCCCCAGCCAGGCCCATAATAGTGATTGACTCTTCCTCCACTGCGACTACTCCTCTTTCCTCTGCCACCATGTCACCTACCACATCACTCCCATTAGCAATGATGACAACACCAATGCTTGTGCTTGCATTACCAGAGGCTTTCTTGTGACACATGAAAAATATCCCCTCTGAGCTCTCCTAGATCTTTATGGACCCCACCATTCTGGCTACCTTAGTGCAAGTCCTTGCCACTATTGCACCTTCATAACCTCCAACAGGACTGCCAGCAATGGAGCCATGATGTTGATTTCCAAGGAATGGGAGAGACGGGAGCAAGAAGCCTCAAAGGCAATGGAGGAGGAGGCTAATGAATATCATGAACACCCTAAGTATGAACACCAGATGATTGACAGGGTGGTTTGTGAAGAAGAAGAGACAGGGTCTTCCACTTGAGCAGAGATGAAGAGGAGGGCATAGGTGGTAGAACTATTGTGCAGACCTTCGATGATGATCTTGAGGAGGAAATGGCTAGGCAACTAAAGCATGATGAAGAAGAGATAGAAAGGTCACCTCCCAAAGAAGAGAAAGAAGGTGGTAGGACAATAGAAATAGTAGAACTCCCTACTAGGGAAAAATAGCTAGAGGTTATGCCACCTCCTAAAGAAGGAGATATTGAGGAGGAAAAACCTAAGGAGCACATGCATGGGGACAAAAAGATTGAAGAAATAAAGGAGAAGGAAATCGAGATAGAGCAAAGTCCCTAAGGGCGATTAGCTACTAAACCTCTCGTCAAATGTCTCACATTCATCCAAGACTCTGATGAGGAAGGAGATAGCAACAAATTGAAAGAAAAGACTCCCACAGGTGAACAAACAGAGATCCAAATAGGGGAAGGTGAGGGTGATCAAGAACCGCCTAAGGAAAAGTCCACCATGCTCGAATGGCTAGAGAAGTAGCTTTAGAAGAAGACTCCTACCCTGAAGGACCCAAGAGCGAGGCTAGAAGTTATCCTAGCCCGAGCAAAACCTCAACCAAGAAGGAGACAAATCCTAAAGTTAGGTCCATGGTAACAATGGATGCTTCTGGATCTCGGACTGTGCAGATAGCAACACCGGTGAAAGGCCAGGAGAGAATAAGTTATAATGTTTCCACCATTAACTTGGGGATTGCTACTAGAGAGCATAAGGTGGAACATCTTGAAGAGTCAGTGGCTACGGTGTTGTACCTAATACAATAAGATAAGGTCTCGAAATATGAGATTAAAGCACAAGTGGTCGCCTTGACATATTACATTTAACAATGGTCTTCAGTTGAAGACCTGCCTACCTCATCCACGGCTCCACTCCAACTATTGTCCAAGGAATAGATTGATAAATTAGAAAAGAGAAAGAACTTGGAAAAAACTACAGAGAGTTGGTTCTGACAAGTCCTATACGTCGGGAACATGGGTATCAGTCGGGCTATTCGAACAACCAACAAGTTCTTAGATCTACAGTAGTCTTTGGAGGGAACCAAGAAGCTCTGCACCAACTTCCCTATGACTTACAATTCCACCCACCCAAAGATTGAGGCTATTCTCAAATTTCCAAGTGCGACTTGGGAAAAAGAGTTTGCACTCAAAAGGGACGATCATTAGCTAGTGGATGTATGGAAGCGAGACTTTGATAATAGAAAAGAAAGGCTAGAGCAGATAATTGGTAAAGTGGATCTGAATATAGAATTGTTCAAGGAAATTAGGGTGGATTGTGCCCGATATCTAAAGCTAATGACGGAGTATGATATGCCCGTGGTACAAATTGATCCAAAGAAAATAAAGCCTTATTTCCAAAAGAAGATGGAGGACAGGATGTCCAATGAAATAACAGTGGATTTCATGAGTTTTGTCGCTCGTGCCTTCGCCCAGTCAGAGTTGTTTAGAGATCAAGTTGCAAAGTACGATGAAGACTGAAGGAAACTTGAGGACAACTCGAAACAATGGATTTATCAAATGCTATGGTCCGAGATTATAGAAGTTGAAAAACTCTAGCTAGTGAACTTGAAGTTCATGGAATATACAACTTTGAAGAAGCAGGAGGGCGACCCTATTATCAGTGAAGAGCTTTTGAAGGAATAGCTACAGCAAAAAGAGTGATCAGCTAAAGAAAAAATGCTACAGTGTTGTCAATAGATGATGAAATAGGGATAAGGACAAAACTGTATTTTAAATTGTAATATATTTGGGGGGTAGGTAGAACCCTAGTTTGTAGTGAATCTTGGCCACATAATGAGATTGAATCTTGGCCATTCATTCTAATTTTTGTGCACTATAAATAGGGGGTCTCCTCTGATTTCCAAAGAGAGTTGAGTTGTTCTAAAGGCATGCTGCTGAAATTTCTAATGAAAATACATTGACTTGGTGCATTTTTTGAGTTCTTCAGATGTTTCATGATTCAATCTCCATCGTTAAATGCTTTATCTAGATTTACATTGTTGTTTTAAGTTAGATTTAAATTTCTTAGATAGATTTTGGTAATGTTGTTCCATAGTTATGAAAATTGTTGTTGTGTAGATGCCTTCCTAGTCCATACTTTTTGTTGTTTGTTGTTGGTAGATGGTTGTGTAAAGTTAGTCTGGCCTTAAATTCAAAGTTGCTCCAAATTTTCATCTTTGTTCATGCATATGTATGGTGAATGAATGGTGAAATATCTATAGACCTTAGAAGATAGCACAAATTTCATGAGACTGTGAGTTTTCTGGTTAAGTGAAATTATGTTTGAAGGAAGTTGTCCATAGCAAAAACTCCATGATCACTGTTCACAGTTAGTTACAGATCTAGGAACCTTCTCTCTTCCCCGCTCTTTTTCCCTTTTTTTTAGAAACAATCAATGCTAAGGTGCATTGCACATTATAAAGCCAAAACTTAAGGGAAATATTGAAGTTTTAGATTGTTGTTTGAACCTACAGCAAATTACAACTTAACTCCCATCTTAGAAACTTCAAATTCTAAGATCCACTTCACATCCAGCTATGTAAGTCTACCATGTGATTACCAAAAAAATCACATCAAACATCAACTGAGGAATTCCATGCAAGTCATGACCTGACACCCAAGAGACCTTGGGGATATTTTTAGCAACTTGCTATTGGATATTTCCTTTCAAGAGAGGTAGTGCATCTACGCACTACCTATGTTGAGAAAGTGGTCAAAACACCCATCAACAATACCCCTATTCAACTAGATTGTAAGGTGGGGTAGACGACCTTCAAGCACATAATTGACCAGTGGTAGAAGCAGATATTATTGAGGATAGATCCTAAGGTGGTGGTTGTGGTCAAGATGATCTTAGGGAAGGATTTCTTACAAAACTATGAGACCTTCAAGGTTAATTCCCACATCATCTCCCATTTTTTGGCATCGATGTTGGATGTGAGGACTCCAAAGTTAGAAGCAAAAACTATGGTCTGCAAGCCCTTAAAAAGTGAGCTTCTGGTGGTTTGGATGAGGTGTTAAAGTTTTCCCTTTTGGGTTGTGGTGCCCCTCGGCCCCGAGACCTACTGCTTGTGAAGATAACAAGTGAGGTGATAAAGATTTATCCCCTGTTGTTGGAGGTCAAAGGAATGTTGTTGGTCAGGCATCGACAAATTGCAACCTTTGGCGTGAACTTCCTAAAAAAGATGCTTTCAATGGAGTCGATAGACGGGTTTGAATCAGTCATAGAATTTGAACAATTTTCCAAGCTAAATTGCTTCTAACCAGTGCTTGAGGTGTTAGGTTTGGTGGCACCTGGTAATATCATGTGTCTATGAATAATACATTTAGTTTTTGTTAGTTTAATAGTTTGAAAATAGGTGTCTTTTGGTTTGACGCAAAGCACCCTAGTGTTATGTCAACGAGCTGGGAGTTAGTTGCTTTCTGGTCTACAAACTTTGGGAGGCCTTCTTGGCACTCCAAGGGAAGGTGTTAGGGTTGGTTTGAATGGGGATTCTAATCTCAAGCCTTGTGATTACAGATGTTTTGTACCTTTTTCAATATTTTAATATAATCTATATGTAAGGGAAATCGTGTTCATCTTAGATAGAAACATCAAAGAACAACAGTGCCTTCGGTAATTTTAATTTCTTCAAATTGCCTCAAAGATACAACTAAGTATATTACATAAAGTGGAAACATGCACAATTGATTTCCCACATTAACCCTTATGAGAAAAGCACATGTAGAACTAACCAGATTCAACACTATGCACAGATTCAAATTTGCAGAATCAACCAACATGAAAGACAAACATAAATGGACACACATATTTACGTGGGGAAAACCCTTACGAGTAAAAAAACCCACGCTCCAAAAGATCTAGCCATTGTATTATTCAACAAAAGAGTTATAATACAATTCATGCTCTAAGCCTTTACATGAGATTTACATTTTGTTCCATCTAGAGAGAATCCATCTATATAACCCTATTCTATTTCCCCCTTGACTACCCAGCCTCTCGACCATTTTGGCCACCACCTTTCAATGGCACTCACATTTTGCTCTTAATCATTCCAAGAAACCCTAACCATAATAGACAAATAGCCACGAGTAGCTTAACTATCACAGACATACAACCAATCACCGCTTTCCAGCTAATCAACAATCAAGTCCCACTAAGACATTCTATACATGTTACCAAGTCAACCACCATCATATTAGGGAGACCACCTTTGGATTCCTACCAACGATGTCATCTCCCACTAAAAATTCTTTACCGCCATGCAAGTCACTGCTCCATCAGACTCACCAAGACTTCAATTACCGAGTGTTGAAGAGATATCAGACAATCTCACACCAAACTCGCATTGTCACATAGACAAGCATCGAGTTCACCAACCATTCAGTCATCAAAGTGTTGAAGAGACACTTGACCATCTCTCCTTAAGCACCCAATGTCAAATCAACAAGGTCTTGCAGCTCACTATATTGTTGGTCCATCGAAGATACTTTCACCAAAGTCTCGATGACACCCTAAAGTCACACAGACACCAAGTCCTAAACATCCACCTGCATGTCGAAGAGACTTTTCACCAACTCATGGCGACCTCTCAGAATCTCATCGATAGGAACAAGCAAGTCTTCAATCGACATTTCTAAGAGACATCTCACAATGTCTCGATGATCACATAAGGTCATAGCGATAAGGTTCCACCAGACTCAACGTGCAGTCAAAGAGACATGATCTAATGTCCCAGCGACAATGTTAAGTCACTCCAACAAGGTCCTTGTAGCCTTCTACCAAAATTTTGAGGAGACATCTTCCGAAGTCCTACCAATCACGCCACTATCTCACCAAGACTCAAAGGGATCGCCAAGTTGGGAGAAACCCAAAATTTAGAACCTTCAATCATAGGTTATGAAGTTTTCAAAACTTGTGACACACCGACAACAAAGAGATTGCTATGTCACTCAAAAATAGAACTTCTGAACCTCATGTTGGAGGTTGCGAAGTTCTCAAAATTCATGACATGCCAAAAACAAAGAGAACAACAAAGTCACCAAGTCTAGAGATTATGAAAATTCAGAGCCTTGTGACTTAAGTTAGGAAAACTTAGAAACCAACAACTTATGTAAGAAACCATTTCCCACCAAAGAGATTTTGATGAGACTAGTGACTTCGTCTTGGTGATATTCAACTGTTTGTTTGAAAATTCAAAGGCCCGGACTCCAATACATTTGAGGCACCATTTCTCAACATTCTCCCACTTTTCAAAGAACATGTTACTTACCAATCAATGCATGAATCCTCTGTATCAACCAGGACACCTACAACAACATCTATAATGTTTACCATATCAACCTACAAGTCCATCCATCCTCCAAAGAAAAAGAACAATCCATGGTGTACATATGCACCAATATAATATGAGACACCACCATTAGAACCAACTAATAGCAAGGGTTTCAACATGCGGCCACCACTCCAATGCGCTCAACATGAACACAACTATGAAGTTATCCTTCAAAAACAAGATAGAACACTAGCTAGAACAACAACCAGAAAACCAACTGCTCCCATCCAACTGATCAACACACTCGACTAAAAATAGCACCCACAACAAGTGTTGATCCATCCAATCTGTTATAACTTGAAGGTATCAACATCAATAAACTCATGCCAACAATACAACCAACCCATCAACCACAGATACAAGATCTATGTGTCAACTAGTTGAAGAAGACCAAACACATCTAGGAACTCCCACTACACAAGTAATAAATCTAAAAAGATCAAGGCATACTAAGTCTACCAATAGCATCATATAGAAGTGTAAACCAACATCATGTAGTACCTGTTACCAATTTTTTGCCACAGCTTGATTAACGGAGCTAGCTAAATAATATTATATCATGAAGTGAAATTGCAAATTGAGTTTAAGTGTTGTTTGCATCTTTTATCATTATCCATTAAGTGACAGTTATGCATTTAAAGGAAGAAATGGAGTTTTAGAATGTTATTCAGATGATCCAACAATATGAGGTACAGAATTGAGCATACAAGCAACAGAGCATCTTAAATGTTTTCATTTATTTCATGAAAAGATTCATATTTACATGGCTTCATCTGATTGCAAGAATCAAAATGTTATTACAACATTGCATTTAAATGTATTTTCTTTTCAAATGAAAATAAAAGAATTGAAATCAAATATCCACACAAGCCATGGATGTGACTGTCACAATGTATCACTAATAATACACTACACTATTGAAGATGCGAAAGGAAATCACATAAGTAAACAACATAATCATCATTGCCTGTTTTGGTCGATGGTTGATGATGAATGGTGCACCTTTGTCTTCTCGAGCTCCGTTGACCTGTAAGAGAAAAGAGGGGGTGTTAGTGGCTCTGATTATGAAGTATCCTATATGAGACATCAACAATAGTGCAACCTACTATTAATCATGCATTGAAACAATCAAAGAAGTACAGAAGGAATGAGTTGAAGGAGAAATAGCAATATGATCATCATATCTTATTTTTATTCTAATATTGTTTGTTTCCTTGTGCAGGTATAGGGAAAATCATGAAGCTGAACATTATTTGAAGACCAAGCATGTGGAGAAAAATGGGCTCCCACAAGGGTAGAGCTCGGCATGCTGCCCTACTCATTATAAATGGGCTGATTTAAAGATTACATCATCATATTCATCAAAGAAAGTAATATACAACTGAAAGAGTAAAGCATTGTTATCTATCGAGCTACTAAACCAATTGTGCATTCATAACAATCAAGTTAATGTTTTCTGAAGGCTATAGGTGAATAGTGAGTTTAATTCACTCAATTAATTCAGCTGAGAAAATTTATATCAAACATTGTTGTATGTATTATGTTCTTTGTTCATCATAATCATATATGTCATACAAGATCTAATTCATCAGTATTCTTTTCACATTCAAGGATAAAGAACAGGCATACATTATGCCTTAATAAACAGTTTTGTTTCAAATTTCATCATGAAGGAGAGTAGATTTAAAGAACAGTTTGATAAGTGAAACATAAAATGCATGAAGAGTACCATATTGAAGCTCAAGAGTATGAAAGATAGTCAAGGCACTCAAATAATAAAGGAACGACCAGTTTCAGCTTGACTGATAGTATAGATGTCACCATTTTCGTTAGTAAATGTGGAAGTGCAAAGATAGAAGCAATCATTTCAGAATAATCAATTAGGTGATAGTGCATTCAAGTGACAAATGAATAACCAGTTCTAGTTGACCGATAAGTAAATACAGCTTTAATAACCACCAAGTGAGAAATGAGTGTTCTAGAATGACAAAGAAATGATAACAGTTTCATTCCAAAAGGTGTGTCTAAGGTGTTAAATATGAAGAGGAACAGATGAGTAGAGGTAGTCCATAGTGTTGCAATGTTTCAATCTAAAATCTCTACGAAGTCCAAGAGCAGAAGGAAAAAGTTGTGTTAAAATTAAGGAATCCAAAAGACACTATTGTGTGCATAGAGAACAAGCATGGGGATAGTATACATTAAGAGTTCCTTCTCTTCACAATGGACAAACATAGAATCATGTTGAAAGTAAAAAAATTGAATGCTTCAGAAGCCTAGTTTTACATGATTAATTGAAAATGCAGAAATAGGAGAGAGATCAAACCCAATTTTAATAACAAATGCCAAGTATGGGTTTTACAACTAAAAGTGCAAAAGAAACCATGGTGGTCGAGCTAAGTTGCATGAGAGTATTAAAGGTAAACATATGTGTTTCCAGCTCACCATGTGAGTTTTCTTTTAAAACAAAATTTCAAGTGGAGTATCAGTTATAAGGATTCGAACCCATAAGCTAAATACAAATGAATACATAGATTTTGTTACTCACACTGGGGTTTTCGTTTTTGAAGGCAATAAAGACAAACAGCAAATACCCACGTTGGGGTTTTCAGTGAATGATCAGTTTTCTTTGTTTCCAGTTGGGTGTTTTGTCAGATTTATTCAAATTCTATACAATCATAGCCATGTGATGGTTTTCAGCAGTGATGCAATAGGCATGCATTCTTTTCATGAAGTGCAGAATGTCGAGAAGATAAAAATGAATTCACAGGATACCAACATTCGAGGTTCGTATTCAAAATACAGAAAATGCAATAACAGCAATAACCCATGTGAAGATTTTGTATGAGATAGCAGGAAAATGAAAATACAAATTTTTTGTGGTGGGTCGAGCTTCAAAATGTAGAAAATATGGTTTTATTCAAATTCTCATGATACCCATATGCGGGTATGCTCTCAAATACACAAGAAGGTGGATTTCATGTTTTGGGCCAAGCCCAAAATCTCAAAAATTGCTTTCTACAACACATGTATGGCGGCCTATACATGGCCATATAATCTTAAGTGAAGATGGTCGAGTTTTTTAAAAGAGACAATGTGCTCAAGTGTAACTCACCACTTCAAGTCTATGGACTAGCACCCTAGCCACGGCTGAGAACTATATGGAGCTTCCAGAAACCAAGGGTGTGAGCTCTTAAATGGCAGTCAAGCTCTCATAGTGGAAATAGAGCACAACAATGGTAAATTGGAACATAGAAAATGCAAAATAAAGGTATTAGAAGTGGTGGTAGTCGCGGCCTCAAGCCCATAGTGAACAAAAATATGAAGCCATAGAAGGTATGAGTGAATAGCTTACCTTGCGCACAAAAGAAAAAACAATAACCCACGTGCTCTCTCATAAAGCTTTCAAACAAATCCCAAGCTCATAACAGGTCAGCCAAGCATAGCAAAGCACGGGAGTGTGAAGAAAATCAAGGAAATGCATGAACAGGCCGCGCCCTTAGGATCCTTTTGACTTCAAGAATAAAGTGAAAGAACTTCAATAATACAAAAATAAGCTTACCCACTGAAGAGCTTAACTTTTTGAAGGAGTAGTGAAGATTCCCAAGGCACACAAGCTCAGATTCAAGGTCAATCATGGAGACATGTTTACTGGCAGAGCTCATTTTCTTCAATAGTGATCATATGCAAAATGAAATAATTTAGGGTTTGACCTTGTTTTCCCCATGCCCTAATTTGACCCAACACTATAATTCTCCAGAATATTTACATTTATCAATAGGCGTGTGGGTTAATTCGAATTAGGTTAGTCCTTGCATCATATTTTATTCAAAGATTAAAGTCTAATGTATTTGAGGGTGGCCGAAATTATGTGCCTAGGTCGATGGTTAGGTCTTGACTTATTCTTTTGCCTTAGTGAAATGTGAGGACTCAAATGTGGGTTAGATTATTGTTTTATGAGAAAAAAATGAGAATATTATGGTGATTACCTTATGACCTAGGTTCTTTTGTTTTGGGTCAATCACCTATTTAGGGTTTTTGATTTTAATTGATTTAGAGAAATCAATTGGAGCTTTTGATGAGGGATCAATTGGAGATAACGATATGTGTTAATATTTTATGATTTTTTGATAAAATCAAAGCATTGTAATGGAGAGATAAGGATGTTTTTCTTTTTTGCAAAAGATTTTATAATCTTTAAATTGCAAAAAAAGGACAAATTGTAAGATCTGCAACCTTGTAAAGCAAAATCGTAAAGCAATCTCCTATAAATTGTTTTATGATTTCTTGCTATTTTTAGCAGATTCTTTGTTGACTTTTCCTTTTGGTCGAATTTGAGTCTTATCTTGGAGAGATAAGATGTTTTTTGGGATTTTAAAGCAGATCCAACCTATTTTTAGAGGCTTGACAGTGTGATCATAAAAGCAATATGCTTTTTTCTACTTTTATACAGTTTTGAGATAGTTTGAAGCTTTTTTCCTTGAGCTTTTTTCAGAGCTCAAATTAGGGTTTCTTGAGAGTTATGTCTTCAAAAGACTTAGTCTTTTTAGCTCTCCTTCTCAATAGAGATTTTAGTTCCTACTCATACACATTTTTGAGCTTGTGAACCTTTTGTACTTAGTTTTGGCAGATTGACACTTTTTTTTAGTTTGAATAATACAACAGAGTTCTTTCCATTTTCCTGTCTCAAGACTGGTAACAGCAGTTTGATGCTTTGTGTTTTCAGATTTGAAGCCTTAATGTCCTGCGTTTTATGAGTTTGTTGCACAGGATTTTATATTTTTAGGTTATATGATGTATTCGATGTCTCTAAGTCTTCATATAAATTATTGATGGAATCATATATCAATGAGATTGTGAGAACTATTGTAAGAGAGAGGTTGTTGTGAGTGGAAAAGTCTATTTTCTTCCTAAAATAATAAGTTAAACATCAATAGTCATAGGTTTTAGTTTTCTAACATCTTTTAATCACTTTCCTCATAAATTATTTAGAATAGGATCAATCATTCAGAGAACCAGCTCACTCTAGAGATTCCTCCTTTGCTCAGATCACCCACATCTGAAGGAGGTTTCCATGTTTTAGTAGGTTGCTGAATATTGCATTCAGCAGGGTGCAAATCTATTGACAACAGTTTTTGGCATGCCCGGTGGGACTCTAAAAGTCAATTTCAGAGAAGTTTTAACATTCTAAATTTGTTGTTTGGTGTATGCAGCAATTTATTCAGCTTTTTGGAGGCTCGTTTCAATATACCTGGCGACTCCATTCTCAGTTTTTGTATGTGGATCAAGTGCTAGTGTTTTTTAAAAGCTTATCTTTTTGTTGTTTTCCACCTTATGAATGAATAAATATGTCAATATTTCATGGCCATGCATCATATCATCTTCCATATCATGAGAGCCCCACTTGTCCATCTCCATATCAACCATATTCGCATAATCATGCTACTGGTTTCAGTTCCATGGCTTTTCAAAACTAGCATACCTAGTATAGTTACCACCCACCCACCCCTACTCATTATTCATCTCATCCCTCATATGTTCAAAATCAATCCCAAGAGATTGAAGACTTGAGCTTCAAAGATATATTGTTGAACTATGAAAGGCAAATGAATGAAATAGATCAGCAGGAGGGGATTGCAAGTATAAAGAGCACATTGCTTGATTACATAAGTCAACTAGAGGATATCAAGAAGTAGCATGAATATAATCAGCACCAAGAGGAGTTGGCTTATCAGGCCTATCTTTGTGAGCAGGAGTTAGAGGCCCAAGGAACATAGTTTGAGGAGGATTTGGAGAGGGAGGCAACTACACAAACAAAGCTTCTGCTTGCTCAGTATCAAATGCATGAATCCCAAATAGCTCCTGCCATCTCAGAACATCCTATTCAAGAAGAGGTTTGTGAGTTTAAATTTCCAAGTTTTATGAAAACTGAGCCTCCTAACCCTACTAAAATCAAAATTCCTAGCTTTAGAGATTTTTTACCTTTGCAAGAACCTAGGTTAGAACATTCTGAACCTATGAGCATTCAAGACTAGTCCATTAGAGAGTAGCCTCTTTTCCTCCAGGAGACTCTAGAGATTCGCCAAGTTTCCCAACCAGATAATTCTAATGGTCCTGCCACTACTTTCCTTTACGAGAGTAGATCTGTTGTCTTAGAAAATGACTCATCTTTCGCCATGGAAGAAGCTAGAAGAGTATATTTATTGCATATAGCTATGGAGGAATATCATTTGTAGCAATAGAAGATTGGATGAGAAGAGCCTTGTTTTATGAAGGAAAATGGAAAGTTTTCAGAGGAACAATTGTTTCAACATACAGAGCAGGCGGTTGATGTTGATTGTACTCCTTTCTCAGCTGAACCTAAGAGTGTTGCATGTGCAAAGGAAGTTGATTCTTTGGAACAGCAAAATATCAATGATTATTTTGAAGTATCCAATTGGTACAGTGATAAAGAGGACCCAGAATGTCAGGAGCAGTTGTTGCAGGAAATAGAGGAGGCTGTGTTTGAGGAACCACAAATTCAAGATCAAGAAATGGCTGACAACTTTCAAGTTCTACCTAATTTGTTCAATGAGTTACCATTTTTGTGGATAATGAGGAAAGCTCATCTCAAATTACGCCCATACCCACTCCAAAACAGTAGGAAAAAGTTCAAAATTATAATGTTTTGATACCTCAGAGGAGCTATAGAAAAGTAACTAATAGTCTTCCTCCATAAGAAACTGAAAGTGAGGGGGAAGACGACATGTTTTGGGATAATCTTGAGGCTTTTGTTTTGAATTTAGATGCCAAACACTCATCTTTTGAAGGAGAAGGTGTGGAGTAGCAACTTGAGGAGACAACAGGGGGTGTCCAAACTCGAGGTGGGGAGAGCATGGCTATCGAATGTCAAAATCCTGATAAGCGGGATACAATAGTTCAAATAGAATGAGATCAAGCTGCGCATAAGCATGACATTGCTGTACAAGGTAATGGCCTTGATATCCTTACAAGTTTTTAAGAAAATAGTCAGGTGGACACCTCAAAGCCTATTATGCATACAGAAGATAATGATGGGACCCACAAGAACTTGTACACTAATATATTTGATGAGTTTTGTGCAAGGTTGGGTGATATGTTTTCAAATGATCCTCATCAGAAAGATGAGATTGAAGTAGTAGGTAACTAGCAAAGAACCAGAGGGGCAAGTTCCAGTTTCACCCTTTTGAGAGGTTGCCCCATCAAACATCTAGCTAGGGATGTTGGCAAGATCCAAAGGGTTTCCAGTGCACCTAAGGATGAGGTGGCAGTCGAGGGGTAGCAAATCCCACTTATTCATTCTGTGAAAACTAGAGCTATGCTTGATCAGACTCACACAATCTATTCTTTCAATTGTTTTTTACAAGTTGCAGTACAACAATGTACAGGAAGCATCTTCATTTTTCATCTTCTAGTGCAAATTTGTGAGCAAGCAAAGTATCTTCAGTTGACTAGGAGAGGCAGTTATTTTTAAAATCCCGTAAATGGTTTCGTTTAAGTACCTTTTCCCACTGGTTAAGTAGATTAGTTTGCAAATAAGTGTGTTTTGCACGTTTACTTTCAATAGTTTTGCTTTCCCTAAGCGTTGTTGCACATGTTTTATTGGCCATCAGGGCCTATTAGTTTACTTTTGTTATGTTTTGTTTTTTTTGCTATTGTTTGGAGTGTTGTTGTTCAAGTTTTTGAGTTCAAGAAGGGTAAGAATGGACTCTATGCCCAATGAATTATTTAAAGGCCACTAATCTATGCTTAGTAGGAAAGCATATAGCAGAAATCGCCAAAATGTTGCAAATTTTTTGCCATAGCTCGATTGACGAAGTTGGCTGGACAATATTATATCATGAGATGAAATTGCAAATTGAGTTTAAGTGTTGTTTGCATCTTTTATCATTATCCATTAAGTGATAGTTGTGCATTTAAAGGAAGAAGTGGAGTTTCAGAATGTTATTCAGATGTTCCAGCAATATGAGGTACAAAATTGAGCATTCAAGCAACAGAGCATCTTAAATGCTTGCATTTATTTCATGAAAAGATTCATATTTACATGGCTTCATCTGATTGCAAGAATCAAAATTTTATTACAACATTGCATTTAAATGCATTTTCTTTTCAAATGAAAAGAAAAGAATTGAAATCAAATATCCACACAAGTCGTGGATGTGACTATCACAATGTATAACTAATAATACACTACACTATTGAAGATGCGAAAGGAAATAACATAAGTAAACAACATAATCATCATTGCCTATTTTGGCCGATGGTTGATGACGAACGGTGCACCTTTGTCTTCTAGGGCTCCGTCGACCTGTAAGAGAAAAGACAGGGTGTTAGTGGCTCCGATTATGAAGTAACCTATATGAGACACCAACAATAGTGCAGCCTACTATTAATCATGCATTGAAACAATCAAAGAAGTACAGAAGGAATGAGTTGAAGGAGAAACAACAATATGATCATCATATCTTATTTTTATTCTAATATTGTTTGTTTCCTTGTGCAAGTATAGGGAAAATCACGAAGTTGAACATTATTTGAAGACCAAGCATGTGGAGAAAAATAGGCTCCCACAAGGGTAGAGCTCGGCATGCTGCCCTACTCATTATAGATGGGATGATTTAAAGATTACATCATCATATTCATCAAAGAAAGTAATATACAATTGAGTTTGTTTCCTTGTGCAGGTATAGGGAAAATCACGAAGCTGAACATTATTTGAAGACCAAGCATGTGGAGAAAAATGGGCTCCCACAAGGGTAGAGCTCGGCATACTTCCCTATTCATTATAGATGGGATGATTTAAAGATTACATCATCATATTCATCAAAGAAAGTAATATACAATTGAAAGAGTAAAGCATCGATATCTATCAAGCTACTAAACCAACTGTGCATTCATAATGATTAGGTTAATGTTTTCTGAAGACTACAGGTGAATAGTGAGTTTAATTCGCTCAATTAATTCAGCCGAGTACATTTATATCAAAAATTGATGTATGTATTATGTTCTTTGTTCATCATAATCATATATGTCATACAAGTTCCAATTCATTATTATTCTTTTCACATTCAAGATAGTGAACAGGCATACATTATGCCTTAATAAACAGTTTTGTTTCAAATTTCATCATGAAGGAGAGTAGATTTAAAGAACAGTTTGATAAGTGAAACATAAAATGCATGAAGAGTACCATGTTGAAGCTCAAGAGTATGAAAATAGTCAAGGCACTCAAATAATAAAGGAATGACCAGGTTCAGCTTGACTGATAGTACAGATGTCACCATTTTCATTAGTAAATGTGGAAGTGCAAAGATAGAAGCAATCATTTCAGAATAATCAATTAGGTGACAGTGCATTCAAGTGATAAATGAATAACCAATTCCAGTTGACCAATAAGTAAATACAGCTTTAAGAATCACCAGGTGAGAAATGAGTGTTCCAAAATGACAAAGAAATGATAACAGTTTCATTCCAGAAGGTGTGTCTGAGGTGTTAAATATGAAGAGGAACATATGAGTAAAGGTAGTCCATACTGTTGCAATGTTTCAATCTAAAATCTCTACGAAGTCCAGGAGCAGAAGGAAAAAGTTGTGTTAAAATTAAGGAATCCAAAAGACACTACTATGTGCATAGAGAACAAGCATGGGGATAGTATACATTAAGAGTTCTTTCTCTTCACAATGGACAAACACAGAATCATGTTGAAAGTAAGAAATTTGAATGCTTCAAAAGCCTAGTTTTACATGATTAATTGAAAATGCAGAAATAGGAGAGAGATCAAACCCAATTTTAATAACAAATGCCAAGTATAGGTTTTGCAACTGAAAGTGCAAAAGAAACCATGGTGGTCGAGCTAAGTTGCATGAGAGTATTAAAGGTAAACAGATGTGTTTCCAGCTCACCATGCGAGTTTTCTTTTCAAATAGAATTTCAAGTGGAGTATCAGTTATAATGAGTCGAACCCATAAGCTAAATAAAAATGAATACATAGATTTTGTTACTCACACTAGGGTTTTCGTTTATGAAGGAAATAAAGACAAACAACAAATACCCACATTGGGATTTCGAGTGAATGATCAGTTTTCTTTGTTTCCAGCTGGGTGTTTTGTTTAGATTTATTCAAATTCTATACAAGTCATAGCCATGTGATGGTTTTCAGTAGTGATGCAATAGACATGCATTCTTTTCATGAAGTGCAGAATGTTGAGAAGATAAAAACAAATTCATAGGCTACCCACATTCGGGGTTCGCATTCAAAATATAGAAAATGCAATAACAGTGATAACCCATGTGAAGATTTTGTATGAGATAGCAAGAAAATGAAAATGTGAATTCTCTATGGTGGGTCGAGCTTCAAAATGTAGAAAATATGGTTTTATTCAAATTCTCGTGATACCCATATGCGGTTATGCTCTCAAATACACAAGAGGGTGGATTTCATGTTTTGGGTCGAGCCCAAAATCTCAAAAAATGCTTTCTACAACACATGTATGGCAGCCTATACATGGCCATATAATCTTAAGTGAACATGGTCAAGTTTTTTAAAAGAGATAGTATGTGCTCAAGTGTAACTCACCACCTCAATTTTGTGGACGAGCACCCTAGCCGCGGCCGAGAACTCTATAGATCTTCCAGAAACCAAGGGTGCGAGCTCTTAAATGGCAGTCGAGCTCTCATAGTGGAAATAGAGCACAACAATGATAAATTGGAACACATAAAATGCAAAACAAAGGTATTAAAAGTGGTGGTAGCCGCGGCCTCAAGCCCATAATGAACAAAAATATGAAGCCATAGAAGGTATGAGTGAATAGCTTACCCTGCGCACAAAAGAAAAAGCAATAACCCGCATGCTCTCTCATAGAGCTTTCAAACAAAGCCTGAGCTCATAATAGGTTGGCCAAGCATAGCAAAGCATAGGAGTGTGAAGAAAATTAGGGAAATGCATGAATAGGCTACGACCTTAGGATCCTTTTGACTTCAAGAATAAAGTGAAAGAACTTCAATAATAGAAAAATGAGCTTACCCACTGAAGAGCTTAACTTTTTGAAGGAGTAGTGAAGATTCCCAAGGCACACAAGCTCATATTCAAGGTCAATCATGTTGACATGCTTACTGGCAGAGCTCATTTTCTTCAATAGTGATCATATGCAAAATGAAATAATTTAGGGTTTGACCTTATTTTCCCCATGCCCTAATTCGACTCAACACTATAATTCTCCAGAATATTCACATTTATCAATAGGCATGTGGGTTAATTCAAATTAGGTTAGTCCTTGCATCATATTTTATTCAAAGATTAAAGTCTAATGTATTTGAGGGTGGCCGAAATTATGTGCCTAGGTCGATGGTTAGGTCTTGACTTATTCTTTTGCCTTAGTGAAATGTGAGGAGTAGAATGTGGGTTAGGTTATTGTTTTATGAGAAAACAATGTGAATATTATGGTAATTAGCTTATGACCTAGGTTCTTTTGTTTTGGGTCAATCACCTATTTAGGGTTTTTGATTTTAATTGATTTAGAGAAATCAATTGGAGCTTTTGATGAGGGATCAATTGGAGATAACGATATGTGTTAATATTTTATGATTTTTTGATAAAATCAAAGCATTATAATGGAGAGATAAGGATGTTTTTCTTTTTTGAAAAATATTTTATAATCTTTAAATTGCAAAAAAAGGACAAATTGTAAGATCTGCAACCCTGTAAAGCAGAATTGTAAAGCAATCTCCTATAAATTGTTTTATGATTTCTTGCTATTTTTAGCAGATTCTTTATTGACTTTTCCTTTTGGTCGAATTTGAGTCTTATCTTGGAGAGATAAGATGTTTTTTGGGCTTTTAAAGTAGATCCAGCCTATTTTTAGAGGCTTGACAGTGTGATCATGAAAGCAATATGCTTTTTTTTGCTTTTATGCAATTTTTGAGACAATTTGAAGCTTTTTTCCTTGAGCTTTTTTTTGAGCTCGGATTAGGGTTTCTTGAGAGTTATGTCTTTCAAAAGACTTAGTATTTTTAGCTCTCCTTCTCAATAGAGATTTTAGTTCCTACTCATACACATTTTTGAGCTTGTGAACCTTTTATACTCAGTTTTGGCAGATTGACACTTTTTTTCAGTTTGAATAATACAACAGAGTTCTTCTTTCCATTTTCCTGTCTCAAGACTGGTAACAGCAGTTTGATGCTTTGTGTTTTCAGATTTGAAGCCTTAATGTCCTACTTTTTATGATTTTGCTGCACAGGATTTCATGTTTTCAGGTTATATGATGCATTCAATGTCTTTGAGTCTTCATATAAATTATTGATGAAATCATATATCAATGAGATTGTGAGAACTATTGTAAAAGAGAGGTTGTTGTGAGTGGAAAAGTCTATTTTCTTCCAGAAATAATAAGTTAAACATCAATAGTCATAGGTTTTAGTTTTTTGACATCTTTTTATCCCTTTCCTCATAAATTATTTAAAATAGGATCAATCATTCGGAGAACCAACTCACTCTGGAGATTCCTCCTCTTAGATCACCCACATCTAAAGGAGGTTTCCAAGTTTCAGTGGGTTGCTAAATATTGCATTCAATAGGGTGCAAATCTATTGACAACAGTACCAAGGAATCATCCACAATGATATGCAAAATTTGTAAACTGACAACCTATAAGAACAACTCTCACCACAAGTCTGCATAGCTCTCCCAAGTTATCCACACCCAACAAAGGAAAGAGATAAAGAACCTCCATGTCATCACCCAAGAACATGAGTGAAAACACATGACCACAAAATAGTGATCAGTACAGCTCTGACCAAACCTCAAACCAATGTAATGTGAAACCAAACATCCAAGAAGACAACCAAGACCAAAGAGAGTAACTTTGCACATCATGAACCTGTAGAAAATCCTCCTACATACACCTCGAAATGCCAACTATTTCAAGTAAGATCTCCTTCATAACCCCAAGTGAAAAGCTATAACAACATCCAAACCCGTTCAACCTCAAGAGATCAAACACAACATATAGATGTAAGCCTCTCAAAGAAGATCAAACTACTTCATTTTCCATCTCAAGAAAACACACCCATAAAGCATCTCCTAATTGTTCTTATCAACTCAAATTCACAAGGAGACAAACATGCTATCCATCTTCCACTATGAATCCTCCAAAGCCATTAAATAGTAGTTCAAGATCCATATCATGAAAGAAAGCATAAAAGACATCTAAAAGATACAATGGGAAAATACCTCTCAAATAGACTTCATTGTCAAGTAGACCAAGAGTGGGGAATGAGAATGCTCCTCCAAGATATACAAGCCACTATGACTCATCCAAGAGCAATCTCCTCATTGGTCTCTGTTGAACTCACATCCAACTAAGGTGAAGGCTCCTTGGGATTTCTGTTGAAATCTCACCAAGAGTAACCATTAACATCACTTCTCTCATAAGAGAAAGACAACCTCACCTTATTATCCATGTGTCCATGAGCACCTATAGTCGTTCATCTCATGCTAAACTCCAAATGCATCACTGCACCATCATGAAGTTCTCAATCATATGACCAATTTACCCAATACACAAAGAATTACCAGACCATTATCAAAGCTCCAATCATCTAAATCAAGAAATTATCATGACATCATGATCTATACATCCCCCTTAGGAGATCCATGCTCCAGGTGAACATACCATGGTCTTAAGAGCAAGGCCTCATGCAAAAACTCTAATACACAAGTAAGAGTATAACATGACATGAAACAACTCTAAACCAGCATCACCTATCAAGCACCACCAACACCTCAGCCAAAGACTCTAGATGTCTTCCATGGTTCAAGATGTTACACATCTTCAAATAGTTTCCATGCAAATGTGAAAGAACCCTTATGCAATGATAGGATCTAAGAGTCCCTCCAAGTAACATCAACACTAAAAAATATCATTCACCACCAAGTGATGAATCCACAGTCACTACTAAAGCTCCCACTAAATCATGACAACCAAGCTTCACATTAACATATCCATCTGACAACAATGTTAAGCAGCACCAAGATCTCCTAACCAAGCAAACAACACCATCACTGTCAAAATCTTACATTAAAACGTGTATCAAACTCTTCATGACATCGTGATACACATGCTACAAGTCCCCATAGTCAACTATTCAGGTACTCAATTTCATTCTTCCTCTCATCCATAAGTAACCATGCCAATGCACAAGTGACCAGAGACAAGGCCAACTAACAGATCTGCACCAACACAAAATCAAACCTCGTGGATATTGACAGTCCACTTCTGAGTTGTCCCATAGCAAACATGTAGGTAAATATATCCCACAACATTACTCACCCCATAGATTCAATCAATGAAGCATGCAAATCCATCATCACACTACAAACTACAAAACTATGATCTCAAGGAGAATAACAATGTAGACAACTTGACTCAAACACCAGATCAAGGTCATATCCAATTCGCCAATCATGTTCACAACCCGATCATCATAGTCTAGGAACCCAGCAAGCAACACCATAAGAATGCTAAGTGACAAATCATGTACCAACACTCCCATGCAGAGAAGATATCACACCTCCTCAAACCATGTCGAACTACAACTATCTCATCTTGTCACACCACAAAAGCCAGGGTCTAGAAAATAGATTAACAGCAGCTCCACATAACCACAAGTTTTGCTTGACCGTGTAAAACCTACAAAACCATTGATCCATGCAAGTACAAACCATCCTTAAAAGTAAATAGCAGTACAGGAACTCTAGGCCCATTTCAATCCAACTCCAAAACCACCAACATGCACATGAATATGAGAGAGACGGGATATTGCAGAAGCTTTTAGATCATATAATGATCAACTCCATATCCTACATGCAATCAGGTTACTAGAGAACAACACCTTCAATTCCAAGTCAAAGCACGCAACACAAGCACAATACTCTGTGGCTATATAACAACCCAAGCATCTCCATACCATCAAGGAGCCTCTCACATAGACACCCAATATGAAAGCTTTTGTTGCAACACAACCACAAAGCAAAATATTCATCCCCATGCATCAAGGTTATAGCGTTGCCAACTAGGAACCTCAAATAACAACATTCTAGTATGAAAAATTCTAGTTTCTCCATCTTCATCATCTTCCATGTTGCATGTTGTCTCAAAAGAGCAAGGACTTTTACTCACCAAAGGATCAATCATCAGTCAAATCCTTCAGATTTCCTCAAGCTTGCTAGGCTAAGAAATCTTCACAGAAGGAATCCACAAAACCAAAACACCAAGAACTCTTACATGCATTAACATGCAGGCACATGCAAGCCACATGTGAGTCCATGCAAGTACATGCAACTCACAAACCTACACATGCAAGCACAAGAAAAACCTAAAAGAAGGCTTTGATACCACTTGTAAGGGAAATCGAGTTCATCTCAGATAGAAACATAAAAGAACAACAATGCCTTCGGTAATTTTAATTTCTTCAAATTGCCTCAAAGACACAACTCTATGCCAGAAAGCATAAACAGACATAGTTGATTTCCCACATTAACCCTTCTGAGAAAAGCACATGTAGAACTAACTAGATTCAACACTATGCACAAATTCAAATTTGCATAATCAACCAACATGAAGACAAACATAAATTGACACATAGATTTACGTGGGGAAAACCCTTATGGGTAAAAATCCCCACACTCCAAAAGATCTAGCCATTGTATTATTCAACAACAAAAGAGTTACAATACAATTTAGGCTCTAAGCCTTTACAAGATATTTACATCTTGTTCCATCTAGAGAGAATTTGACAACATAACCCTATTCTTTTTCTCCCTTAGCTACCCAGCCTCTCAACTAGTTCAACCACTACCTTTCAATGGCATTCATGTTTTGCTCTTAATCATTCCAGGAAACCCTAACTACAACAGATGAATAGCCAAGAGCAAATTAACTATCACAAACATGCAACCAATCACCGCTTTCCAATTAATCATCAATCAGGTTCCACTAAGAAATTCTATACAGGTTACCGAATCAACCACCGTCGTATCAGGGAGACCACCTTCAGAGTCCTACCGACAATTCCATCTCCCACCGACAAGTCTTTACCACCATGCAAGTCACTACTCCATCAGACTCACCAAGACTTCAATTACTAGGTGTCAAAGAGACATCAGATAATCTCACACTAAACTTGATCTTCACATCGACAAGCATCTAGTTTTCCAACCATTTAGTCATCAAAGTGTTGAAGAGAATTGATCATCTCTCCTCAAGCACCCGATGTCACATCAACAAGGTCTTGCATCTCACTGTATTGTTGGTATGTCAAAGAGACATGCATTGTCAAAGAGACTTTCACCAAAGTCTTGACAACACCCTGAAGTCACACTAACACCAAGTCCTAAACATCCATAGGTGATCCCACAATACTAGTTTACAATTTTTGGCCAAACTGGACATTGAACTAATTTTTTCTAACTAAATCTTCACTTTCAGGCACCTATAGCAACTAGATCGTGAGGAATTTGAAGATGATGCAAACTAGTGATTTGTGAAACTTTGTCTGTAGATTCTAAATATATTTTTTTCAAAATTTTTGGAATCAAATTACACTTATTTTTCCATCTCCTTCAAAAACTAGTTTTTTTCAGTAAACACCATTTTTAAGGAGTGATGCTCACTATATAACACAAAAAAATTTCCATGAAGGATAAATTTCTATTTTTTTCAAATTTAGATTTGTAACTACAATATCTAGTGCTTCCACTTGGTTTCATATTGTTTTATTGAATATTTTTTCCTTAATCAAGTTTCGAAGTCAAACCAATTACAATTCAGAAATAGGCGGACTATATAACACAACTTTTTTTGTATGTACAACTTTTTTTGTATGTATCAAAAAAATATATATATTGGATAAAGGACTTCAATATCTAGTGCTCTCATATTTTTCAATTCTTTTTTGATAATCTTCTATTTTTCCACATGTGCATAACAAAGAGTTCGATTTTAGATGAAAAACCTACATTTACAAGAAATAAAAAATATATATAATAATAAAATTAAATTTATTTAAATTTATACTTTTTGGGAAGCTTATAATAAGGAATACATACTTACAAAAAATAAATTTTAAATGAATTCATTTGATCCCCCAAAAGGTAAATCAAAAGTGGTTTGTTATTAGCATTTTGATAGGTGTAGAGGAGACTACGTTTTAGGTATGGTTTAAAACTAGCAGGGTTCTATCCAAGGGGGTTTGATCTAAGGTAGTTTGATCAAACCCTCTTCAATTGGAATATTTTAAATGGAACTTTTTAAGGCTTAAATCATTATATTTTCTAAAAATATGTGATTTAAGCAAAAATCATAATCTCCCAGAAATTGTAAACTACCTTTTGTGGGATCACCCCCACCTGCATGTTGAAGAGACTTTTCACCAACTCACAGCAACCTCCTGAAGTCTCATCAATAGGAATGAGAAATTTTTCAACCGACATGTCTAAGAGATATCTCATAATGTCTTGGCGATCGCACAAGGTCACAACAACAAGGCTCCACTAGACTCAACCTACATGTCGAAGAGACGTGATCCAACATCCTAGCAACAACATTAAGTCACTTCGACAAGGTCCTTGCAGCCTTCTACCGGAATGTCAAGGAGACATCTTTCAAAGTCATGTTGATCACGCCATGTCTCGTTGACACTCAAAGGGATCACCAAGTTGGGAGAAACCCGAACTTCAAAACCTTCAGTCGAAGGTTGCGAAGTTCACAAAACCTGCGACACACCGACAACAAAGAGATCACTATGTTGCTCGAAAACTAAACTTTCAAACCTCATGTTGGAGGTTGCGAAGTTCTCAAAAACCGCTACATGCCGACAACAAAAAGAACAACAAGGTAGAGCTTTCAGCCATGTACTAACCACAAGAAGAGGAATGAGAGGGTATTTTGCTCCAAAATGGATATCCTATATTTCTACCACTCCCAAGGTTGATGTGTTTAGTTTTGGTATGACACTCCTAGAAATCATTTTAGGTTGAAAAAATTTGGATTTAAACATGCAAGATCCAAATAATTATTACTTTCTTTGAATGGCCATAAATCAAATTCACTAGGGAAATATGATTAACATTGTGGAGGAGGGTGTCATAGAGTATGAAAATAAATTGAAGGTGAGAAGAGTGACTATTGTTGGATTGTCATGCATTGAAAATGATGAGTAGGTGATGCCAAGCATGGGAACAGTGGTGTAGATGTTAGAAGGTAAGATGGAGCCTCAAACTTTGCACATGTCGAGCTCTACACTCATGGAAAATAATCAGACCAAAGTGACACTAATAGTGAGGAATTGTAGTGTTATTAACTAGACTAATGTAAGTTAGGGATGCATTTTAAAATTAAGTAGAATATTTCACACAAGATGGGCTTAAATAAATGTAACTTAACATTTAAATATAATTATAATTATAATTAATATAATATCTTTGTTTTGATAGTGAGTTTTAAAATTTAATTTAGCTAAAAAAGTTTTTTTATTATTATTATTTAATTAGTCATAAAAATATTTATATAAAAACAAAACTAAATTTTCTAATGAAATTTATTATGGTATAATAATTTATTGTACAAATATTAAATTTAGTATTATAGTAAAAAAATATTTAATTATTATACATTAGTCAAGTTCTATTAAAGTCTAGTTATTCATTTAAAAACTATCAATAATATTTAATAAATCTTCCAAATGATGAATCATTAAATGTGATCTAAAATGTTGATAAAAAAATATGTAACTTTCCAAATCATATTGTAAAGAATTATAGAAATATAATGCATGATACATTTTTTCATGAGAGAAAAAATTGTTTGAAAGCTAAGCTTCTTGAGATGATGAGTATTAAAGTTTCAAAGTTGATTATCTTATTGATGATGGATCATGATATATGATTCACAATGTTGATAAAAAAAATCACATTTTTTTCTAGAAGCTTTTCAAAATCATATAATGAATCCTTTCCAATAAAAATATTTGAAAATATCTCGAGAAATTGTTAGTGTTTTACATTTTTTTTCCAATGCAATATATTTCCAATTAATTTCTTATTGTTTCTCCAATAAAAATACAAATGCTAGTTTAATTATTTTTCCAAATAAACCTTGACTATGACTTAATTGCAAGTTTTGCTTTTTCATAATTGAATTTGACATCAACGTACCCCACCTACTCAAAGAAAATTACTAACAAATTCAATCCACTAAACAAAATGCATATTAGTCATATTTTGTTTTCTATAAAACTTCTCATTCTTAAAATTGTGACTATTTTAAATGTCATTGAATTAAGCAACAATTAAAAAAAAAAAGATATTGTTTAAAAAAATTTTAAGTAGATGAATTGTTTTTATAGAATGAGCTCTATGTGGATCTAACCCAAAAAAGATATTGAGAGAAATGATTTCTAATTTTTCTGCTTCTACTATATATTCCAATCAACTCAATGAATATGAGAACCAATAATACGGAAATGGAAAGCAACAGTCTCCTAGCATGTATGATCTTTGCTCTTATCATAGTGGTAATAATTTACACTTGTGAAGGGTTAATCGATTGTAGGGGAGATTCTCTTTCCTTGGGCGCCTCGCTTATTTGAAATTAGACAATAATTTCAAAGAATGGGATGTTTGAATTGGGATTTTTTAGTCCAAATGGATGGAAGTAATAATTGGTATATTGGCATCTGGTATGCCAAAATACCAGAGAAGATGGTCGTTTTGATGGAGTGTATGGAGAAAGATCAAAAGACAAAATACATAACACATTGAAACATATAAACTCAGAAAATATTCAATTAATCACATACACACACAAAGATTGTTCATCGTGCTGCTACACCAAAAATATTTCATCGCTTCATCAAATTTATTGCATCATACCTCTTTTATAGATGAGTTTACAATATACAAGATAATTCTAGAAACATACTAAATCAATTCTCTCATTGTTGTGAATTAACATGCAAACTGAAACTTCCTAAATACTTCCTACATGCATGTTTCATGCAAAAACTTTCTAATGTTGTATGCCTAATTAACTACAAAATATATGGGAGAAACTATTTTCCAACACTCCCCTTTAATTTTGACCATAAATTTCTTTTAGCTCTCCAACCAAGTCTTCAGACTCACTCATTTTGTTTACTTGTATAATTAATTCAAACCATCTTCAAAATCTTCTTACTATCCACTCTCACCAATTCTTTCCAATTGCTACGGAAATCCATCAAACATTATTCTTCAAATTGAAAATCCTCTCACTGTCTAGATAGCTTTCAACTTTGCATGACATCTTACAAGACAAACAAATCTCTCTTGATTTCTATCTTCTTTTCCATATGAACATTTGTATTTGAAAAAAAAAATTAACATCCCTGTAAACTTTTGCCAATCTGGCCCATAATTCCATCCACAATTTATGTTCATGCAACCTATCAAAAATTCACTTTTACACTTCCTTTGCCAACACTTATTTTATGAATGATTTTTCAAACCACAAATAGCACATGGATGTAGATCCCAACATGTATCTTTGACATGACCTTCCCTTTTACAATACAAACATTGATGCATTTCTTGAACAAATTTTCTTGATCCTGTAAAATTTCCTTTACCTATAATATATCCAAGACCTTCATATTTTTGTCGCATAACTGCCTCAATCAACTCTTTTCTTCCTTGTGCATTCTTTCCTAATCTTTGTCCTTTGTAACCCATTATTTTCATAATTTTAAAACCAACATTTTCCTCAATATGATTAACATGATTTCCAAATTCAAACACTCCATCATTTTTGCATTCTTCTTCTATACATTCTTCATCAAAATCAATATTAGTCATACCACACAAAGTACTTCATTTATCAACTAAACAATAAAAATCCACTATATCGCAAGCAACATCACTTACCATTGGCTTTTTCTTTAAACATTTATTTTCTTCTTTCAACTTTGATAATTCTTCTTTTAGTAAACAATTTTCTTCTTCTGACAATTTCAGTTTTTCTTCAAAATCTTCTTTCATTTTCTAAACCTCATCAAACAATTTTATTTTTTTCTCCTAATTCTTCATTCTTTTTCTTAATCTCATCAAACAACTTTAGCTTTTCTTCTAGCTCTTTATTCTTCTCCTCAGCTTGCCACAAATCTTTCAAAAGTTCACTATTTTCTCTTTAAAAAATCTTTTTCACAAATTAGATTTTCATTTTCTTTTAACACTCTTTTACCAACTTTTCCCCTTGAAACAAATGATTTTAACTCACCTGCTTCTGCTACAATGATTTCTTCTTTTCTTTAAAAGCAACACGTGCCTTCAACCTTTCTCTTTCAATTTATACGTGGTCTTCTACAAATCTCTTAAAATGATGAACATTGATCTCTTTTCTACAGCTTCTTATGACAGTTACACAAATACAACAATTCTCTCCAAAAAAAGAGTCGTGATTTACATTTAGCAATAAAAATTGATCATATCTCTTTATTTTCTACAAGGACTTTCTTCCAATACAAATTACTTCAAAGATATCTACAAAAAAAAAAAAATCAAACACACAATCAAGCTTTTCAAAACAAAATTAATTACCTTTTCCAACAACCTAAAAAACATTTTCTACACTTATCCTTTTGCATTGCAGATGATGCAATCCATGATCTAAGAGCAACATCAAATATTATTGAGTTTTTTTTATTTCTAGATCTACAACCTTTTAAATCTATATCGGCAACAAAACTCCTATCTACAACATTCTTCTCTAACTTCTCTTGAATTTGCAATCCTTTGTATGGTAGCTCTTGTGTGACTGCAAAATGAGTGCCTAACAAATCAACAACTCCTTCACAATATTTTTTTTTCTAGCTACAACTTCATTTCAACATTGATTACCAAATTATATTTCCGATTTTCACCATTGAACCTACTTGGCTCTGATACCACTTTAATGGAGTGGATGGAGAAAGATCAAAAGACAAAACACATAACACATTGAAACATATAAACTCAAAAAATATTCAATTAATCACATAAACACACAAAGATTGTTCATCGTACTACTGCACTAAAAAGATTTCATTTCTTTATCAAATTTATTGCATCATACCTCTTTTATAGAGGAGTTTACAATATACAAGATAATTCTAAAAAAATACTAAATCAATTCTCTTACTATTGTAAATTAACATGCAAACTGAAACTTCCTATATACTTACTACATGCATGTTTCATGCCAAAACTTTCTAATGTTATATGCCTAATTAACTATAGAATATATGGGAGAAACTACATGCCAACACATTTGGGTGGCTAATAGGCAGAGCCCAGCAAAAAACAAGCCTAGTGTTTTGAAGCTATCAAAAGAGGGTAATTTGGGACTGTTTGATGGAAAGGGAATGTCTCTTTGATCCGCTAACATATTGAAAAAACCCTCGCGGGTTGTGCTATTAGACTCTGGTAAATTTTTAAAGCTAAGCGATGACAATAAATCTAAGACTATTTGGCAGAGTTTCGACTATCTTGTAGATACCATGTTACCCAAGATGAAGTTTGGTGGACAACAAAAATTAGTTTGTTGGAAAAACTCATTGGATCCGGTCCTGGGCTTTTGTCCTTTCACTTGGATCCATCTAGGGCTATACAATTTGTACTAACATGGAACAATTTTGTCTAGTTTTGGGAGAGCGGATTGAGTGGAATTCCAGAAATGCCAATCGAAGACTACTTCAATATCAGCTTTGAAAGTACTAGCTCTAGTTTGTATTTCAGTTATGAATTGCTGACAGGGATCTTAAGTTTTATCCAAATTAAGTCTAGAGGAATGGAAGGATATGCTTTGTTTGATGGCATTAAATGGACCATGGTGGGGAGTCACCCCAGAGATCAATGTGTTGTATATGGTCTTTGTGGTGCTTATGGAACCTACAATTCCAATAATCTTGAGTTTTGCAGCTGTCTAGAAGGCTTCACCCTGGCAGACAATCACACCTAGGATTTGCAAGTGGTGGAAAAGTGATTGTGTTTAGCAAAGACCCTTGAACTGTGGAACCAAAAAAGGAAGCACTAAAAAAATTTATAGACTTTAGTGTAGCGTTGCCTAATGACTCAGCTTTGGCATACCCTGTGTTGTACCCCAAAATTAAAATTTTTGTTACACTTAGACATTTTGAAGAAATGAGTAAAAGTCTTGTTAAATCAATCGAAAGGTCAAATTTTGGGTGTGCAAGTCTTGCATGGGGGGTTAGAACGCAAAATTTTCAAAATATGACAATCTAGGTCTACTCAGAGCAGCTTAATCTACAAAACCCAGATCTTAGTTTTTCATCCCTACTTTTTAGGAAAACTGCTCTTTCTAGAAATTTTCTAAAATTAGTAATGTTTTCTGGGTTTTTTTGGGTTTCTTTGGAAATAGATATTGGCAAAACTTTCTAAAAATAGAAAGTTAATCTGTTAGGGTTCAAACTGATTTTGATTGGCTCAAAATACGTCCATATCAGATTGGTGCAGTTAGAATCTCAAAATAATCAGTTTTGCCCTAGTGGGTCTTTTCTGCTTTCTTAGAAGCATATTAGGAGCTCTGAGGTCAGCAATGGAGGTTAGTCAGCTACCAGGTGTCAGATTCAACACTCAGGCATTCAACAGAAGGCAGGTTGGTGAGCGAGCACGAAGAATAGTGAAGAAAGTGAAAAATGTGAAAATTTTCTAACACTAGTTGACTTGGACGCCCTAGGTGAAGATAGGCGCCCCCCTTTTTAGGGCTTTAAATGATAAATTTAGGATTTATGGCTCCAATCAAAGTTGCTTAGTTCTTTGTCAGCTCCGCAATGAGTCCAACGGTGCAGTCATCAGGTTATCCAGTCGTCTGGGATTCAGCGTTGTACAGGGGGTTCCAAACTAGAGTCAAAATGAAGAAGAATGAAGATTATCAAAATTTGACAAATGAAGAAGAATGAAGATTATCAAAATTTGACTAACTCTGGTAAGTTTGGGCACCCCTGGTGAAGAAAGGCGCCTAGATTTTTGAAGGGGAAAATCTAGTAGTTAAGTTTTAAGAAAGTGTTCAATCTTTTCAGTATTCAGCCAACTTCGCAACGCTTGTCTCCGTCAAAACATCTGACTGCTCAATATTTAGCAGATTCAAATCAAAGAGGAACATATAGAATGAGAGTTTCAAACTTGGAGATGAAATCAGATGAAAAAATGGCTAATTCTGGAAGGTTTGGGTGCCCTAGGAGAAGAGACGCCCAAGATTTCAAGGGACTAAATAGATGAACAAAAGTATCTCTAACATAATTTCTTCACAGTTGATCCAGCTTTCCAACGATATATCCAACACATCAATCAGAGGTTGCAGTCGCAAGATACGAGGAGTTGAACAGAGGGTCTGACGAGAGCTAAGGATCAAAGTTCAAAAGAAAATAGGAAAAAGTGAAAAATATTCTAACTCTGGTGAGTTTGGGCGCCCCAACTTGCCAGGAGCACCCAAGCTTTTGAAGGTTTAAACTCAGCTCTTTGACAAAGTTTATACCAGAAGACTCGTAATATCTCGTCAGCTTCATAATGAGCATAACCGTTAGTCAATCTGAGGCTTGAATCACCAGATTCAACGAGATCATCTGTAGAAGAAGAGTCAATGAAGAAATTGGAGATCATAAAAATGGCTAACTCTGGACAAAATTGGCACCCCTGGAAGGAAAAGGCTCCCATGAATTCAAAGGTCGAGATGAAGTTTTTAGCCAGAGATGCCTCCAAACTAATCTTCTCAGAATCATTCAAGCTCCATGATGAACCCTTCAGCTTGTCCATCAGATTAATCTACAAGCCGAAAATCAAAGGCAAAGTAAAGGGTCAAAATGAAGAAAAATTAGAAATATCAAAAAATTGACTAACACTGCTTAAAGTGGGCACCCCTGGTGAAGAAGGGCACCCAACTTCTCATGCCTTAAAAAAATTTGCAAAGTTTTCAAGAAGTTTCAAAATTGCAAGAAGGAAGATGGCGTCCAAGTTCAATGAGCTGAGATTTTAGGGTTATGAAAATAAAAGAAAAAGAAAGCAAAGCAAAAATAAAACCCTAAATCTATTTAACACCTCTCTTTCATGTTATTTTTATTATTTTTGCAAGTAGCATTCAAAGGAGAAAGTTGGAGCAGCAAGTTTGAAGAAAATTTTCAAGATTCAAGAGCTTAGCTTGCTGGTTTTTCATCAAAATTTTCAGACTAGCAACTTAAACCCTTGCTTTTTCATGCTCTTTCATCCAGAAGATCAAGTTTTCCAAGGAGAAGGCCAAGGTTTTCAATTTTTCAGTCATTTGGGTCTTTTCACCTTATTCTTCTGAAGAAATTTTCAAGAACTTCACCAAGTTGCAGCAGCTACATTTTATTTGCATGTCAGTGAAATCCTCAATGCATTCAATTTTCAATCATCTGGGTCTTCTCAAATCAGTCTTCTAAAGAAAACCCATATCACAGCTTTTTTTAAGAAAGTTTCAAATCCTAGGGTTGGCTGCTTTTTCGATCAACCATCATGGTTTTGCAAATCTAATCAACTAGATCCATTTCTAATCATATTTTGAACAAAACACAGGTGCCAATTTTTTTCATGAAATATTGAAGAAATTAGGGTTTGATGTTTTTTAGGCAAAATTCAAATTTTCAAAAATGGACGATCTAGGTTGTCTTGCAACGAAATTATGAGCAAAACCCATATCTCAGAAAAAATTTCAAAAACATTTGTCTATTGGAGCAAGAAAATTAGCATTCTAAAAATAGAAGTTGCTCAAAACTTGTCTAAACCTAGGTGATTTTACAGTCATTCTTCAAGTTTTCTAAAATGGAGTAGACTCCCAATGTTTTCAAGACTGAATCATCTCTCTATCATGATTTCATCAAAATCGATGAGATAGACTTGCATCATATCAGGTCGATGTTTGATTTACATGCTTTAGAAAGCACATGCAACACCTCAATCAGAAACCTAGGACATTCTAGACTCCTCGCAGCAGCGTCTATTCCTATATCAGTTCAAAGTCTTGAGTTCGTAATCGCTTGCATCAAACATTACAACTCGGCTACTAGGGAGATCCAGCCAGTGGATGGTAGATAGATTTACAGTCTGAAGCCTGATATGAATGAGAAGTGTTTTTCCATTCCCCCATGTCCTCAAAGCGTTACTATCTCAAAGGGTGAATGTGAAAGGATATGGGAAATTCACAAAAATAAATATAACAAGAAGATTGTATTGAAGTGAATGAAAGAAAAACATAAAACTTTGCCAAGTCACACTTCCATGATGTCAGCAAAGTTTGAGAAAGCGGCCAATGAGGTCGAAGATTTCCTGAGATCTGTTGCAGATGCTGAAGATATTCTAGAAAAGCGGTGTTTTGCTATTGATGGCATAGATGCACCGAACTGGGACACAATTTCTAATTTTCTAGCAGATGTGATTGAGCTTTAAAGCAGCTTTCTTCTAGAAGCTTTCTTTCTCGCTTTCTTTCTATTCTTGGAATGATTCTTATCCATTCTTTGAGAAGAGAAAGAAGATAAATGTAATAGTTGGTGTTTCCCACCTTTTATGCTTTCTTAGGTGTTAGATGTTATCTTCTTTCTAGATTTAATAATAAAGCTTGCTTGTTGAGCAAGCCCTAGATTGTGAAAGCAAGGAGATTTTAGGGTTCCCTACTCCTCTGCTTATCTATAAATAAGAGCCTTTGCTCATTAGTTTCTTTAACTATGCTAGTGATAACAAAATGATGAGCCTATTGTGCCTTCTATTTTTTATTCAACTGTTGTTCAATTGTGTTGTGATAGCAAATTGTTGAGCCTCTTTAGCCAACAAGGAGTTATAGTGTGATTGTTATTTCTATTGTGTAAGAACAAGATTGCAAACCTCTTTAGTTGCAATTTCTTGTTCCAGGCATGTTAGAAGTGAGTTTTATTCCAGAAGTTTGAGTAATAAAATCATGAGCCTCCTTTGCCTTGATATAACATCTCAGATTTCCGTTATTTATGTTTTACTTTTATGATCTTGATTTCAACTTGCATTGAAGTGTGTAGATGTTTTTTGAGAGAGAGTTTATTGAAGTATTTTGTCAGAAATCAACCTTGTTCATTTCTAGTTTCTCTTGCTTTGCTTATTACTTGAGAAGTTAGAAATGTCTGTAGTTTAAGTTAGTCGTAGTTAAAGTTCTTAAAACAAAAAATCTCAGTTGCGGTGTTTGTGTTTAATAAACATTGTGCTCTAAGCTGATCAAAAAGATAGGTAACTTAGTTCTTAGTTTACTTTCTTTCAACACCATCAGCAAGAGGGAGCTTCCCCCCCTAATTTGAAGAGCAGTTTATCTATGCATAGTTATCTGTTTCAAATACGCATTCCAAAGGTGTGAATTTAAACGCCAATAATTTTCTGGCGCCCACCGTGGGGCACGAGGCATTAAACAACAAAGAAAGCTTAGGCTTTATGTCACAAGTATGACTATTTGGTGTCCTACTGCTCCAGTTGAATAGCCTAATCTTACACCTCCAGTTATCCAACCGAGTTTCTAGATAATTGAAGGAAAGCAAGTAGACATCATCAGCTGCCTAAGGAGTTTCATCTTTGAGAAGAAGGATACCCCTGCACAGTGGAGAAACGTTGTTGTTATTCTAGAGAAAGAGGAAGAGAAAGTCTATATTATAGCTGGAAGACTTGTCTTGCCACCACTCACGTGGGACTAGACAATCTTGGTGTACATAGTCTATACAAGGAGGAGAACAAAAATAAATCCGCTCTTCCAAGAAGTTGATCCTTTCCTTCCGTAGACACATCCTACACAAGTTGGAGAGTCATCCAACACAGTTCTTGAGTTTGACGCAATTCTTGAGTTCAACACCGTACTTGTGTTTGAGGAAGAAGAACCCAAAGTAATAGGTGACAATAATAACAACGGCCACAACGACCGCAATCGCAATTAGAGAAGAGGTCCCCCACTGCCTTGGGGTGATCATATCAGACCTTTGGCCCTAAGAGAAAATCATGAATTGCCTAAGGGGTCAAGAAAGCACTGTCCACGGTTCCAAGGTGATGGAAGTCAATATCTTGACGACCATCTTTCAGCCTTTTCAATGGCTTGCGTTGTTTTGCATGTAGCTCATGAAGATACTGTTGTACGTCTCTTTGTTGAGACTCACGAGAGCTACTCCCAAATGGTTCAATCACTTGGAGCCAGGTTGCGTAACTAACTGGAATACTATGACTAAAAAGTTCCTTGCAAGGTTCAAGCCAGCTGAAGATAGCCACCAGTTATTCACTCAACTCTCAAATTCAAAGGAGGAAAATGAACCAATGAGGGAATTCATGGCAAGGTTTAACTGCTTGGTCACTCGTCTCTCATACACACTCAATCCATCGCCTGAGATCCTATTGAGCAGTTTTATCAATGCGCTTCTATCAGAGATAACTTTTATCCTAAGATCAGCCAATGAGACAAAACTAGAAGATGCACAACAAGGTGCCATAGAGATTGAAGAAAACATGATCACTTTAGGAAAGATCAAAGGAGATGCTATTAGGCCTTCAATTCAAAGTTCTGTTGATCCGTTACTTCAAAGGGTTGCTAATGAAGTAACTATTCTCAAGAGGAAATTGCCACTCAAGCCTACGCCTCTTGCTCAAGTTGCACCACCACCTATTTTTCCTGCGCCACAGCCATATCAAGCACCACAGTAGCCTTATCAGCCTCAGCAGCCGTACCAGCCAAGGAGCTTTTAGAAGCTCACATAGAAGACATAGTAGACATTCCCTTTAGATTGTTGCTGCTCAAGAATTCAACATCTCCAGATTTCCAATTGATAGACTCTTCTCCCATTGACAGAATAATCTACCTTCATTCTTTTTGTCTTTAATTCATTCCCTCTCAATTTCAAAATCACCAGCATTGAATTGGAATTCAAAAATTCCTAACCTCATTTACTTCTTTTGCAGTCTTCAGGTGCACATCAGGAGCAAGTGGGAAAGTAATCTCCAAAACAATCTTCTAGCTATAGGCATCGAATGCTCCTAACAGGTAGGTGGACAGGAAGAGGCTCAGGAGCATTTAATTTTCCAACACTCCCCCTTGATCCTAAGCTGACAACAAGATCAAATCTGATCCAAATCAACAATGCCCAATCTGCTTCTTAGGCGCTTGAAACTGTCCTTGCTCAAAGGCTTGGTGAATATGTATACTAGTTGTTGCTCAGACTTGTAAAATGCCATTTTAATTTCACCATTCTCAACCAGTTCTCTAATAAAATGATACCTGATTTCAATGTCCTTGCTTCTTCCATGAAACACAAGATTTTTTGTCAAAGCTATTGATGAAACATTGTCACAGAAAATTATTGTTCGATCCTCTTGTTCTTCTCTTAAATCTGTCAAGATTCTTCTCAGCCAAATAGCTTGACATGCTGCTGCATTTACTACTATATACTCAGCCTCTGCTATTGATAGGGAAATGATAGGTTGCTTCTTGGAAGCCCATGAAATGACTCCTGAACCTAAGTGAAACACATAGCCCGATGTGCTCTTCCTATCATCCAAACTTCCTGTCCAATCACTGTCTATGTATCCAACTAGCCCAAAAACTTTTGCTACTATGTACAAAATGTCATATCCTTTGGTGCCATTCACATACCTCAGGATTCTTTTACCTGCTTGCCAATGGGTGTCATGTGGAGTCTCCATAAACTTGGAAATAAGACTCACACTGTGCATTATATCAAGCCTAGTTGTTGTTAAATACATTAAGCTTCCAACCAAACTCTTAAACATGGTTGGATCCACATTGTTGCTGCAATCTTCTTTGCTCAAATTCAGACATATGGTTGTTGGTGTTGGGGTAGGCTTGCTTTCAAACATTCTGGTCACACCCACAAAAGGATATAAAAGTCGCGAAAAATCCTATCCTGGGAATTGGACATTCCAACAGGTGACTAACATCTTTTTATGATCGTTCATTTACATTGTCAAACCAGGGAATGTATACTTGAAATGGAGTGGCACTGTATATGCACTGAGAACCAGCTCCAGTCACAATTTACCATAAATAAATGCTTGGAAGGAATTCTACTTAAGCTATAGAAATGTAATGCAAATTTTTCTTAACCTTAATCAAAGCAAAAATCATGACAACTATTTCTAAGGAACAAACTATGAATTGGCCTTATGTTGCAGGAACAAACACAGGGATGGATTCCTGATGCTATAGGAACAATATAAGACTGAGTTTGCGCTGAAACTTTCAAGAATGAAATCTAACTTATGATCAACAGGAAATAAACAACTAACTAACTAACTACAGATACTTACTAAGTGGGCCCCCTTAGCAAGCATCAACTAGTTATGCAAGAATTGAACTCAAAACTTTATCAGCTTTTATTCATAAACTTTGAATGATATACATTGTTTTGCTTATATGAAAACTAACACAAAACACTATCTCTCATTATAATATTAACTTTTACATACTCTGCTTGCTCACTCACGCAGGAGGAACATTTATTTATATAAAAAAAGCAACTAACTACCTAACTCTAACAGAGAAAGACGTGGACATAAATGTATCCTAAAACTGAGGAACAGACTTCTCATAAATGAAAGCATAGTCATTCAACACGATTCAGAGAGAATTTAGCATTCCACTCTTCCTAGATTAATGAACATTTAGGTTTCTTCCCAATGACCCAATTATAGAGTCTTCGCTGGAACAACTTCCTCGATGTTGTGCAAGAAATGGACTTTACTACAAGGCTAAGATTTGCTACGCTTGACTCGTTCATGCTTTCTTCAACAACCTACGATACACAAGGCGACAGAAGCGAAAGAGAGCATGCATGGAAAACAACACGATATACATTCATTAATCACATATTAAATCTATTTCATTATTCAAAAACCATATGCATTATATCAGTAATTAGGGAGGTCAAACAGGGCAATTAATATAGACACATAGAGATGTTAAGCTACAGGAATATAGGAATGTGTGGCTACATGTCACTACCCAATTTCAGATAAAAAGTCATTAATCAAAGAGATAAAAAGTCGAGCTCATCATTTTCCCCCTACTTATCCTAATGATGGTCCTCCAGCATTAAGCTTCCTGGTTGTTTCTCTGAAATTTGTAGGAGTAGCATGGCCTTGTAGTGAAGTTCCAAATTTATAGTAGAAACCCCTAAAATTTTGCCATCTCTCATATCTGTGGGTTTATGTATCTTCATTAACATTTGTAGCCCGATAAGGATAAAGTGGCCACATCAAAACTAGAGGTCACAATTTTATTGGTAACATAATTAAAACCTCTTATGAAGACCAAGCTGCATGTACTTCTCTGTCCTTCTAAGGGCTGCTTTAAATTTTAGAGGGCTATGAGGCTCAGATTTCTTCAGACCAATAGTCAATTTCTCCCATCTTGTCTCAATTCTGGAAGAGGAAAGCTTCCAAAACAGATATGGTTGGCCTTTAAATTCTTCATACACTTGCTTCCTGATATCAAATATTTTTATTCTTTCTATTTGATCATTGAACCCATACGCAACAGTAAGCCAGGTTTTCAGCACTGCATAGGGATTTGAACTTTCAGGTCGCAGTGGGAGAGGTTCATTCCTCTCAGCCTCTTCATAAGCTTCTAATTGTCTACCATAATTAGTTTCGTTGGCCGCCCCTAAGACATGAGTGACCTCAAATGAATATCACCAATGTAAAGATGTGGATTCCACTTTGTTTTAGAGGGAATTATCAAACCATGCAAATAAAATTCACATAAAGAATTTTTCAGCCAGCTAGGGGCTACTTGATAGGCATCATAAAATTCCTTGGCTGTATGAATAATAGGATCTAAATTCCTTGAAATTCTCATTAATTGAAACCAAAGAAATTACTAATTAGGCACATAGCATAGACCCTAGGCGGTGGTCTACATTCCACAATTTTACCAGTTATTTTCATCATTTCATCCATTTTTTCTTTAATTTCTTGGATTTCCTGTTTCTGCCTTTCAATTTCTTCTTCTCTTCTTCCCAAAGACTTTGTTGAATTTCAGTCATGGTTAAGTGGCAGAAACTCAAGGTTTGAAATGTGACCGGCCTCCATGTGGTCCTAAGGTATTCCAAAAATTCAATCAAAAATATCTTTTTATAAACAGCCATTGCTTGACAAGTTGTAGGGGGTAATGAGGTTTCATTGGACACTTCTAATTGTTCAGGTTGTTCTTCCTCTTACTGCAAGATGAATTCCTATTGTTGCATAAAAGGAGATTGTACTTCCTCTAAAATTTTCCTAGTTGCTTGAGCCAAGTCATCAAGACTTGGCATTCCCCTTTCATTAATACTAACATGTTATGCTTCCTCAACTTTCATTGGATCATTTTGCATTTCCTCAAGAATAATAGATGGGCTATGTGGAACATTCTCAGATACATTCTGAGAATCATCATGACTAAATTCTTCAGAGTCCTCATAAATTATTATAATTTCAGGTTGGATAGAGGTTGAGGTAACTTTTTGTTGTTTCCTTGATAAAACCCTTTTTGGCAATGTTGCAGCTGTAGGAGGCACTCTCGTGGCTTTTCTCTTTTTGACTTTCCTAGAGGATTCATACTCAACAGAAGAAGATGATGGTGAACTTGTAGCGGCAACATGCATTGTTGCAAGAGGAACTACTACAGGAGAAGATGTTGCAGGAGAGAAACACTATTGTTTTTGAACATGAGTGTTAGACTCTGGGGTTTGTTCTACCCTAGATGACTCTCCTACCTTCGTTTTTCCTTTTTCTCTTCTACTAGCAGACTTGGTTTGTACTCGGGTAGAGGGCTCTAGTCGGGAGGCTGCAGGAGTTAGTGCTGCAAGAGCAGATGATTCTTGCTCTGCTTCCTTACTTGTAGATTCTACTCTCTTTTTCTTTTTCTTGTGCTGCACAAGGAGTGCTCTAGGAGGCTTTGGAAGTTGTAGACCTTTTTGGGCAACAATTTCTTGCCAAGAAAAGGGTGATACAACCCTTAGGGAACGCTCAATCAAGAGTTTAATGAGGGCATAATGGGCAATAGAGTTGTCCTTACCCCTCTGGGTTTCATGGGCACAATGTTTCAAAATATTTAAAAAAAAATTTGGAACATTGACAGCTAAACCATGCCTCATATGACTCAATAGTTTAAAATGATAGAAATGCAAATAGGAAAAATGTCCCTCACAAGTCAAGTACTTGATTATGAAGGTAGCATATTTCGGGTATGGAGGAGGCAGTGACACTCATTTGCATCTTTGTTTGGAATCCTCCAAGGGTCCATCTGTTGGTATTGTAAATTATGCCCTAGCAGAGACAACATTTGAAGAAAAAATTTCTCCTACCACCGGAAGCCCAGTTACTTCTACAATCCATTCTTCTGTAACGACAACTATCAAACCCCACACTGTAGCTTCTCCCTTTGAAAGAGTTCTAAAAAATTCACCTGCAGCTTCCTCATTAAAGGAATCTAACCTCAAAAAATAATTCAACCAACCACAATTGCTGAATGCTTGAACTGTTTGAGGATTTTGCGTCAAGAGTTCATAAGCTTCAGGCTCATGTCTTACTAATTGGCCACCCATATTCATAAATTATCCCAGCTAAGATTCCTGAAACTCAAACTTTTTCTGAAAATTCAAAAAAAAAATTTTTGCTTTGCTTCTTTCTGTCCTGCCGTCACTTTTCTCTACTTTTCCAAGAATGACTCAAAAGATAATTACATAAAATGATTGTTAAAAACTACCCAAATCAAGCAGTTAATTGTTGCTTAGGATGAAAACATGCAGTTATATTTGGAAAGTACAAGAAAATAAAAATATCTTAACAGTTGTGACAATGACATAAGAAAAAGTTTGAAATGAATTATCCCCGCCCTCTACTAAAACTTTGGCATGTGTCCACACATCTGCGAAAAGATAGGTGAAGATCAGACAATAATGACTGATATGTACATAGCAATTAATTAATAAATGAAAAAAATAAATGATGTGACAATAAAAGATATCGCGTACCTTGTAATAAGTGCTCATACATGTTGGGAAAGATCGCAGCTCTGCATGAAATGACGACTAAAAGTGAAACTATAAATGAGGGCGATACCATAGGATGGATGATGTGGAAGAAAAGGGAATGAATGGTGGTGATGGATGAAAAATAGAGAACATGACTTCCTTAAAAAGGAAACCTTTATTATGGGCATGCAACATGGAACTTTAAAGAGATGTTGTAGGAGAAAGGTCGAAGCCTTTTGCTGTAGGAAGATCAATGGCCGCTTCCAGAATAAACTGCTTCATAAATTCTTCTTTAGACGTTGGCTTATGATACAACCGAAGACAGTGTCCATTAACCAGTAGCTTGAATTAGATAGGATCTATTGTAGCTAACTGAACTGAACCATTATCAAACCCATTTTCTATTTCATAAGGACCAAGCCATCTTATGGTGAGTTTACCTTGATTTTCCTGGTACCTAGAGTCATAGCAGTATCCAATCACTGATAGAGAATTGTTTAGTTCTAATATGGTGGTCATGCCATTTTTTTCTTTGTTGTTGGATAGCTTCAGTATGCTACAGGGCAACTTTCCTTATCTCATCTAATGCATTCAACTACATGAGATGTTCCTTCTGGGTTTCTAAAATATTAATGTTAAGCTATAGAGCAATCCTTAAGGTCTTATGCTCAAACTCGATTGGCAACATGGCAGTTTTTCCATAGAGTAACTCAAAAGGAGTGAACCCTGTAGTTGTTTCCATGTAGGCCCAGACTGCTTCAGGAAGGCGACTGCTCCAATCCTTCTTGTGTAATTATACTGTCTTAGTAAGGATTGCCTCAATTTATCTGTTGGTAACCTCTACCTGACCATTGGCTTGAGGGTGATAAGGGCTAGACTTTCTATGTCTAATCTTGTAATCATTCATCAATGCAGTGATTAAGTTTGATGTAAATCGAGCTCCTTGATCAGTAACAAGTTCCCTTGGGACTCCAAATCAAGTAAAAATTTGCTTATACAGGAACTCAACAACTTTATTGTCATGGGCATTTGTCATTGCTTTCACTTCTACCCACTTGGTTACATAATCAGTGCAAACCAAAATATATGATTTTCCATTGGACGAAGGATCAATAGGCCCAAAAAAATCCATGCCCCACTTGTCAAAGGGACTTACTACAACTTGAGGATATAGGGGCATTTCATCAGACTTTGTTGGACTCCCCATGCGTTGATATCTGTCACATTTTCTGGTGTAGGTTGCAACATCTTTATATAGTGTGGGCCAATAGTATCCTATAGTAAGCACTTTCATAGATGTTCTTTTGGTTGCAAAGTGCCCACCACATGGCTCATCATGACAGGCATGCAAAATGTCATATGTTTCATCTTCCCTAACCCACTTTCTCATGACTTGGTCAAGTCCTGTGTAGAATAAACAGTCTACAATCTTTGAAAAGTTAAAACTTTTCTCTACCAACAATTGTCTTTCCTTTGGTGAGAAGTGGATTGGGATCTTTTTGGCTGCTAAGTAGTTTGCAATATTTGCATACCATAGGGTTCAAGCAGCAATTAAAAATAGATGTTCATCGAGAAATCTATCATCAATTACCTTAAGGGTGGCAGGTGTAGTTGTTTGGATCCTTGACAAGAAATTAGCCACCACATTAGCCCGACCTAGCTTATCAATATCTGTAATATCAAATTCCTACAACAATAGGAGCCATCTTGCTAATTTTCCAAATATGGTAGGCTTATTCATGAGGTGTCTTATTGCTGCATGGTCTGTATGGACAAATATTTGGTAACCGGTGACATAATGTCAAAACTTGTTCAGGGCATACACAACTGCTAGCAATTCTTTCTTTGTGACAGTATAGTTTAATTCAAGGCCTTAAAGGTTTTTGCTAATGAAACATATGGCATGCTCTATGGAATTCTCTTTCTGTCCTAAAACTGCCCCTATGGCATAATTAGAAGCATCTGTGTGTATATGAAAGGGAAAACTCAACTTCGGTCCTTGAAGAACAGGTGCCTGATTAAGTAAGTTTTTAAGTTGTAGGAAAGATTTGTCATAAGCCTCAGTCTAATTAAATTCAGAATCCTTAAAGTTAATAAGGAATATAATGGACTGACTATTTTGCTGAAATCTTTGATAAATCTTCTATAATATCCAACATGTCATAAAAAGCTTTTAACATCCTTTTGTTTCATAGGTGTTTGCAAAGTTAGAATAACTTCTATTTTTGCATGATCAACTTAAATTCCTACTTGAGAGATATGATGGTCTAAAACAATTCTCTCTTATATCATCATAAAGCATTTCTCACTATTCAAAGACAAATTTTGTTCCTTACATCTTTTCAACACTTTTTCCAAATTTGTTAATGCTTCTTCATAAGTAGCTCCATAAGTTGTGAAGTCGTCCATGTATATCTCCATAGAATCATAAGAAATGTTGGCAAAAATATTGATTACTGCCCTTTGAAATGTTGTAGGTGCATTACACAGTCCAAAAAGTAAGACAGAGTAGGCAAAAGTGCCCCATGGACTGGGAAAAGTTGTTTTGTCTTGATCCTCAGGGGCAATTCTAATTTGATTATACCCACTATATCCATCCAAAAAGAAGAAATGCTTTTTACTAGACAATAAGTTTAGCACTTGGTCAACAAATGGGAGTGGAAAGTGATTATTTTTAATTGTTGTGTTCAACTCCCTGTAGTCTACACAAACTCTCCATTTTCCTTTTTCTTAGGAACAATCACCAATGGAGATACCCATTAACTGTCTGAAATGGGGTAGATAAAACCAACATCAAGCAATTTTTGGAGCTCTATTTTAACTATTTCCCTAAATGTTGGGTTTATCCTTCTTTGAGGTTGTCTAACAAGTAAACAGTCTTCCTTAATGTAGATCCTATGAGTACAGAGTTGATGATCTATTCCCTTCATATCCCCATAGTTCCATGCAAAAACTTTGTAATAGATTACAGGAAATTTAGGTGGCAGACTCTCATAATTCAATTGCTGTAGAAAACACTGCTGAGGATAGCTATCTGGAACAGATGGGCTACTCATATCAGAGTTGGACTACAAAATGTATAAAAGCCGGCCATCCTCATTATGAAGCTATGAAAACAGATTAGTTTGCAGTGTCATTAGCTGAGCCAATGAATTGACTTCTTCAGTTTCCTCTCCTAAATCTGGCCAAATTGGTTGAGACAAGTCTGGCTGAGGTAGGGCAAGTGGGTATAAAGCCAATTTCTTTTTTGACTGACCATCATAAATTGTCATGTCTACCGAATGACATCCTATAAAAGCATCAGTTGTGGCTAACCATGGTCTACCTAGGATGATAGGATATCCTCCCAAAGTTGCCTTAGTAGATAATATGGTGAAATATGTTGGGTATTCCCAAAACTCAAGGATGACAATGACATATTCTACCACTCCATTAGGTGTTACTATGGAACTATCAACAAGTTGCAGGATGGTAGGTGTAGACTGAATGGTTGGGATTTTCAAACACTCCATAGTATGTTTGGCCATGACATTGATGGTTGCACCAAGGTCAATCAAAACATTCTTTCCTATCTAACTATTAATATTTACTTATATCACAAGACTCCTAGGGTCAGTATATTTTGGAATGACTACCTTCCCTAACATAATATCAACCAACTGTCCTAAAACATGGATAGTTTGGGGATCCTTTTTTCTTTCTTCCTGGTTTCTTTAAACAAGCCTCCTTAATAGTTTTTTAATAAATTGGGATATCTTTAATGGCTTGAAAAAGAGGAATTTGAATGTGTACATTCTTTAGCTGATTCAAAATATCAAAAGTAGGCTCTTCCATAAACTTGGATGTAGTAATTTGCAATCTTTGAGGAAAAGGCAATTGACCTGATGCTATAGGACAGGCTCCTTAGAGATAGTATCTTAAATAGGTATATGTTTTTCAGGATTAGTATGTTGTTCAAAGGTAGAATTTGGAATCTTTGTAATTATAGTCAGATGTGGATTAAGAGGAGTGATTCCAGACCTGAGATGGATATCATGAATATTTAGGGCACAAACTGAATACTGATTGGCTTCTATAAGATACATAGGTTGTTGTTGCTGCTGCTACTTATTATTAGGATTTGGCAATGGTTAAGCAGGCATAGGGGTTTGTTTTAGAGGGTCAATATTTGTTGTAGGTGTTGTAGGAGGTGGCATGAGGGCTAGAGGTTGTGGCTATTGAAACTGTAGGGATCTAGGAGATTGGTTCGACCATTGTTGAGAATCTCTCCATTGAGAATTTTGTTGCCAGTTACCTAGGGGTGGAGTCCATTGTCCTTGTGGCTGTTGCCAACCTCTTTGAGGAGATTGCCATTGAGGACTCTAATAGTTAGACCAGTGTGCTTGAAAAGTATTCCAAGGCAGTGATGGGCCATATGTAGGTTGTCATTGGTTATAATAATTAGAATAAGAATTACCAAAAGTCAAAGGGTCTTTAGGCATACCTTTTCTTTGAGCTCATGGTCATCTTTGTGCGACGAAGAATACTTAGTCATCATCACCCTCTACTATCTTAAAATCAGTAGGTAACTGCTTAGCCTCTAGGTTAGCCACCATCTTACATCTGCAGTCACGTTTCTTCTGTCTGTAATGTGGACAAAACTCAACCAATATTGCTTCAACTTCCTCATGTTTCTTCTGAGCTTGCATAGTATCCAACTGTGTAGTCATATTGTTTATGATATCCTACTTGAAATCAGACAACAAATATGTGATCTCCATCCGTGAAAATCCATTAGTAGAAGACTTTCCCACTGTGGCTTGATGACCTCTACTCTTCTTAACAAGTGCTCAAGAGTAGTTGCAACATATTTTCTTGATATCATCCCAAGGCATTTGGGTTATATCTTCTCCCATCAGGTCTAGGGAATCTATACAAATTTCATTGATTCCCCTTAGGAAAAGTAGTTTATGAGATTCTTCATTAAGAGTGTAGTCTGAATTCTTTTTCAGGGAAAATAAAAATCTTGAGATATAGTCTTCTAGGCTTTCATCCTTCTTTTGTTGAATTCTGAATATATCATCACCCTTACTACCACTCTTACAATATTCCTTGTATTTCTCAAGAAATTTTGTTTGTATGACTGTCCAACTATCAACAACACCCCTTCCCAAACTCATGAACCATCTAAGAGCTCCCTCTTTCAAAGTAGTAGGAAACAACTTCAGCCTGTGAGCATCTGAAGTATAATCATAGCTGCGATAGAGGATGTCAAACTCAAACAAGAAATTTTTTGGGTCTTCTGTAACTAGTCCATAAAACTTGGGAAGTAATGAAGAAGGAATATTTTTAAGGTTATCATTATCTTGTTAGGCAATGATGGGAAATTCAAAAGCAAGAGGTTGATTAAGTGGATTACGTGCCATACTTGCTTGATGGAGTATCAAAGCAAATGGATTTTCTTGAGGTTCTTCATCAACTAGGTCAAATAGCCATTCAACAAGTAGGATTTCAGCAAATAGATTGATATCTTGGTCTCCTCCTTCCTCAAATAGATTATAAATTGGTTCAGTATTGTTATCAATGAATGGAAGGTTAGAGAGGAATCTTCCTAGAGCATCTCTTCTTCTATGCATGCAATAAAATGAATGGTGAAAATGTTTGAATAACAGACTAAACTACTGCTAACAATGACTATGACAGGTTCTTAGCTTGACACCATCCCTAAAAACTGTGCCAAAAATAGTCGCACCCACAAAAGAATATAAAAGTCACGGCAAATCCTATCCTGAGAATTGGACATTCTAGCAAGTGACTAACATCTTCTTATGGTCGTTCATTTACATTTTCAAACCAGGAAATTTATACTTGAAATGGAGCAGCACTGTATATGCACTAAGAACCAACTTCAATCACAATTTACTAGAAATAAATTTTTGGAATGAATTCTACTTAAGCTACAGAAATGTAATGCAAAGTTTTCTTAACCTTAATCAAAGCAAAAATCATGACAACTATTTCTAAGGAACAAACTATGAACTAGACTTATGCTGCAGGAACAAACACAGGGATGGATTCCCAATGTTGTAGGAACAATATAAGACTGAGTTTGTGTTGAAATTTTCAAGAATGAAATATAACTTATGATCAACAAGAAATAAACAACTAACTAACTAACTACAGATACTTACTAAGTGGGCCCCCTTAGCAAGCATCAACTAGTTATGTAAGAATTGAACTCAGAACTTCATCAGCTTTTATTCATAAACTTCGAATGATATACATTGTTTTGTTTATACGAAAACTAACACAAAACACTCTCTTATTATAATATTAACTTTTACATACTCTGCTTGCTCACTTGCACAGGAGGAACATTTATTTATATCAGAAAAGCAACTAACTACCTAACTCTAACAGAGAAAGATGTAGACATAAATGTATCCTGAAACCGAGGAACAAACTTCTCATAGATGAAAGCATATCCATTCAACATGATTAAGAGAGAATTTAGCATTCCACTCTTCCCAGATTAATGAACATTTAGGTTTCTTCCCAACGACCCAGTCAGAGAGTCTTCGTCGGAACAACTTCCTTGATGTCGTGCAAGAAATAGATTTTACTGTAAGGCCGAGATTTGTTGTGCTTGACTTGTTCATGCTTTCTTCAACAACCTACGATACACAAGGTGATAAAAGTGAAAGAGAGCACGCATGGCAAACAACATGATATATATTCATTAATCACATATTAAATCTATTTCATTATTCAAAAACCATATGCATTATATCAGTCATTCAGGAGGTCAAATAGGGTAATTAATATAGACACATAGAGATGTTAAGCTACAGGAATATAGGAATGTGTGGCTACATGACACTACCCGATTTCAGATAAAAAGTCTTTAATCAAAGAGTTAAAACAACCATTAGTAATAAGAGTAAGGGTATTAAAAATACATCATAATACTCAAAGTATGAGCATATTTCGAGCTCTTTGCATATTTTTCTAGAGAGATAAATATACCATTGTGCATTTGTTTTACTTCTATTCCTAGAAAATATCTCAAGAGACCTAAATTTGTCATTTCAAACTCTCTTTTCATGGCCTCTTTAAAATTAGCAATGAGGAAATCATCACCCCCAGTAAAAACTAAGTCATCAACATACAAGACAACAATCAAAACCTTACCATTTGTTGCCTTGATGTAAAGAGTGGGCTCACCATCGCTTTTTTTAAAACCATTGCTCATCAAATATGAATCAATCCTACTGTGCCATGCTCGTGGAGCTTGCTTTAGCCCATAAAGAGCTTTCTTCAGCCTATACACCTTGTGTTCTTGACCTGAAACTTCATATTTGAATGGCTACTCCACATAAACCTCTTTTTTCAACACTCCATTAAGGAAGGAAAACTTTACATCCATTTGAAATACCTTCCACATGTGTTGGGCTGCAATTTCTATAACTACCCGCATGGTTTCCATCCTTGCAACGAGTGTAAATGTCTCATTGTAATATCTTCCAAACTATTGTTTGTACCCTTTGATAACTAATCTTGTCTTATGTCAATCTATCCTTCTTTCAGCATTGCACTTGGTCTTGTAGACCCATTTCACCCCAATAACTTGCTTGTTTGGAAGCAAATCAGTTAACTCCCATGTGTTACTCCCATGTGTTGTTTCTCTCTATTGCATCTATCTCCTCATCCATGGCCTCACACCATTTCTCCTCTTTCATGACTTATTCAAAATAAACTGGATCACCATAAGAAAATAATGCAAAATTTACACTCTCATCAAATTCTTCATCATACCTTTCATTTTGGTAGATCTCCCTTAGACTCTTGGTCTTCTTTGGCATTAGGGAGGCGAGAGGTGGTTTTGAACTTTCACTGTTGTTTCTGTTGCGCTGAACAGGCTGGTTCAGGAACTCTTGGGAGCTCTTAGGAGCTCTTTTGGAGCCTTCAGGAGCTCTCAAGAACTCTTCAGAAGTCGATCTTCTGGAGCTTTCGAGAGCTAGTCTTCTGGTTGCTTGCCTTTTTGTTTGCTCACTTCAGGAGCTTTCAGGAGCTCTTCAAAAAAATTTAGGAGCTCGTCTGGAGCTCACTGTAGCTGAATCTCTGGCTGTCTGTGACAGTCTTCCTAACTATCTATCAACTTTAGAAGCTCTCAGGGGCCTTTCAAGAGCTTGAATGGTACCTTCAGGAGTCAATCCTCTGGCTGACTATGACAGTTTGCCTAACTATCTTGTTGACTGTCTTTCGACTTCAGGAGCCGTCAGGAGCTATCGGGAGCTTTCAAGAGCTCGACCGATGCTTTTAGGAGAATCTGCAGACTCATCTTGTTGAACTTCATGTTTAGTTTCTACTTCTTCAGGAGCTATCAGGAGCAGTTCTGAGCTGTCAAAATCTACCACTCCATCCCGTGACTTGTCTTCTAGGAACTCCAAGTCCCTACTAATGACTATCTTTTTGGTGACTAGATTGTATAGTCGATAGACTTTGGAATCTTCACTATAGCTCATGAAAATGCATTTTTCACCCTTGTCATCCAATTTCTGCCTTTTTTCCTTGGGCACGTGTGCATATGCTACACACCCGAACACTCTCAAGTGTTCAACTGTCCACTTGTGTTTTATCCATGCCTCTTGAGATATCTTGTCATAGACTACCTTTGTTGGACTTCTATTAATTAGATAAACAACTGTTGCTACAACCTCTCCCCAATATTTAGTCAGGAGTCCTTTTGCTTTCATCATGCTCCTTTCCATCTCCATGATGGTCTGATTCTTTCTTTCAGCCACTCCATTTTGCTACAGAGTATAATTGGTTGTTAGCTCCTTTTTTATGCCATTTTGCTTGCAAAAATTCACAAAAAAAATTAAGGTATACTCTCCTCCACGATCTGACCTTAGAACCTTGATAAAATGTCCACTCTCCTTTTCAGCTTGGGTTTTAAATAGAAAAAACTTATCAAATGCTTCAGAATTATGTTGTAAAAAATAAACCCATGTCTTACGACTGTAATCATCAGTAAAGGCCATAAAAAATATGCTTTTACCAACAAAAATGATTTGCATAGGGCCTACCAAATCCATATGCACCAACTCCAATGGTGCTCTTGCCCTTGTAGAGTTGCCCGATTGAAAGGGTTGCCTATGTTGCTTACCCAAAATGCAAGCCTCACATCTAACAATAGGCTCTACTATTCTTGGCAAACCATCAATCATTTTGTTTTTGGACAAAAAACTCAAACCAACATAGCCTAAATGTCCATACCTAAGATACCACAGTTTGGAGGGGTCTTGAATGGTGCTCTTGAGCGCTACCTGATGTACTGTTGTACATTCTCTATTCTTGAGAGCTGCAACAATGGACTGAGATGAGAAACATGTCTCAATCTTCAACGGAAACATCTAATTCTTTGTCATTTGGACTGCTGCAAACACCTTCGTCCTCTCATTCTTGTCATAAATGACACATTGACCCTTCTCCATCAACACTTTGTATCTATTTTGGATTAACTAACCAATGCTCATGAGGTAATGCTTTAACCTAGGAACAAAAAATACATTATGTATCTCCTTCTTCTCACCTTGCTTGTTATAGATCATAATAGATCCTCTTCCAACAATAGGAACTACTCCATTGTTCCCCATTCTTATTTCAAACTTTACATTTTTATTAATGAAAGAAAATAGACTTTCATTACCACTCATGTGGTTGCTGCAACCGCTGTTCAAATACTAGACTTCGAGGCTGCCTTCTTCACCAATGTTGCACATGATAAAGGTTGTGGACTAGTTTCCTTCAGCCACATTCGAATCAACCACATTTGCACTTTGCTTTGACTAATCTCGCTGCTTTGTCCAACATTCACTTGCATAATGGTTGAACTTGTGACAGTAGTAGCATTCAACATTGCTCTTATCATTCTTTAGATTCAAACTGTTGTTCTTCTTGCCTCTTCAGGAGTTGGTCTGAGAGTTGCTTGCTCCCTCTTGGCTGTTTGCTCGCATCGAGCTTTCTTCTCTAGCATTACCACATCCAAATCTCCCTCTATCGTGCCTGGAGTTATTTCTACCTCTCCCCCTTGCTCTTGCATTCAACTAAGCTTTAAAAGCTTGCTCCTGGGAGGAACTTGCAGACCTATTTAGGCACTACACATGGGTTTGTAGAGAGCCCATCAGCTCATCAACAAACATCATTGTGAGATCCTTTGTCTCTTCAATGGAAATCAACACTGCATCAAACTTCGTAGGTAAGCTCCTGAGGACTTTCTCCACAATCCTCTGATCATCAATGATCTCAGCATTCACTCTCAACTAGTTTATCAAACCAGAGAGTCTTGTGTGGAAAATAGAAATGGACTCATTGTCCTTCATTTCAAGAGTCTCAAACTCTCTTTGAAGCATCTGGAGCTTCACCAATCTGACCTTTTCAGTACCTTTGTAATAGGTTTGAAGGATTTCCCAAGCTTCCTTTTCATAGTTAGCTCCTGCTATTTTGGGAAAAGTGGCCTACGTCAAGGCTGCTTCTATCAAAATCAATGCCTTAGCATCTTTCCTCCTTAACTCCTTCAACTGGTTCTTCTAGTTGTTTGTGAGCACAACATATGTTGTTGGGTTAGTTACATCATTGAACCCATTAACCACAAACTCCCACAAATCATTGGCAACCATAATGGTCTTCATCTTCTTCGCCCAAACATCATAGTTTTGTCCATTAAAGGATGGTGGCTGCTGCCAGCTCTTTCCTTCATCTTCGGCCATGTCTCCTACACATAAAAACTCAATACCTAGAAAAAAATGCCCTAACTCATAAGGAAATGGAGCCTATGGCTCTAATACCATGTCAAGTTTTTTGATAGCACATAAAACACACAGTTGTTACTTTGTTTCCTAAAAAAAAAGGAATACAAATGCGGAATAAACTTGGAGACATGCAACTTTGACTTCTATTAAATAAGCTGGAAATGGAAATACATGAAGGATTAAACATAAACTATTGAAAGTTAAATCTAAGCTATGAAGTTCAATCTATTGGGAGCAATCAGCTGCTCAACCAATTTCAGATAATTTCAAGAGCTACTAGGAGCTCACTGAGCTAAGCTACGCAGAGCTCTTCGGGAGCAATCTCTGCTCACACATGAAACAAATAGCTGCTGCTATTCAAGATATTTTAGAAGCTCACACAAAAGACATTCCCTTTAGACTGTTGTTGCTTAGGAATTCAACATCTCCAGATTTCCAACTGATAGACTCTTCTCTCGTTGACAAAATAATCTGCCTTCATTCTTTTTGTCTTCAATTCATTCCCTCTCAATTTCGAAATCACCTACTAGCATTGAATTGGAATTCAAAAGTTCCTAACCTCATTTACTTCTTTTGCAGTCTTCAGGTGAACGTCAAGAGCAAGTGGGAAAGCAATCTCCAAAACAATCTTCTAGCTGCAAGCATTGAATACTCTTGACAGGTAGGTGTACGGGAAGAAGCTCATGAGCATTTAATTTTCCAACACTCGACTAGAAGACCCGATTGTGGATCACTTTAGGAATTGCATGAGGTTTAATTTATCTCCATGAGGAATGCATAGATCACATCATTCACGGTGATGTAAAGCCCGAAAACATTTTGCTGGATGGTAATTTTTCACCCAAGTTGGCATATTTTGGGTTGGAAAAACTTGTGAGTAGAGATTTGAGCTTTGTGCTGACCACAACGAGAGGAACGAGAGGGTATTTGGCTCCAAAGTGGATCTTCATTCTTCCCATCACTCCCAAGGTTGATGTATACAGTTTTGGTATAATGCTCTTGGAAATCATTTCTGGCCAAAGAACTTTGGACTTAAATGTGCAAGATTCAAGTAAGTATTACTTCCCCGCATGGGTTGCAACTCAAATTTACCATGGGAAGACAATTAATATTGTGGATGAAGGTGTTGCAGTGGAGGCAGATATTGAAGAGGTGAGAAAAGCAAGCCTTGTAGGTTGTTATGCATTGAAAGGGAGGAGGAAATGAGGCCAAGCATGGAACAAGTGGTGCAGATGCTTGAAGGGAAGATGGAGCCTCAAATTGTGCACATGCTAATCTTTGCACTCATGGACAAACAAGTAGACCGCAACGACTTTGATAGTAATAGAAATGGAGATGTTGGGTAGAATAATGTGAACGAGGATGCATTTTGAAGTGAAGTAGTAGCTTTAATGTTTGTGAATATGTTAAAGAATAGATATCTTAAATATATTTATTTAAAAATATTAAATTTTAATTAAGTTATAAAGTTTATAAAATTATTTTACTATATTGAGAGTTTTTTTAATGATGAAAAGTGAGTTAAATATTAAAATCAACAGTAAAATATGTTTAACAATGATATAAAAGAGTGGAAAAAAAATTTGATTGTTTGTTTTATGTTTCACTATATTTTTATTTCATTTTTCTATTTTGTCAAGTACCACCTCCAATATTTACCATCCTCAAAAGCAACGTAGACAACTCTATATTATTTTGAAGTGCTTTTCCATAGATATAATCAAGCATAGAAGACTTGCAAATAAATATTTATTTTATTATTTAATAATATTTAAAATGGAAAATTTGAAAATTATAGTATATTTTATATAAATTATTAAACATAGCTGTAAAATTATATTTATATAAAATTTTATATATTTAACATATATAGTTTATTTAATTTTATTTTTAATTTCTATATTGTATTCATATAATAATAATAATAATAATAATAATTATATATTAGATTCAATTTAAATTATATAATTTATCTATTGTTTAATAGAAGACAAAAAGAAATGGGAAAATAGATAATGGGAGAAAGATAAATATAGAGAAAGAAGGGAGGAAAAGAAGGAAGAGTTAGAGAGAGGGGGAGGGAAGACGAAGAGTTAAAGAAAATTTCAAAATTAATTTTCAATTAGTCATTTTGTGCCAACAATCTAGAAAGAGATGAATATATAGAGATAGAAACCAAGACAAAGAGACAAAGCGAGATGTAGAGAGACAAAAAGAGAGGGGGGGAGAGAGGATGTGTGAGAGAGAAGAAATATAAAGGGAGATATAATAAGGCACATTACCTAACTAGTTATGACCTATTCATACATTTTCACATGTTAAGTTTACTTAGGTAGTTAAGAATCTTTTTATAAGTCTCTAGTACACGTGATCTTATCCCCTAGTTTTCACATGGCATAGATGTGATGTGGAAAAAAAGGATTTAGGGTCTAAATCACACTTTCTCTCAACATTAGATTAGAGAGATCCAAAATTGGTCGTATACACCCATTTGACTATTAACCTCAATGGAAGAGCTAGAATGGTGGATCAAGGTTTAGTTCTTTTTTGTGGGAGGGGTTTTAATATTGATTGAATTATGCAAATGTATACCTAGGTCAACTATGAACCTACAACAAATTGATGTAAACACATAAAAATGCAAAATTGAAACATAGAAAAGAATATCATAACAAAGTGTAGAACCAAAGGAACCTGACATATAAATTTGGGCTCAAACTGTCTAGACAAAAACGTTAGCACCCTAAACCAAAGAATGCAAATCTTAGGAATCTATGAACAAGTTTATAAAGGTCACAGTTTTTTGGTTCTTTCTTTTTGGAATAAGCTTTGAAACTTCATTTGTTGATGATTAATTTCACTTGCCCTAATTTATCAACATAGGAGGCATGAATGTTTGATCTTGCAATTAGGTTTCCAATCTTCTCCCAAATCCACTTCAAATATACCACCTATACACAAGAGAGAGGTGATAGGGTTGTGTCATATAGGGGATTGCCTAAGTCAGACCATGTTTTGGTGTTTCCACCTCCATGATGTCTATGATGATGTAAAGAATGCTTACCCTCGATCAAACAAATCCAAATTGATAAAACAAGTGATGAATGACAAATGTTGCAACTTACCACTCATATATGTTTTCCTTGATGGGTTGAAGTCATTGTACTCATCTCGTGCAAGGATAATTAGTTGTTAGATTGAAGGTCCTACAAGTGTTAGTACTCACAAAACAAATGAACATAAAAAATGAACAAACTCACATATAAACTTGATGCATTGCAAACGTAAATCTTAATTGATAATAAATGTTGTAAATTCTACTTATTTTGCTCTTGACTAATTTTAGGATGCTCAATTGCTCTCAAGATTTTGCTAGGATTTCAAATGGTGAAAAAGCTTATATTTATATGCATTTATTCATTTTCCCACAAAATTAGTTATAAAAAGCTAACAAATCAAATTAAATTTGTAAATATTAAAATATCAATGTAATAACATTTTAAATTGAGCCGAAATAGATTGGACAAGGGTGATGGCGCCCTAGTTGGGGCTTTTAGTATCATTAAATAAATATTAAATATTAATTCCCAGGTTTATTTTGATTTCTTGAAAATGACCACAAAATAGGCAATTTAAGAGCATAATTACATCCAAGCACATAGGGGGAGCTAAACCTAGTGTGAAATTGTTAGGGGTAACAATTTACAATGCTACAATAGGATTAAGAGACACTTGTCATTATCCTAGTTAGTTTTATCTCTCATCCTTGCCTATATAAGCAAGGCATCTCTATGTAAATGGTTTAAATCTTTGATCAATAGATGGGTGATCCCACAATAATGGGTCCCAAACTTGGAACATCAAATTTTTGAAAGTGGGGGGAAGGTTAAATTTTCAACTACCTTCGTTTGAAGATCCTAGTGCAGAGACCTTCGATCAAAAGTTGACCTTCAAGCAAAGATCCTCTTCATTTAAAGGCCTTGAAAATTTGAAAAAATAAAATAAAATAATACCTTGAGTGAAGGTGACCTTCACTCGAATGTATTATTTTATTATTTTTTTAAAAGATATGAACCGCATTTTGCATTACCTATTTTCTTGGAGCTACTACCTTCCTATTCTCTCTAAGCATACAAGGACCCATGCTTATTTTAGCTTATGGGAGGAGTTGACATTGCAGAGGTTTGAGTGAAGGTCTATTAATCCTGTCATTGTTAATAGTGAGGCACTTACAACTTATAATCTTGCCATTGCTAATAGGTACATACGATTTCCTCGTTTACCTCAAGTTTGATAAGATTATTTTATTTCCTAATTTTAATTATCTTGTGAATTCTTCATTTGCAAATTGAAACCCTAAAATTAAAAAATTCTAATTTAACCATAATTTATAAACCCTAAATTTTTAAACCTAATTAAAACCATAAATTTACAAACCCTACATTTTAAATTTCATGCCCTCCAAGATATCACTATAGTGATCACTTGAGGTGTCCTTTGAGAAAAATATGTTTACCTTGGGCCTAAGATACTACCCTAGAAATATTTATCCCTTTCCTTTTTTCTACTAAACATGTCAATTCACTAAAAATAGCTAAAAGGCCAACTAACTCGAATTAGCAATAACACTCTAAAACTCTACTCCAAGTTTTTTATGCAACATGTACATGATAAACATAATACCCGCATAAAAGAAACACACATTTAAACTCTACAAGTAATAAAAAGCATGGCCAATACTCATCTTGGAAACAAATAAAATAGTCAAATCTTAAAATAATGCAACTTGGAACCATTATAATAGTGTAGAAACAAACACAAATAGATTCAAATTTCTACTGGCAACAACAAAAATAAATTGTATCATGTAGATTCTTCTATGGAATCAGTATTAGATCTAAAAACCCTTGAATCCAATAATCCAAGAGCTCCTCAGTTCCATTTATGCACTTTTTCCAAAATCAGCCACGAATACATTTTATTTAGTTTTTTGCGATTTCACATTTTGCTTAATTACTTGGGCATCTTGGCACTTGGAAATGATATATTTTTTTGTATGAGATGACTTCATTTGATCTAATTTTCATGTATTGAGGTGCCTATCTCTATTCTTTTTATTTGAGGAAACATCATGGTTTTTTCTATTCATCCTTTTGTGGTCATCCTAGAAAAAGGATAATTATGAGTTTTAATGAAATGACATCCTGGCACATCTTAGGTGGCTTGATCTTTTTCCTTATCTAGATATGGACTCATACCTACACTAGAAACACTAAGAAGTTATTCAACATGGGGTATTATCAATGATCATGTTGAAGGAGTGATTTGTTCCAATGTTAATCATGACACTATGTGTACTATATTTGATTGTCCCCATACACTTTGGAGTTGACTTTGGGAGATCCATGGAGATCCTCACATCTATCCATTCTTAGAAGATCCAGCTATAGATTGTCTCATTCCTCTTGCAAATGTAAATTGCATACCCTTTAATGATGATACTTCAGAGGAGATTGCTCGTATATCATAGGTCTTACATGTTTTGATGGTTTAGAGACTTGTCTTGATGTTTCCACTCTTTAGATCAAGACTCAATCTCCATATTTTATTTTTCTTGATTAGCTTGGCATCAATACATCCTTGGCCTCTATTAGTTCAATGAAACAAGACATTCTTCTTCTTCTTCTAGATGCATCTACTTTGGACTTGCATCTTGCAGACATATCATTCTTGTTTATGGAGTTTCAAATTGCAAATTTGAAGGATTAATTTGAGGACATTCATCTTCTCTTTGTTGAATACCACATCATCATTATTGGTCCATCATATTCATCACCCATATATTACAACTTGTTCTACATCCATCTTCACAAAATCTTCAATTATCATCATCTCATTTTGGCATGTGGACACTTGAACATTTTTTTGAGACACACATCATTTCGATTTGGATTTCTAATTCTTCCATATTTTAGGAATGGCTTCTCTAATCACTAATGGATTTGTTTCTTCCTAAGGGGAGAAATGTTGTTTGTAGGCAGTGGATTGTGTTCTATCTTCAATCTTTCATCATTTGTACAAGAGCTCTTTTAATGGGGGCATTCATATACTCATTTTCTCTCTCCTATTGACAAGACATCTATTGTACTTGTGTGAAAAAAGAAGTCTTTGGGGGTCACATTGATTCCTATCCTTCTTTCACTAGTGCAATTATTTCATTTTCTCTCTTTTGGATATGAGGGTTTTCCCATGTGGTTTTCTCCTTTTCTCTGGTTATGAGAGATTCATTTGTTTGTATATGGGTACCTCATCAAGTCTTGTAGCTAGGACCCATCCATGCATCCTTCATTACATTTCTTCATCATGTTTTTAGCTTCTCCCAAAGTTGATCTAAAGGGGGATGCTGGAGTAATTAGGAAAATCACCTAATGATTAATTAGTTATTAATTAATTATTAGGTCCCTTATAATTTTATTACACTCAAGCTAAACTTAAGAGTGCTTTTTATTAAATTAGATTGAGCTATTTATAGGTCAAGTTGTCTCATTACATATGATTAAGACACTTGCCACAATCTAATCAAATCCTTATCTAGGGTTTGCACTTCTTTTATAATAATTCATTTGTGCTTTGTAATCATTCAAATACAATTCAAATTAATTCAATGCATATACAATTGTTTTTCTAGATCGATCATTATCTCTTGGTTGCATAGCAAATCAATTGCTTTGATCTCTTCTTTGCGATAAACATTTTGGTTGCAAGTAATTTGTGGGAGCTATGGGTTTCACTATCAACTCCAACTTACTCAACAACTTGAACAACCAGATCAACGACTGGAATTGGAATTGATAGCTCTATGGCTAGATCTACCACATCTTGATCACGAAGGTCAGAGTTAGTTGACTAATCAACCAATTGTGTTAACTAGTCAATCAAACTAGTTAACTCTAAATCAAATATCTAGCCCTCAAGATTGACCATTCATTTTTTACCTAGAAATCTATAGATCCACCATTCCTTTTAGGAATTGGGGGAGCTTTGTGAATAATATTTAATCTATTCTTGAATATCTAAATCATGTCATCATTATGTTGCCAAAAACCTTGCATAATAGTTGAGTATCCATAATCCTTTGTTGAAGTATGAGCAAATCCAAATTAATGCTCCATTTGAGGTTTGCATGTGTTTAGAATAGGAATTTTAATTATTGTTTTTTAATTTATAGTTTTATTTTAAATTCAATGTAATTACTATTAAGTGTTAATTCAAAAAAATGTAGTTGATAAGGGCATGGTGTACTGGTTAAAAACTTGGTTTATTATCGATACCACTAAGGTGAACAAACCCTTTCTAGGCTATTGGGCTCACAAGCCTTGTGCCTCCACTAGGCTATTGAGCTCATGGGTTTGGGTTGCTTGTGGTAGAAGGGTGATAATGCCTTCAAGAAGAGGACCATTGCTTGTAGTCTTTTTGGCCTAGGCTAGTCTAAAAATTCCTAAGTTAACCAAACCCAAAAATAAAATTCATGCACAAGCTAGTGCATGATGGTCCAATTTTGGAAAGGAGTAAGTGAAAAATAAATTTGAATAAGGTAGACGAATCTACACCAATGATTCTATTTAAGGGACCCATTCCCAATTGTGATTCTCACCAAGGTGAGGAAACACATAAGATTTGAGTTGGGCTTATAACACAAGGGCTAAATCAAATAAAGAGATAGGGAAGAAGGTTGGGTTTAGTTACCTTGTTTGCCAAAATCTATCAAAACTACACACATAAAGAGAAAGCTAGAGCAAGTATAAAAACAAGTGAAAAATAATGCAGCTCCCATGCCACCTTGCCTTGTCCCTCCTTTCTCTATACATATGTATATGCATATGATGAATTAAGGAATGATAAGTTTGATGAGATAAGAAAAAACTTGCCATTGAATTTGAATATTTTCTTGAGAAAGAGAAGCACCTATTTTTCAACTCTCAAATTATTGCATGGTGCTAGAAACTTACCCTATAATTTAAAGGTTTTTTTTGTTCATAATGATACCATTAGACAATATCTCAATTTTTTGAATTCTCAAGTAAATTTCTTTAAAATTATTTAGAATTATAAAACCTAAAGTTAAATATTAAATTTGTTATAAAATCTTTGTCTACTTTATGTAAAATTCCTAAATTTCTGAGCGATAGATAATCCCCTCTCCATGGGACCATAGCCCAAGGAATCCATTTGAACTTCAAGAGGATTACAAATTTGACATCTGCACCGAACGGTACTTCCGAAACAAACGCCGCGACGCTTCTCGTAAAACCAAAATTATATTTCCCTCCAAAAGCTTTGTCTAAATTCAGTCATGGAGAAAGAAGTAAGACATGTTCAATGGGCAACATTGAGACTAGCAGGGAAGCCACTTATAACAGGCTCCGCGTTTGGGGAGACCCCTCTTCTATGGGTTGCATGCAGAGCTTCCTTCGGATTGGTCCACATTTATTGTGATTCTGAACTTAAGGTTTGTAAAATTGATCTTCTCAAGTTAATACGTGGGTATAAACATAAGGCGGATGAATTGTTTACTTATTGTCTAACTATATTGCAATAAACAGAAGTTGGATAGAGATGAAACATCGAGTTTAAGCGTGTGGGTATGCAGAGTTTCCAATTTATAGTTTTTTTCTCAATTATTTTGCTCTGTCCAGTCTGGGAATAAGGTCAATTCGTGGGTACCTATATGCACATGTGGAAAAATCTCAGATACGTAAGCTTCTTGTTTACGTTTATATATAACAATGGGCAGTAGTTGAGAAGAGTTGAAATAATGCGTATTACTATGTGATTATAGAAACTTTCAGATCGGTACTGTTTTCTTTTTTCTTTTTCTTGCTGTTGTTTTCGCAATTTTTATACTACCCAGTAGTTAGGAAGGCTGAAAATGTGGGTATCAACATTTGGTAGGAAATTTTCAAATCGATGGTACTTTTTGATTTATTTTTATTTGTTCTACAATGGCCACGAATCGGCAAGAGCTGAAATTATTGGTGAAGGTTTTTTTATTTAAGTTAAACAAATGTTTTCTGTAATAAATGATTATAAATTTTACCTGGTAGATCATAAAATGCAACATCAGAAAAGTAATAAGACGTTTTCATTTCTTTTGTAATTTTTGGGTGTAAGTTATGGGCGGCTTTTAACACAATGTGGGATAAGCATGGATCACTTTATTAATATTTGTAAATCAGGGCATAAGATTGCTACATGTCTGGAGTTTTAGGCCAACTTATTGCTACGAGAATAATTTGACTCTTTGTCACTTTCTTGCAACTACCTTCCATTACCATTGCACCGGAACACCTTGGAATGTATCAATTTGAATGTTTGTTTTCGATTATAAAGGATACCTTTATTCTTCCTATTAGAAAATAGGTTGCAACGTTGGAAATATATTAAACTAATCATACTCTATTAGCTTTTGTTAAAAGATGACAATTAATTTATCAAGTGTGATGAATCATGAAGTTGAATGATTTTAGTAGAATACCTAAATGCAGTATTAGTTTTTTGAGGATAGGGCATTTGGCTATCTCGATAAATTGTATCTTCTGTTTTTCTTGGTAAATATTCATTAGGGCATTGAGGTTGTCATCTGCAATTATGGTGGTTTAGGATTTGCTTTGATCACATTCTTAAGATCTCTGAACTGATGAGCACACGCTTATACTGAGAGGGGTGTGAATCAGTATAAGACTACTTTTTCAAATTAACAACTACAATAACTTTAAATACACAACATCAACAAATATGAACACAAGAAGAACTCAAGATTTACATGGAAACCCTTTTGGGAGGAAACCGCATAATAAGAATTGCTTAGATCTACTGTCCAATTCCAGCCACCAAAATAAATAATCTTTTACAACAAATTGTAGGCACCAACCCATTGGAGACACCAATCCCCAATACTTGAGCACCAACTCAATGAGAGAGACCAATCTCTTTCAATATGAGACACCTGTTGATTTATGATCAGATTTAATGCACAGAAAATTAATTCAAATCAGACACAATAACACAGCAGCTACCCTGGGAAAACCCTCCTCTTGAGGGAGAAAAACCCAGCAACAAATATATCTCTTTTATATATAAACAAAGGCAACAATTACTTTACAATGAGGCCAATCGCAAGGCCAATATTCTGCACCAATAATGGCAACAATAACAATCTGCCCTTCATGAGACTCAGATCTGCACTATGAGTAATTCACAATCTGCTTCTTGAATAATTCGCACTTTTCTCTTGAACACTTTGCACTTGTCTCTTGAACAGTTCGCACATGAGTGAAGGAAGGAGATGAACTTGCTTCATTGCAAAATGAAAGGAAGAGACCTTGTATAAATACACACTTATGAGAGAGGTCGTACCTCTTCATGTAGAAGGTCGGCCCATAATACAAAAAGATAATTACAAATATAACTTGCGAATTACAAGGAAGGTCGGCCAAGATAACAAATAAGTGCTCTATAAATTAAATAGATCTCAAGCTAATATTTAATTTATCCAATCAAGAACAATTAACAGGCTGGAAGGAATCGTACGAAGCTGAATTTATCATCAACAACACCAACCTCTCCAATATGAAGCACCAACCTCAATATGAGGCACCAAGCGCTAACTTAACAAATTATTTTTCTTCTTGATAATTTTCCTTCAAAAATCTGCCTTTGAGCAATCTTTGATTATGTTCTCATCACACAAATCTGCTGATGTATATACGATATATCTCTTTATTTTCCACACTCTTCTCCTCATTCCACACTGACATCTTATATCTTCATGCCTTCATGAAAAGAGGCATCTCTTTGAATAGAGACAACCTTCTAAAAGGACACGACTTTACATTAACCTTGATCGCCACCCTTAGCTACTCCTTAATCAGTGCCTTCTTAAAAATAATTGATGCCTTCTTTAAAAGTAATCACTGCCTTAATAATTGGAAACACTACTCATTAATCATCGCTGCTCCTCAAACTATATTTGCTGCTCCATATAATAATCATATTCACTACTCCATATGAATTACTTATAATTCCTTGCTCGCTGCTCTTCTAAATTCTCTATTGCTTCACATATACTCACCATCGCTGCCCATAAGTGATGTATTATATATATGACTTTGGTGTTCTAAAAACTCCAATAATATGACATTGAAGTCAGCCAACATGAACATTAAATGACTTTGTCTTGGGCACCAAGAATGGGGGTCGGCCCAATTAGGATATAGATTAAATTTATTTTCCATAAGACTTAGGTGCCAAGAGTAAAAGGAGTTGGCCAGCATAAATAAAAACTTGTCTTGCAAATATGTCAATATGAAGTTCATAAGCTTGCCTTGAACGAGGAGATCTAAAACTGATGTCAGATTGGCTTTTGGACAGCGATTAGTGGCCTTTGGCCATTAATGATTTTGCTCACATACCTTTGACATCAATGACAATATTGTCAACATGAACATGGGTCACACTTGAATGCAAAACATTGTTGTAACACCACAACCTTGCCCCCATAATCTTAACACCACAACCTCACATCATAATTGTAATATCACAATCTTGCAACATGGCCATTGATGTTATGGGTTGCTTTATTGCAATTGAGGAATTTGAACTTGGGCCATGCTCTTACAAGGGTACATTTTTACCATTATAACACAACCACTTGAACAACATAAAATTAATTTCAGTTTGGCTTTGTGTTAAGAAGTGGAAAATAGTTTGCCCAGTGTGATGAAATTGAATGGTTTTAACAAAACACCCAAGAACAACATTCAATCTATTAGGATAGGGCATCTTGCTATCATCCAAAATAGTGGGTGCTATAGAGATTCAATTATCAATTTATCCTTACATTAATTAGAAGGGATTGCAAAAACTGTAGTAGGAGAATCCTCTTACTAGGTTTGCAGAGGTCAAATTTGGATTTTATTGTTTATGGGGCCAGGGTGATTCCTCTTGCAATTGGGTATTATCTTTGGGTTGTGAAGATCATCTAAGCTCCATTTACTGGTGCATATCTGTTAATAGATTATTTCATTGCACCAAGTTTTTAGCTTAGGTGTCCATAACTTTTATCTCTTTGACAGGAACTTTGTATGAAATATATTTGAGCTTGTCAATATCCAATTGGATACTACAAATAACATTTGCAGTACAATAGGTGTAGAAGAACATCTACTATCTTGCATGCTCTTTGGGATATACATTAACAATTTAGATGATCTTTTCTCCTGACATTTGGAAGGTATGAGAAATTGCATTCTTTTTGGGATCTATATTGACATCTTATTGTTTGGGTATGACACTGTTTTACTTTCACATTCTAGTATGGGTATCCAGAATCAACTAGAGTGTATACCTCATTTTATGATCAGCACAGTCTTCAAGTAAATCTTGCAAAGACAGTGCTCTTTACATTCAACATGACCAAGAAGTAGCATCCATGATTAATCTTTATTTACAAAGGGAAACTATTTGAGGTGGTATACCTGCTTTGTTATGGTTTCTGGGCCTTACTTTAGCCTTGGCTGTGAAGTAGAAACAAGACTAGGCAAGGGATATGCAACGCTGATACCCTTAGAAAATCATTTTTTTTAACTTCAATTTCAACACATATGAGTGAAGGTGCATCTCCTTCATGAATTAAATAACCCATCATTCTTTGTGGATATGAAGTTTAGGGCCTATAATGGGGACACAAAGGGTAGGATCGTATCAAGAGATTCTTACTTATGTGTTGTCAGAAGTATTTTGAAGCAAACAGAGCAGCTCCACATGTTATTTTGGAATTTTTTTGGAGCTTGTCCACTCATTTCTTTAGTATTCCATGCTGTTATAGTGCTGCATAGGATTATTTTTATAACAGATTCCCATTCAGTCCACAACAGGTGTCTGTATTTAGCTCTGCAATCTTCTATGTAGCTAAACATAAATGCAAATATTTTTGGTATGCTAGAGTTGCTTCTCTTCTCCGACAGCTAAACTTTCACACAGAGACGCTTTCTTCTTGAAAGTTATTTATTGATGCTCCCGAGCTTAAGAAATATGAAATTAACATTGATCTGTGAAGAAATGTACAAAGGTAATTGAAGGTAGCATGGACAGATCTGAGAGAGCCTTTGGAACCAAAGTTATCCACTATTTTGAGTTTTGATGGTTGCATCCAGGTTCTGAAGTAATCCAAGTAGAGGCTTTGTAGTTGCCTAAGAGTACTTCTTGCAGTTTCAGCTTTGCCCTCATCAACTTCAAATAGAATCAAATGAACACATTCTACAAGGAGAGCATACTTGCAGAGTCTGCCTCCTAGAGCCTGAGTTTGTGGGTCTGAACATTTTTAGATGCCTTACCTTGTAATATCCTTCCTACTTGCAGGTAGAAAAAAGACAAGAACAAATCTAAATGGTACAATTAAAATAAATTTGCACAGTGCACAGTTTGCAGCAGTAAATAGTCTCAGTTTAACTTGATTAACAATAATACCAAATTTGTTTACATCAGAGATGTTTCTGTACACTTAAAGTTTCAATAATTTCCAACTTGCTTACTGATTCAATGCTATTGAGTAACCAGTATGTCCACAGGAATGTCCTATCACCCAGCTTAATGCCCAGCATTAGATCTGAGTAAGTCTGAAACCCAGCGAATCATATCTGGGTGAATTTTTTTGTGTCTACTTTGGTTCCTGTGTGCTGGTGTGGACGGTGACTGGTTGCTGGATTTCTTGTGGGATGGCGAACTGTAGTAGGGCTGCTGATTGTTGTTTTCCACTGAATATAAATCCTCCTGATTAGTGCGATGGTAAAAGCCCTTGGGTATGTGAGGCCACTGGGTGCTTAAGGCAGTACTGATACTTGGATGGCGATGTGAGATTTGCCTTGCAAATGTCGCCTTAACTCCTGAATAAGGATTGGTTCTGAAATCTGCCCTTATCCACCACATAAACCCTCAGCTGTTAACTGCATATAAGACTTGGAATGAGGCGCAACTCAATGACTTGGCATTATGGAAATATCTGCCCTAGCAAACTGCTGTGACTGGGTGTATTCCACTTACATGCAGATCAGTGACTGATATTGCAGGTTCTGCCCAGGGTTGGTGCTCCAAATATGGTGTCGGGTGGCCACATCTTGCCCAAACTCCAGTATTCCAATTTGCTTGCAAATTTCTTCAGCGCCTAACTTGAAAATTCCAATCAGACCTCTAGGTTCGCTCATGTGCAACCCCTGATGTAGGATTGCCTAGCAAAAGTAGGGTTTTCATCCTACCTCTGTTATTGCCTCTTAAGGGATTTTGTCCTTGTAGGTTAG